>JAKSZT010053825.1:19548123-19684315 GCA_026826555.1 Tolypeutes matacus
ACAGCTGCTTCTCTGCCTTGCCTTTTATATTCGATTCCCCCACCCACCAAAGGGGTGGGTTCAATGCCCTACTGTCATGGCCCAGTCAAGGCCCTAATCATAACTTAATCATGCCCAGATTAACAGATGAGTTTACAAGCATGATCCAATTATATTTTTGGAATTCATAATTACATCAAACTGCCCAACTGCAACAGGTAAGATTGACTTCTTCATGGTATTTAGTCTTCCAATCCATGAACACAGAATGTCTTTCCATTTGTTTAGGTCTTCTTTGATTTCTTTTAGCATTGTTTTATAGTTTCAGAATTTATTGTTAAATGGGGAAAAAGAAAAGCAAGTTACTAGACTAATGTGAGTTAGTATGATCTCATTTATGTACACATTGGAAAAATTAAAATAGTGCTATATTAATATATGTTAGTATTTGCACAGAGCTGGATTAAGTTGCCGATCAGCCTGACGGCTTCCTTGGATGCCGGTTTAGAATGGGAGTCAAGGCAGTATGGGCTAAATCAGAAACATGGTGCCAGGTAACTCCACACCAGACAGACCTGTCATAACCAGTGAACAAAAGGAAATAGCACCCCCTGGGGGGAATTAAAACACTAAACACCCCAGCACTAGGTTCACCTCGGCTGTGCCACCAAGCCAGAGCTGAGCTGAGTGACTGTCTCCCAGGACTTTGGTCCTATCAGCTTAGTCTGACATGTGTGCTGCCTCCCCAAAACCTAGCGACGTGTTAGGGGTTCATCTGAACTGCACAACCTTTAATACAGTCCCCAAGAAGCTGACTGGTTTGGTCAACTGCAAGTGCAGGACAATTCCAAATAAATAAAAAGGTGAGATTACATTCCATGCATGGAATAAATTCTTTATTTTGAAAAGGAAAAGGAATCCTCCTTTTTATTAACAGAAAATCAGTTTCTCACATCCTGCCTAAACAGATATTGAGTAACTCTTTTTGAAATATCAGGTTGAGGGGTTGCTGAAGCATTAGCCTGCCCAGGACACCTGTCTGTCTGTCTGGTGCTGTACATGGACAGAAAAAATAAACCCGGGAAGGGCTCAGAGCGAACAGTTAACCAGGCAATCACCAGGAGGTAGAATTCTAAGAACTTTTACTTTCTACCTTAAGCACTTTCTACCTTAAATATTTTGCTAACGTTTTTAAAACATACACTGCTGGTGGGAATGTAAAATGATACAATCACTTTGGAAAATAGTTTCTTAAAAAGTTAAACATATACCTACCATATGATCCAGACATTCCACTCCTAGGTAATTACCCAAGGGAAATAAAAGCCTGTGTCTATAAAAAAGCCTTGTACATGAATGCTCACACTAGCTGTATTCATGATGGCCCCAACCTGGAAACAGCCCAAATGTCCATTAACACGTGAATGGATAAACAAATTGCAGTATATTCCTACAATGGAAGAGTAGTCAGCAACAAAAAGCAGCAAACGATTGATATGTGTAACAACATGGATGAATCTCAAAATAATTATGCTAAGCGAAAGCATTGCAATTAAAAAGAGTACGTCCTGTATGATGCCATTTATATAAAATTCTAGAAAACACAAACTAATCTACAGGGACAGAAAGCAGATCGGTGGTTGCTTGGGGATGTAGGAGATTTCAGAAGAGAGCAAGGAAACTTTTGGTGTGTGGGGGGTATGTTCACCATTTTGATTGTAATGATGGTTTCATGGATGGACATGTGTGTGTTTCAAAACGTATCAAATTGCACAATTTAAATATGTGCAGTTTACCGTATGTCAATTATACCTCAAAAAATAAAAGTCTATATTACTTTTTTTTTTTTTTTTTTAGTTAGGCCAGTAAAAAGAATATATTGAGAAACGGGGGAAAAGAACAGAGCTTGCTGAGAAATGGGAGAGAAGGATGGAAATCCACACCGAGATTTGATGACGGCTCCTTTGTGCAGAGAGAGCCTCTGCATTACTTTTATGGGCAGAAAAAGGCAATAAGGATAAATTAAAAGCACAGCCACATAAAAGTGTGTGCTCCTTCACCATATACCACTGTCACCTTCTAAATCGCCTTAGTCTCCCCCTACCCATCACTGCAGAGGACAACTGCTCCAAAATGCTCTTTAATTCAACTTATTGAAGACTGTGTTCCTTTCTCTTCCCTTTGTGCCCTGCCAAGAGTGAATTAAGTGGGATCCCGCTGAAATGGAGTCAGATAATGTTTCCTCACCACCCTCACTCCATGATGGCCCAGCTTCTCCCCACAGAGGTTACAGGCCGCGAGGAATGTGATGACATATTTACTTTGGAGCCGACTTTGGTCAGTAAATACATTCTCAGCTCAAACCAGAGTCAGCCCCTGATCCAAGACAGACCCTTCCAAACTAGCTGGAGGTCAGTCCCCCTCCAAGTGTTCAGGATCCGTCTTTAACAATGAGGGGAGGGAAGGGGTAAAGTCAACAGAACTTGTTTTCCTGCGTTTCCCTAGAGGCTAGACTGGAAAAGCTCTTGGCTACAGAAACTCATTGATAAGTAACAAGAGAACAGTTCAAACACGGTTGGCCAAAGTGCCTAAGTTTAGCGAAATCTCAGAGGGTCCCTTTCTCCAAGCTGGAGAGTTTGATTTCTCCTCTTCACCTCTGCGGGCTTGGACAGTTAACCCACATGGGTTAGGACCAGAGGGAGTCCACTGGACCAAATGGTTCCCCAGAAAGCAAAATCTCTCTAGTAATAACAATAATCATCATCATAATATTGAGCAAGTGCTTTACATCTATTACAGGATTTAACCCTCACATACCCCACGAGGTAGAACTGAGGGACCAGAGAGGTTAAGCAAATAGCCCAAAGGTATTGCGCTGATAGGTTGACCCCAGAGCGCAAGCTCTAAACCACAGCGCTGTGCTGCCGCCCAGGGAACCATGGGAGATCCAGGCGTGGCACGGACCCAGGCTCAAATCCGTTTTGCCAGTGATGGGTTGTGTGGGAGTATAGTAACGCCCCCCTCACGCGGCTGCTGTGAGGTGCTTATGAGGTGACATGGATAAAGATCCAGGGGCTGGGCTGGGCACACAGCAGGGGACCAGCAGGTGAAAGCTGTCATCAGTAGTCACCGTCATCCAGGAAGGCCCATGTCCAAAGCCACTTCTAATCTGATCCTACTGAGTCCAACTCTCGGATGTCCACACGGCTCACCTCCTCACTTCTTCAAGTCTGCACCCAAACGTCCCCGTTCACGGACCACCCATAGACACCGAAACTCTGCCACCCCACCTTTGGCAATTCCCCCTTCCTTTCCTGCCTTATTTTCTCCTTGGCACGTGTCACCGTCTAGTGTATAGGGTGTCATCTACATGCATGCTATAACTTATTTTTTTTTTAAGTCTTTAAAACATATTTTTATTTATTTTTAAAAGATACTTAGATTACATAAATTATTACATAAAAAAAATAAGATATTCCCATATGCCCCACTCCCAGTCTTACCCCTTTTCCCTACATTAACAAATTCTTTCATTAGTGTGGTACATTCATTACAATTGATGAGCACACTTTGGACCATTGCCACTAAGCATGGACTATAATTTATATAATTTATATTGTAATTTACACTCTCTCCCACTTGATTCTTTTTTTTTATTGTGGGTAAAAATCAAAATTCTCTATAACTATAACTTATTTGTCTTGTTTCTATCCTGTCTTCTCTAGGAGCTCCGCAAAGACACCACTGCTGAGGACATGCCTGGCGTACAGCAGGGGCTCCGCACATAGTTGATGGCGAATGAATAAATGAATGAAACTTTCTCTTGGGGTTTTGGGTTGGAGTTCTGCTTCTCTTTAGCCTTGTGCCATTCAACCTCTGGGAGCCTCATTTTCCTCAGCGACTGAAAAAGAGCAAAGACCTCTGTGTTCCTGCTAAGGGAAAGGCAAAGGGGGACGGATGTGGCTCAACTGGTTGGGCGTCCGTCTCCCATATGGAGGGACCCGGGTTCGATCCCTGGGACCTCCTGGTAAAAAAGAAAAAAAAAAAAAAAAAAAAAAAAAAGGGAAAGGCAAGGCCGGGCATGGGAGAGAGCACCTCCCCTGACTTCAGGAACAAGTCAGGGACCTACAACCTCGCTGGGGAGACAGAGCTGTCAACAGCATTTCCAACCTGAGGAACAACCCTGCTCTATAGCGGCCATTTATCAAGCTAAGCACTGTGCGTGGCCCCACCGAAGCATGTGAGTGAGGGACCACAACCAGCCCCATTTTATAGAAACTGCAGCAAGATGTTAAGAAACAAGGACTTGCCAGGCAAATAGTAACCGTGGCAGCTGGTCAGCGTGGCTCAGCCTGTGCTCTTAATAACTGTGCAAGTCTTAACTTCAGTACTGTACTTTTCAGTTCTAAAATTTCCATTTGATTCTGTTTTATAGTCTCCAGTTTTCTGCTGAAATTCTGCTGAGGTAGCCATCTAATTTTCTGAATCATTAATCACCTCACCTCATAGCCCAGGGTTTTATTAAGGAACCACCACATGAACTTGTTTTTGTTCACCCAGACACAGAGACTACCAAAGCTGCCACGATCAGCAACTGTCTTAAGGGGAAAAGCAGTTCCACATTTCAGGTTGTGTCTGGGTCCTTTCTCTGTGGAAGGTCTCGATGGAAGGCTTGATGTGATACTAGTGATCCCGCCATGGTGAGAAGCAGGACTCACCCCCACCCCCACTGCTCTTCTGCCAACTTGGATAAAGAAAAAGTAAAAAGCAAAAAATGAAGTTAGGCTGGTAAAATGGCAATTTTCAAAATTGTGTTATTTATTTACTTATTATGGGGTCATTTCCCCTATTTCATTCCAAGAAATGCTACACAATACAATTTTTTAAAGAAATTAATTTTTCAGATGATAAAAGCTGACATTTTTTGAGTCTTCAAAAGGGCTTACTGGGACAGCAGATGTGGTTCGAGCAATTGGGCGACTGCCTCCCATATGGGAGGGCCCAGGTTCAGTTCCTAATGCCTCCCAAAGAAGACAAACAAATGAGCAGATAACAAGCAGACATCAAGCAAAAACAATCAGCAGACAACAAGCAAAACCAAAGAGCAGACAACAAGCAAAAAAACAACAAACAGAAAACAAGCAAAAACAACAAGCAAACAATGAGTGGATGTGTCTCAAGCAATTGAGTGCCTGCCTCCCACATGGTAGGTCCCAGGTTAGGTTCCAGGTGCCTCCTAAAGAAAAAAAAGGGGCGGAGGGAGGCTTACTGTTTTAAGTGTTTTACATGTAAGTAGTTTACTAAGTCCTCACAGTAAAGCCTAAGAGTGGGTATTGCTATCTCACTGTCATGGTTGAAGGAACCAAGGCCCAGAGAAGTGAAGACATTGGCCCAAGGACACACAGCTTATACAACATGGAATAGAGACAGAAACCAACTCCCAGACACTCTTCTTTATGACCTAAGAGCAGGAAGTAAGCAATTATAAAGAATCAAAGCATCCAGATTTGAGGGGCAGGAAAGCCAGAAAAAAAATTCCTGACACCAGATGGAAAGTGGTGAGGAGGAATCGGCTTTTGTTTGGAAGCAGGAACAGAGTTCAGAGTCCTGAGTTCTGTGTGGTAGGCCCTGGCTTTGAGGGCAGGTCATTTAATCTCGCTATCCTCAGTGTCTTCATCTAAAATGGGACTGATGGAGGCACTTACCACCCCCGCCGCCATCCCCCCTGCTATCCTCTAGCCCACAGCCCCCTTTCTCCGGTCTCCTCTTCAGATGGGACCAGAGCTCCTCCCTCGAGGGCATGTAAAACAGAGGTTCAGCTGCCTGTGCGGCAGCCCGTCCTTCTCTTGAACAAATTTAGGCCCGGATGCCAGGCCCTGCAGAGAGGGGAGAATGGAGAGGGCACTTGCCCAGGCCAAAGGAAGAATCTCCTGCAAGTCCCCATGGTCCTACAGGGCAGCAGGGCACTTGTGCAATCACCCCAAAGCACAAAGGGCTCAGGAGGTGCCAGAGCCCTACTGCACATGCAGTCACTTAGTCAATACGTGTTCATCCAGCAAAATCTCCAAAAGCAAAAAGGGAAACTGGAGGGTCTCTATAGCCAGAGAGTCCAAGGGGTGGCTCAGGGCCATCACCAAGATCCCCCCCGTGCAGCCGCTCCAGAAGAAAAAGCCTTCTGCTTCCCAGAGCTTCCAGCAGAAGCCCAGGGCTGACGCTCTCTGCCTCCGGCGACTCTAACCCACTGAAGCAATCCCACAGGAGGTGGGCCCGTCCTCGGGCAGGCCTGGATCACTGGCTCATCCTGAGGCGGGCCGCGCCGCCAAGGTGCTGATGTGGGGAGGTCTACACGGCAGCGTTACAGAGCCCTCACTCTGTGTGTGACGCTGTCCCAAGTGCAGTAGGTGTGTTTAAACCCCACAGACCCTGTGCACGTACCATTTGTTATCCCTGTTGAGCAGGTGAGGAAACTGGGGCACAAAGAGACCAAGTCGCTTGCCCAAGGTCACGCCGCTGGGAGATAGCAAGGCCTCAGACCCAAGCACTCGTGACTGCAGAGCCCACGCCCTGACCACTGCACCACACTGCTCCTAACCTTTCTCCCTCAAACCCTATCTTCTGACAGCCTGAATCCCTTTCTTTCTTTCTTTTTTTTTTTAACATTTTTTAAACTTTATTTTGTACGTTTAATAATTGAAAATATAAACAATTAAAAACTAAAAAGTAAACACAGATGAATAAATATACACATTTCTCAATTAAATGTAGTGGATACATATAAATTTTTTTTTTAATCAAATAATATATTACTCAATATATTTGGTTCATAGTAACACATTCATACAGTATTTGTTGAGCTTCGCTCAACATAATGTCCTCCAGGTTCATCCATGTTGCCATATGCTTTACGACTTCATTTCCTGAATCCCTTTCAATTTCTCAAACGCTTGACCTGGCCTTGAACTTTCTCCCATCACCTGGCCTTGTCCTAGCTGCTTCCTCCATTCAGCAGCCTTCCTTTCTCTTATTTTTCTCCTTAACTCTTTTTTTTTAAAAAAAGATTTATTTTTGCCCCCTCTCGTTGTTTGCACTTGCTGTCTACTCTCTGTATCCATTCGCTGAGTGCTCGTCTTCTCTTTAGAAGGCACTGGGAACCAAACCTGGGACCTCCCATGTGGGAGAGAGGTGCTCGATCGCTTGAGCCACCTTAGTTCCCTGCTTTGTTGTGTCTCTCATTGTCTTTCATCTTTGTGTCTCCTTGTTGCATCATCTTGTTGTGTCAGCTCACTGTGCCAGCCTGCTGTCTTGCTCATCTTCTCCAAGAGGCACCAGGAACCAAACCTAGGACCTCCCATGTAGTAGGTTGGAGCTCAATCGCTTGAGCCACATCCGCTTCCCCTCTCCTTAACTCTTACTCATCCCTCCAGCCTCCACCGACGCAGCTCTCCCCGAGAAAGTCTTCCCTGACCCTTTAGACTAGGCAGGAACCTTCTCTGTGCCCCCCAGCCCCCAGGCATCCCCTGTGGTGCACTGTGATTGCCTGTTGCTTGATGGATGTACCCCACCAGGGTGTCAGCTCCCCAAGGTCAGCTTCTTCACTGCCGTTGTCTGGAAGCACGCTCGTGACTGAACAGGCGGCAGGGGATCAGACGGTTCCCGGGTGTATAGATCCCTATGGCTGCTGTAACCAAGTCCCACAAACTCAGTGGCTTAAAGGCCCTACAGCCCTGGAGGTCAGAGGTCTGAAATCAAAGCATCAGCAGTGCTGCATTCCTTTTGGAGGTTCCAGGGGAGAATCTGTTTCCTTGCTTTTTCCAGCTTCTAGAGGCTGCCTACATCCCTTCGCGGCCCTTCCTCCATCTTCAAAGCCGGCAGTGTCGCATCTTCAAATCTCTTTCTCTGACCTTCTGCTTCAACATCATGTCGCCTCCTGTCTGACTCTGACTCTTCCTGCATCCCTCTTACAATGATCCATGGGGCCCACCTGGATAATCTGGGCTACTCTTCCCATCTCAAGATCCGTAACTTAATCCCATCTGCGGAGGCCCTTTTGCCACAGAAGGTAATGCTTACAGGCGCTGGAGATTAGAATGCGGCCATCTCGGCTACCACAACGGTGAAGTGTGTGGACTCCCAGCCTGGACTTGAACCCAGGTGACTCTACTTCCATCTGTGAGACCAAGTGATTTAACCTCCCTGGGCCTCAGAATGCAAAGGTCAAGAAGCAGAGCACAGCTTGAGGAACTGAAGGCAATTAAGGCTGGGGGTGGGGGATAGGCTCATGGGAGGAGGCTCTTTGGCTTCAAGCGCCGCCAGCTCTGAGTCAGTTTGTGCATCTGTAAAATGGAGATAATGGTACATAGCTCATAGCACTGTGGTCAGGCTGAAATGAGTCAACCTGGTTAGTGCTGAGCTCACTGCTTGGCTCAGAGGAAGTGCTCAGTAAATGTTGGCAACTGGATATTGCCTTTTTTTAAATTAAAGATTTATTTAATTTATTTATTTCTCCCCACCCCTTCGTTGTTTGCACTTGCTGTGTCTGTTTGTCTTTCTTGTTCCTTTTGAAGGTGCCGAGAACCGAACCTGGGACCTCCGATGTGGGGGGGAGGCGCCTAATCGCTTGAACCACCTCCATTCCCTGCTTTGTTGTGTCTCTCATTATGTTTTTCTTCGTGTCTCTTGTTGTGTCATCTTGTCGTGTCAGCTTGCCAAGCCTGTCCGTTGCGCCAGCTCGCTGTCTTCTTTAGGGGGCACTGGGAACTGAACCAGGGACCTCCCATGTGGTAGGAGGGAGCCCAATCGCTTGAGCCACATTTGCTTCCATGGATATTGTCTTAGTTTGGGTTTCCCACAAGGAGACCCTTAGACAAGGATTCAAATTCATTTGGGCAGTGACCCCAGGAAATACTACCAGAGAAGGTGGGAGGTGGGCAGGAGAGAGGAGGAAGCCTGTAACGGGTGCATCCGTGCACAGACTGCCCCTGTGGGCACCTGGAGCTCCATCTTCTGAGGACCCCTGGGAGCCCAGCATAGAGCACACATGCTGAGGCATCCACAGAGCAACAGAGTTTGGGAGCAGAGGCATGAACCCACCTTCTGGGTAGAAGGCAGAGCAGGCTCCATGGCCAGAGGAAGTCCTTGGACAAAGGAATGCAGCTGTTGGCAGCTGGAAGTCTGCATGCACAGAATGGGTAAAGTCTCAGCATGCTGGAGGGCACTGGGTGTCTGCTACACTACAAGGAGTCCCCGCCTGAAGCCTCAATCTTCCGGACCAGGACCTGGTGACGCTAAACAAAGTAGCATCCTCAGAAGAATGAGGCTTCTTCAGGCTGCGAAGCCGGCAAGGCCAGGACTGAAGACTGGAGCCTTCCGGAACCTCAGGGCAGTTGGGAGAGGTTCTTACCCAATTTTGTTTCCTTTCTCCAAAATGTAGGTGTTGTCTAGGACAGGCTGGAGTAGAAAGGTGAACAGACCTCACAGATCTGGTGAGGCCTTGGCCACAGGTGGCTGAAAGACCAGCTCAGCAGCCCTGGGCCCCAGAGGTGGATAGGAAAATGGTGGCTGCGAGCAAATTCCTGACACCCTTGCCTTGTCCAGGGAAGCAGAGGGGGCTAGGGGGGCCCAAGGTGAGCCAAACGGTGGAGGGCAAGGAAAGAGATGAACGTGGGAGAACATGAGCCGCGAGACTGTGCAGCCCTGGCTGGAGGGCAGGGCTATTGTGTCTTTCTGAGGATTTGGGGCATGAATAATGCTCAGATTGTGGGGTTGGACCCAGAAACAAAAGGGGGAGAAGTCCAGAGGGACAGGGAAGGACCAGCTTACTCTGCTGCAGCTGGAACTTGAAGCCTTACCCCCATTTCCAACCAGGGGTGAGAGATGAAGGCTGTTTTCCACTTCGGGGAAACTGCAGGTACCTCACAGCAGGGGTCTGGGGCCCCCAAGAACAGGGTTGGTTTGGACGTCAGGCCAGAGCTCTGAGACTCTGCACCCCATCATCTTCCCGTCCTCAACCCTAGAGGAGCCCAGCTAAGAGAAAGTGTCTAGCAGCTGGGAGTCGGGGATTCAGGCAGACCTGAACCTCATTTGAAGTTCCAAAACCCTGGGGCCCTCCACTCTGCAGACCCGACCTCGGCCCTCCCCAGAGGTGGAGGAGGAGAACTCATTGTTACCTGTTAGTCATTCTGATCCAGAACAGACTGCCTGGGTCCTGGTCCCAGCTCTGCTACTCACCAGCTGTGTGTCTGGGAACGTTACCTAACCTCTCTAGCATTGTCATGAGGAGTAAACAGGTTAATTCATGTGAACCTCTCGGCACCGTGCCTGGCACACAGGAGACAACCAACCTGTCTGCAGAATATGTATTATCTCATGAATTCCAATAACCCAAACTCTGCATGCCTAGCACCCTGTGAGTCCCCTCAAGAGCAGAATCTCACATAACAGCTTGGTAACTTTTCAGACCCTTCCCCAGAAGCTCCCTGAGCCAGGAACTCGGACTGGCTCACTGCTGTTCCAGCACAGCACATGGGCACTCTGCAAATGGTGAAGGAAAGTTTCTCAGTTTACCGACCAGGAAGCTGTGGGTAGAGGATTTTAGGGGCATAGTCATGGTCCCCCAGTGATGGGGGATCCAACATACGGAGTGCAGCCCATGCCATTCTGTTCCATCTGCAATGCTTGAGCACCTTCTGTATGTCCACCCATGTGCTGGGTGCTGGGCAGAGACACACGAAGCAGGTGAACCCTTGGCCCTGTACTTGAGGCGCTCACAATCTCCCAGGGAGGCTTTAGCCACAGGGGCCACACCTCTTCAGTCCAGCCCTGCTTCCTTATGGCCTGGCACATAATCAGTGCTCGAGAAATATTTGTTGAATCAATGAGTGAAATAAGACAAGAAGGAAGTGATTATAGCTGATAGTGGAATAAGGGTCAGTGACACATGTCGAGCTGTGACTCTATGCCGGGCCCCACGCAGAGAGCAATTCAGTCTCACTGGCTGCCTCCAACACCCCCTAAGCAGGGACTGCCCCCGGGCCCACTGTGCAGACAAGGAGAATGAGGCTCCGAGGTGAAGTGACGTGCCCAAGGTCATACTGCCGGGCAGAGGCAAGGCTGGAGCTGGAATTCAAATCTGGGGCACTCCACAAGGAAAGGAAGGTGGTGGGGTTTGAAAATGACCTAAATAAAGGGTAGCTTTTTAAAAACAGTGTGGAGGGGGCGGATGTGGCTCAAATGGTTGGGCGTCTGTCTGCCATATGGAGGGACCTGGGTTCGATCCCCGGGACCTCCCGAAGGCGCATGGGCTGCCAGGCTCTGTGTGCCGCTGAGCCGTCGGGCCCCGAGAGCCATGCAGCAGGATGATGACGTAACAGGGGAGAGACAAGACGAGACGCTCCAAAAGCTCCAGAAGCCAGAAGCCAGGAGCTGAGGTGGCGCAGGCGGCAGAACACCTCTCTCCTACATCGGAGGTCTCCAGGATCGAATCCTGGTGAAGACTGGAGGAGGAGGATGAGAAGAGATGGCAGGAAACAGACACAGAGAATTGCCCAGCGAATGGACACAAAACAGCAAATGGGGAAGGGGGGGTGGTTAAAATGGATAAAGTAAATAAACAAATCTTAAAAAAAAAAAAAACAAAACTGTGGAGATGGGCATGGAAATTTCAGGCAGAGGGAACGGCATGGACAAAGGTGTGAAAGGAAGAAAGAGCAGTCAAGGGCTGCTGAGGCTGCTCTTCTCCTTGTTTTTGTATTGAGGCAAAATATGCATTCCTTAAACTTCCCATTCTAAGAGGATTCTCCTGTGAGAAGAGTGAGCAAGGGGATAATCTGAGGCAGAGGAAAACAGCTTGCAGTGTCAGTCAGGACCCCATGAGGTTTATTTTTATTTTTATTTATTTATTTATTTTTTTACCAGGAGGTACCGGGGATCGAACCCCAGTCTCTCCATATGGTAGACGGACGCCGAACCTTTTGAGCCACATCCATTTCCCAAAGATTTTATTTATTTATTCATTTATCCCCCCCTTGCTGCTTGTGCTCGCTGGGTCAGCTAATCACGCTGTGCGGGCGGGCTTGCCTTCACCAGGAGGCCCCAGGAACCGAACCCGGGGCCTCCCATATGGTAAACGGGAGCCCTACTGATTGAGCCACAGCCACTTCCCCACATGAGGTTTAAATCAGGGCTCTGCAGTCAGACAATCCTGGTCCACATTCTACCTTTGCTGCTGATGTACTGTGTGACCCAGGGTGGGTCTCCCAGCCTCTCTGTTTCAGCATCTTCATCTTTAAAATAGGGATGATGCTATCTCCCTCACAGGGCTACCAGGGGGATGAAACAAAATCATGACTGCCAAGTACCCAGCCCAGGGCCCAGTCTGTGGGCCTTTTCTTGTCCCTTTGCCTGGAGTGTCCCCCAAACCTGGCTGGCTCCCACTCAGCTTGATCATCATCTCCACCTTGAAGCTGCTCTCCTCTCCAGGTTGGCCTAGTCCCCTCTTCTGTGTTCCTGCAATGCACTACCATTACTGGGTTATTTCTGCACTAGACTGCATATTCCATGAAGACAGGCCTTTGTACATCTTAGCCACAGCTACATCCCTGTACCTGGTACAGGATCACACAATAAATACTGAGTGAATAAAGGAACAAACACATGGATGAATGGATGGATGGATGGAGGGAAGGATAGGGGAAGGGAGGGATGGATGGATGGATGATGGATGGATGGATGGATGGATGATGGATGGATGGGTGGATGGATGGATGGGTGGGTGGAGGAAAGGAGGGATGGATGAATGGATGGATAGAGGGAGGGAGGGAAGGACAGAGGGATGGATGGATGGATTAATGGATGGATGGATGGATGGATGGATGGATGGATGGATGGATGGAAGGAAGAAAGGATGGATACATTAATGGGTAGGTGGATTAAGAGAGGAAGGGAAGGAGGAACAGTTAGTTGCCAGTTTGAGGGGCAGTACTTTATCATGCAGGCAACCAAATAGTGCCAGGGTGTGGGACATCCACAAATGTGTGACCTCAAGCCTGACAATTCAGGCCTGAAGAATCTACATCCTGTCCCTGCCCTGGGTGGGGTGTTTGCTCTACTCTTATTTCCACAAAGTAATTAACTACAAATACTTTCAAACCAGGGAGACAGATTCTAGAAAGTCAAACAGCCCTACCCTCCCTAACCAGGAAGAGTGCCCGAGTCTTGCCATGCACCTGTGGCAGCAGGAGCTTCAAGGTTGTGTTCCTAGAAGCTCACAGCCCCATCTCTTGATATTTCTTTTGTGTGTGTGTGTGTGTGTACACATTTAGTTTTATTGTAACAAAGCAACTTGTACAGGGAAGTGGCTGTGGCTCAATCAGTAGGGCTCCCGTTTACCATATGGGAGGCCCCGGGTTCGGTTCCCGGGGCCTCCTGGTGAAGGCAAGCCTGCCCGCATGGCGTGGTTAGCTGACCCAGCGAGCACAAGCAGCAAGGGGGGGATAAATGAATAAATAAATAAAATCTTAAAAAAAAAAAAAAAAGCAACTTGTACACTTTTAACATTTAAAACTGAGCATCATCTTTTCCTTTCCAGTGAAACAAAAAAATTTAAAAATAAACGAACAAAATTACAATAGAGAATGTCAATTCCAAATAAGATCCTACAGGTTCTGCTGATTCTCCCATCGAGTGGCAGGGCTCAAGTCATCATTAGGAGAGAATTTATTTTAAAAGTGTCATCTTAAACTGCAAGGATGTCCGCTAAACATCACAATTAAACATGCCAAAGGAGAAGCCATGTTGTCAAAATGCCCACTTAACACACCCAAACATCTCAAACCCACCCTTTGCTGACCTTCTATAACCCTTTTTTTTTTTTTTTTTTTTTTCTTTTTTTAAACAAGAGAAAGTAGACAGATACATGTTGGTAAATGCTAACTGTCCATATTCACATAGAGACACAGTGTAATCTCTGAGCCCAAAATACAGAGAAAGGAGGAAAAAAGCTAGAATTCTATGCACTACTACACAGGGGCCTAGCACCCTCCAGCTTCCAGCAGAACGAAGGGAGCAGAAGGTTTTTCTTTTTTCCCACAGAGCATGGTGGTGTGTTGATTCCATAAAGTTATTTGTTGAGACAGGAAGGGGGAAAAAATGAATTTGGAACAGAAAAGGGTAGAGATTCTTTTCCCACTGTATTCTGCTCAAGATATTTCCCCCAGAATAAGTTGAGAATCATGGTTTAAAGGAGAGAAAAGAGACCTCAAAAACAGGGAGACTGAGCATAAGAGGGGAAAAAAAAAAAAAAAAAAAAAAGACTGCAACTTGCTCCCAGGGACTGGAGAAAATTAAAAAGGGAAGGTTGGAATCCATCAGTGTTCATTAGTCATCTTCTCCTTCATCCTCCTCGCCTTCCTCTCCCTCATCATCATCTTCATCTTCTTCCCCTTCATCCTCATCCCCTTCTTCATCAATATCTTCCAATCCTTCTTCTTCTTCATCATCATGATCATCTTCTTCTCCTTCCCCTTCTTCATCATCCATATCAGGAACCAAATAGTACTGTAATGGATTTGGCCAAATATCATCTTTGATGACCTCTCCTAACTCATCTGCACCTGCATCAGAATGGTCAGTAAACCAGGTGAAGAAGCTTTCTGGTTCTTCATGCTGCCTCTTCCGGCTGGCTTTATTCTGTATTTGACTTGAACGTTTCGTCAAGTCCTTTCCAGATTTCCATTTGATTTCAGTTGACTTTGAGGATGGATCACCCCTCTCATTCAGATGAAATTCTTTGGAGAGAACTTTATTTTCGAAGTAAGGATTTTCATCAAAATAAAAATCTATTCTGTAACCTGATTTAATAACTTCAAATTCTGTCACTTCAACTCTGGGCAAATAATGCAGTGCCTCTTCATCCTCCTCCCCAAGCAGTGCAGACACTTGTGGATGGTTGACAAATGTTGTTACCCCAAAATTTGGGATTTTGGCGATCAATTCTGACCTCTTCTGAAAGAATGGTTGGCGGAGTTTATTATATTTCTGTTCTACTTTCAAAATCTCCTCACTGGCTTGTTCATTAAGTTTGTCTATTTCATTTTGTACTTCATCAATATGTTCAATTGCTTCCTGCTGTTCTTTTTCTCCTTTTGGCAAGTCCAGAGCAGCCCGGTGTCTCCTCTGGCCTGGGGCAGGAAGCAGTTTTGCTTTCTTCGTTTGAGGCAGGAGTGAAGACTGGCGTTTGGGGGCCATGCTGTTAGGAAAGTCCAGTAAACATGATATTTCTTTCTTTTTTTTTTTTTTTTCTACCGGGAGGTCCCAGGGATTGAACCCGGGTCCCTCCACATGGGAGACGGATGCCCAACCAGTTGAGCCACATCCGACCCATCCGATATTTCTTTTTTTTTTTAACTTTATTTTGTACATTTAATAATTGAAAACATAAGCAATAAAAAACTAAAAAGTAAACACAGATGAATAAATATATACATTTCTCAATTAAATGTAATGGATACATGTAAATTTTTTTGTTGTTTTGTTTTTTGTTTGTTTTTTTGTTTTTTTGTGTGTGTGAATCAAACAATATATTTAGTTCATAGTAATGCATTCATACAGTATTTGTCCTTTCAACTGGTTTTTGACAAACCTACCAAGCCCACGATGATGGGAAAAAACAGTCTCTTCAACAAATGGTGTTGGGAGAACTGGATATCTATAACCAAAAGAATGAAAGAGGACCCCTATCTCACCCCCTAATACAAGAATCAACTCAAAATGGATCAAAGATCTAAATTTAAAAGCCAGGACCATAAAACTACTAGAAGAAAATGTAGGGAAACATCTTCAAGACCTTGTAGTAGGTGGTGGTTTCTTGGACCTTACACCCAAAGCACGTGCAACAAAAGAAAAAATAGATAAATGGGACCTCCTGAAAATTAAACACTTTTGCACCTCACAGGACTTTGTCAGAAGGGTGAAAAGGCAGCCAACTCAATGGGAAAAAATATTTGGAAATCACATATCTGATATTTCTTTTTAAATGCAACAAAACCTTATACCCACAGGGCTTCCACCTTACCTTAGTGACTTACAATTTCCTGGGACCTCTTCTGCACTTTACCCTCCTGAAAAATACCATCACCCAATTGAAAGCATAATGTACTCTGCACTCAAATTTATTTTCGTTTCACGTATTGCTTTACCATGATACCAGATCCTATTTACTTATGTAACTGCTGCTGGCTGCATCCAGGCCCTTGCTACACAGTAATGTAATTTACTTAACCATCCCTCATGGCCAGACAATTGGGTATTTACAGGCTCTCACCTGTTCAAACAGCCCTGCGGTACTGTGCAGAACAGAACGGCCAACGTGCTACATTTGTGTAAAAAAGGTGGAGCCAAGTCTGTGTATAAATATATATTTGCTTGCCTGTGTATAAAATACCTCTGGAATGAGTCACAAGAAAATGGTAGCATTGTTACTTTTGGGGATAGAGGTGGGAAGAGACTGCTCACTGTGTACTTTGATATCTTCTGAATTTTAAAACAGGAGAAGGGGTTTTGTTTAAAGGTTAATTGAACATTTTTAACATAAAGTTTTCCTCCTGGAGCCCATCCCCTGCTCCACTCGAGGGTGGGCGAGACTTATTGGCTCGCTTCCAAAGGCTCCAGTAGGGCAAGGAAAAGCTCAGCCAACAGGACCTTCCCATGGGCTGAATGTTGGCACTCCAGTGAGGCCGTGGGACCATCGTGCACCTCCTGGTCTGATGCGATGAGAAGGGCACGTCGCCTCTGTGGCAGTCTTCCTGAAAACCCATAACCCAGTCTCAGCATAGAGAACCACCAGCCAAACCCAGACTGGGGGGCCATTGCACTGGGTGCCCGGCCTGTCCTCCAGACTGTCAAGGTCAGGAAAAACAAGAGAGTCTGAGATGCCACCTCTGATGACTAAATGCAACGTGGTTCCCTGGTACAGAATCGGGAACTGAAAGAGGACATCAGTGGAAAAACAGGTGAAATCCAAATAAAGTCTGGAGTTTTGTTACTAGCAATGTGCTATTCTGACAAACCTTCTGTGGTGATAGAAGATGCTAATAATGGGGGGAAACTGGGTGAGGGGTATACGGAAGCCCTCTGTATTATCTTTGCAACATTTTTGTAGATTTAAAATGATTACAAAATAAAATGTTTATTTTAAAACAATAAATTACAGTTTACCAAGTTTCAATGAGGAATACAACAAAACAAACAACCCTGCTATCCACCTCTTGGAATAAAAGCTTTGGGCCTCTGTTTTCTTCTCTGATCTGGGGTTACAGGGAGCTCTGGGAGCGAGTTTGGCGATTCCTCTCTCAGCCTCTGCCACGCAGGCTGGGGAGTAAAAACAGGGCCTGTCTCATGCTTGATGCAAAGGGACTGCCTAATAACTGCCAGCCAAATTAACATTATTGCAAATGTACATTATAATATAATTTACAATTTACAATATCTATAATACAATATAAATCACAAAACTACTGATTACAAAAAGTACAAACTTGTTTTGTGAACGTTTTGATTCCTTTATAACAATGTAACCTCCTTCAAGGAAACCAAACACGAAGGACAAAAGTCCAGTTACCCAGACTCCCACAACCCAAAAAGTCACCAGCCTCTCTCTGTCATCAGACCCCCTCTCTTTATGAGCTCTCTTATAAGCTCCTCACACGCCCTTTAGGAAGGTGACACCAAGATGTGCGCTCACCAGCCACACACCTCCCTGCACGTCCTGCGGCCTCAGGCTAATTTCTTCCAGGCCTGGGCCCACTGGCCGCTGGGCTCTGCTGCCCATCCTCTTCCTCACTCCCATCCTCAGCTTGCTTTCCTGTCTCTTCTCACCTCCTGCTAAACTTGCGTGCCCATCTATTCTATTTTATTTAGGTTGCAACAGGAATTTCTCGTGTTGAACAGCCCCACCCAACCCCAGACGAACACCAGCTCCACATCAGGCCTCAATCAGCAGAACTGCAATTGCTGATGAAGATTCGGGTAACATCCCATCGTTCCCTGACTCATCCAACCCCAGGATGACCTTTCTTCCACTGTGAATTCCTCAGTACTGACGTTAGCATCATTTATGCCCTGACTTTAGAGGGTACTTTAGTTTGCTAAAAGCTGCTGGGAGCAACTTACCAGAAATGGGCTGGTTTTTACAATGGGAATTTATTGGGTTAAAAGCTTACAGTTCTGAGGCTGTGAAAATGTCCAAATCAAGGCATCATCAGGGATGCTGTCTCACCAAAGGTTGGCTGCTGGGGATCCTGGACTCCTGCCACATGGCAAGACACAGTGGTGGCCTTCTCCTCTAGGCTCACTTTCTCCCCGAGCACAACTGCAAGTGATCAGGCGGTGTCCGCTCCTCTCTCCTCTCTCCTCCAGGCCTCCTTCCTAGTTCTGCTTCGGGCTGCTCTGTCTGTGGCTTTTCTCTCTCCCAGGTTCAATGATTTCAGCTTCTGGAGGTTTCCGTCTGTTACTGCCATGTTTTCCCGGTGTGTCTGCAGCTCTTTATTCCCCCATTTATAAAAGACTTCAGCAAGTGGATTAAGATCCACCCTGGGCTACGTCCTAGTAGAGCAATCTAATCAAATGGCCCTTGACTGATCAAAGGTTCACGATAGGTGAAAATTAAGAACATAATTTCCTGGGGTCCACATAAAAGACTCAGAACAACACAGGTGGTATCCAGGTTCTTTCTTTGGTAGAAATAGCTCCAGGCTGTGGAGGTTCAGAGTTGTGGTGCCACACCTGCTTCTGGCCCACAAGGTGTCAGCTGGGGTGGGGCGTCTGCCCAGCTGTAAAATGGGATAACTTTTCTCTCATAAAGAGCATGTGAAAGCATGCTGCAAAAGGTGTGATCAGTTCAAACATGAGACCTTAAGCTTTTAACTGTGGCCTTACGGGCAGGATGGAGAGTGAGGGTTTGAAATTGCCCAGAGCCCTGTCCTCCTCAATATAGGCTGTACTGTGCTTGCTTCGGCAGCACATATACTAAAATTGGAACGATCCAGAGAAGATTAGCATGGCCCCTGCACAAGGATGACATGCAAATTCATGAAGCATTTCATAAATAGAAGAAAAAAAAAATAGGCTGTACTGATTTTAGGGGTGGGGGGCAATCTCAGACTTGGGGTTTTGTTTATTTAGGAGGTATCTGGGATGGAACCCAGGACTTCAAACATGGGAAGCAGGCACTCACCCATTGAGCTACACCCACTTCCCTCAGACTTAAAAATCATGAAAACTTGATGACCTTCTAATCCATCTAGAGTCTTCACAAAGGGCCCTGCTCGCAGGAGGGCCTGCGTTCTGCATTCAGTTTGACGCTCTGCTATCACCGTCTTGGAATCTTCATAATTCTGGAACAAGTGAGTCCGCATTTCCATTTTGCACTGGGCCCCACAAATTATGTCTCCGGCCCAGCTAATGTGTGTGACCGCTGATGCCACTGGGATTTTGAGGAGCAGAGAAGGAAGGAGTGGATAGAGGTGCAGAGAAGAGGCTGTGAGTTGGAGAGGAGGGATAAAGTTGAAGGCTTGGAAAAGATCTCTGGGAAAGAGCTGGGATGGGAGGTGGAATTTTCAGGAAGTCTTATGGTATGAAGGATGAAACTTTGCCTTGGAGATTTCCAAGAAACCTTCCGTAAAGCTTCCATTCCTGGTGGTGGGGGCTGGCTTGGCTTTTGGAGGAAGAGTGGGTCTGTGTCCAGCCTGGGGACATCCTGCATGGGGAGCAGGGCGGGAGCACGTACTGGGTGCCACTGGACCCACGCATGATATTGGGTGTGTTCACCCATGAGAGGAGAATAAACCAATGAGATAGGGCCCCAGAGGCCTCCGGCCACTCTCCCTTCTCCCTGTTCCAGGCTGACTTTGAGCAGGGGTGTCTGTTATTTCTTTGGGTCTCCACATTCTGGGACTTTGAGGGAAAGGATAATAGCTTCTAGTCGAGAGCTGGAGTCTGCTGGGTCCCTGGGAAAGGCAAAGCTGGCCAACAGGAAGAGGGAGCTCAGATCCTGGCCTGGACCTCAGCCTTCTAAGCGCCAGCCCGGCACCCCAACCCCTGGCCTTATCCCTGACCTTCCCAGACACAGCCCCCACCTGAGGCCCCACCCGCACACCTTTGCTCCCACCTGAAGCCATGCCCCTCCCCGCACAGCAACCCAAATCCTATCTAGTTCTCCAGTTCCAAGGGCAGACCACCTCCTCCGGGAGGAATTCCACCTCCTCAGGCTCTATTCTTACAGTGCAATAGATGAAGGTGCCATTGTTTCCCTGGCCACTGCCTCAAGGGCTCGTTGTTTCATGAGGGCCCATGCCCTGCCTCCCACCCCCATGCCCCAGCCATTCCCTTAAGTGCAATATAGCAAATGACCAAGAGTGTGGGCTCTGGAGTGAGAAGAGACTTGGGTTCAAATCCTGGCTAAACTCTGTGATCTTGGGCACATGACCTCATTCCTGAGCCTCAGTTCCCTTACCTCTGAGGTGAGGGTGGTGACATGGGTTTGTATAAGGGGCTTAGCACCTAGTGAGAGGACACTAGATTATTATCCTTGTTGCCTATTGCCCCGGCACCAGGAATGCGATGAGATCAGGGTGAGCTCGCCCCACACCCCAGCTCTCCCTACCAGCCCCCTCTCACCTCTGGGCATGAAGAGGCAAGCTCTAGCTCCTGAGGCTCTGGAAAGCCTGGTTTTCCTGGAAGGAAGGATGAGGAGGGAGCAGCTTAACTTTCCAGTGAATCGCTGCAGGTGAGTCAGCCCCTGACCTGGAGAGGGTGTTGTCTGCCAGGAGCCAGGAGGCTGGACCAGATGACCAGGCCTGGCCATCCCAACAGCTGGGGACTCAACAGAGATGTGGGGTGGCCTTAGCAGTGCTGGGGGTGGTACCCCACCAACCATGGGTGCCTAATCCCTCCCCAGTTTCCAGGCTTCCTCAGGATTTTATTTTATTTTTTTTTAAGATTTATTTTATTTATTTCTCCCCATTCCCTCATTGTTTGCACTTGCTGTGTCTGTGTGTCTTCCTTGTTTCTTTAGGAGGCACCAGGAACTGAACCTGGGACCTCTGATGTGGGAAGGAGGTGCCTAATCGCTTGAGCCACCTCCATTCCCTCCGCAGGGCTTTTCTGCTCACTCCTACCCTCGCCCCCAATCAGCCTGGATGGATACTGACTGTGTTATAAAGAAAATTTGTTTGATTGGTTCTTTCTTTTAAAGAGAAAAAAAAGAAGTTTATGAAAAATTTCAAATACACATAGTATAAGAAAAATTGGTTTAGTGAATTTCTATCCACTCATCACCCAGGATTGCCAGTTCCTGCTGCTCATGGAGCTCGGGTCCAACAGCCGTTTTCTAGAGAATGACGTCAGCTCACCCTCTGAGCTTCAGTTCCCTTTTCCGTACAATGAGGATGCTAATAGCACTGACTTCACAGCATTTCTGGGAGAATTAAAAAAGCAAGGTCTGGGAGGGCACTGCTAAGCACAGTGCCTGGCAGGGAGTGAGGGCTTGGGATTGAGGTGGGAGATGATCATTCAGGACTCAGCCCAACAGATCATCTGCTTCTTCAACCAGGTAGGCCTAGAGAATCAACTCTGGGGCCACCTGGGAGGAGCCGAGAGACCGTGTGATCTCCTTTGCAGACCTTCTCTGGTCCTGAGTTGACATCTCTGTAAAATGGGGTTACGAGTAGGAGCTGCCTCATATTGCTGGGATTTAGTAAGATACCGCATGCATACGGCAGGTACTCAATAAACATCAGACTTTGTGATTATCTTCTTCAGTTCTCACAAATACCCTTCCAGTTGTCCATTTTCCAGAAAGGCAAGAAGGCCCAGAGAGGTAGAAGACTTGCCCCAGGTCACATAGCAGGTAAGGGGTGGAGCAAGGCCTGACTGTGGGTCCTCAGGGCTCCGAGGAAGAACCAGTGGGCAGGGATGACAACGCTCGCTGGGACAGAGCACCCAGGGCTCCTGACGCCCTCTCTAGGGCTCGCTGGGCAGCTGACTAGTCTTCCTCTTTGTGGCCGCCGGGCCCTGAGCGGGTCGGGACATCTGCCCTGCAGCAGCAAGCTCTCCAGGGTAACCAGGGGGAAGGTTTGCCCCCCTCCTACCAACACTCATGGGAGGGGCAGCAAAGCCAGTTAACTGCTAGTATTACCGCAGTCGGACTGTGTGTTGCCCTCCTTATTTCTTTTAAGCCTCATGACCTCCCGCAGCAGGTGTCATGAGCCCCACTTTATACAGGAGAAACTTTTATTTAAAAAAAAAAAAAACAGCTTTATTGAGATATAATTTATATACCATAAAAGTCAGCCTTCTAAAGTGTACCATTCAGTGGATTTTAGTATATCAAAAGGCTGGTTTTGGGAAGCGGCTGTGGCTCAATCAGTAGGGCTCCCGTTTATCATATGGGAGGCCCTGGGTTCGGTTCCCGGGGCCTCCTGGTGAAGGCAAGCCCGCCCGCATGGCGTGGTTAGCTGACCCAGCGAGCACAAGCAGCAAGGGGGGGGATAAATGAATAAATAAATAAAATCTTTAAAAAAAAAAAAAAAAAAGGCTGGTGTTTTTTTTTTTTAACATTTTTTTAAACTTTATTTTATACATTTAATAATTGAAAATATAAACAATTAAAAACTAAAAAGTAAACACAGATGAATAAATATATACATTTCTCAATAAAATGTAATGGATACATATAAAATTTTTTTTTTAATCAAACAATATATTACACAATATATTTGGTTCATAGTAACGCATTCATACAGTATTTGTCCTTTTGCGTCTGGCTGGCTTCGCTCAACATAATGCCCTCCAGGTTCATCCATGTTGCCATATGCTTTATGACTTCATTTTTTCTTACAGCTGCATAATATTCCATCGTGTGAATACACCACAGTTTGTTTATCCATTCATCTGTTGATGGACACCTGGGTTGTTTCCAACTTTTGGCAATGGTGAATAATGTCGCTATGAACATCGGTGTGCAGATGTCTGTTCGTGTCACTGCTCTCAGTTCTTCTGGGTATATACCCAGTAGTGGTATTGCCAGGTCACATGGCAAGTCTATATTCATCTTCTTTAGGAACTGCCAAACAGTCCTCCACAGTGGCTGTACCATCCTGCATTCCCACCAACAGTGAAGAAGTGTTCCTATCTCTCCACATCCTCTCCAACACTTGTAGTTCTCTGTCTTTTTAATAGTGGCCATTCTGATAGGTGTGAAATGATATCTCATTGTACTTTTGATTTGCATTTCCCTAATCATGAGAGATGTTGAGCATTTCTTCATGCGTTTTTTTGCCATTTGTATTTCTTCTTCAGAGAAATGTCTATTCAAGTCTTTGGCCCATTTTTTAATTGGGTCATTTGTCTTTTTATTGTTGAGTTATAACATCTCTTTATATATCCTGGATATTAAACCCTTATCAGATATGTGATTTCCAAATATTTTTTCCCATTGAGTTGGCTGCCTTTTCACCCTTCTGAAGAAGTCCTGTGAGGTGCAAAAGTGTTTAATTTTGAGGAGGTCCCATTTATCTACTTTTTCTTTTGTTGCACATGCTTTGGGTGTGAGGTCCAAGAAACCACCACCTACTACAAGGTCTTGAAGATGTTTCCCTACATTTTCTTCTAGTAGTTTTATGGTCCTGGCTTTTATATTTAGATCTTTGATCCATTTTGAGTTGATTCTTGTATAGGGGGTGAGATAGGGGTCCTCTTTCATTCTTTTGGTTATAGATATCCAGTTCTCCCAACACCATTTGTTGAAGAGACTGTTTTTTTCCCATTAGCGTGGGCTTGGTAGGTTTGCCAAAAACCAGTTGACTGTATAGGTGAGGGTATATTTCTGGATTCTCAATTCTATTCCACTGATCGATGTGTCTATCTTTATGCCAGTACCATGCTGTTTTGACCACTGTAGCTTTGTAATATGTTTCAAGGTCAGGCAGTGAAATTCCTCCCACATTGCTCTTCTTTTTTAGAATGCTTCAAAAGGCTGTTTAATTCATGTTTATTCCAGGGTGTGGTGGGAGAAGCAAAGGCTGTGTAACCATCACCACTACCTAATTCCATCACTTTCATCACTGCCAAAAGAAACCCCACGCCCATTAGCAGTCACTCCCCTTCCACCCTCTTCTCGCCAGTTACAGGGGCAATCTTGACCTGGAGGGATCAAGAAATCTTTCCAAGGCCACATAGTTTGGATGTAAAATGGTCAGGACTCAAACCTGGGTCCATGGGGCTGGGATAGCAGGAAAGATGATGACAAACATAGAGGACTTGGAGTAAGGAAGCCCTCGAAGGGCACAGCAGGCCCACGGGCTCTCCTTGGAGGCAGGATCTGGCATGGCTACAGTGGCTAAAAGGAGGGGCAGGAAACTCTGTGTGGGGTTAGTGAGTGTGACCCCACATCACCTTGTCCCTCACCACTTCAGTGCCTGCTACCCAACTTCCAACCACCTGCACCTGCTTTCTCTGAGTTGCCAGGGCCCACTCTGCCACATGGCATGCCTGAAGTGCCCTGGAATTAATGCTCCCTCCATCCCAGCAGCCCTCCAGACGACAAGATGTGAGTTGGTGCATAAATACCCAAGCTCCCTTGCCCATCAACTGTGGTAAGTCTGAGAGGCATGTTCCATACTGTTTCCCAGGGTTCCCCTGTGGGAATGAACCCCAGCTGCCCAGAGCTGCTCCTGCTTATTAACATAGCCTGTATCAGCTGCCTTTTCCCCCTTTCTCACTTCTCCATTCCCTACTTATGCTTCCGGAGATCACCTTCCAAATAAACTACTTGCACTGGAACCCTCATCTCAGGGTCTGTTTCTGGGATATTCTAAACCAGTAGCTCTCAACCAAAGGTGATTTTGCCTCGTAGGGGTCATTTGGCAAGGTCTGGAGACAATTTTGGTTGTTGCAACAGGGCAGGGGGTTGCTACTGGTATGTAATGGCTGGAGGCCAAGGATGCTGCTGAATATCCTACATTGCAAAGGATGAATCCTCTCCCTAAAGAATTATCCGGCCCCAACTATCAATAGTGTGGAGGCTGAAAATCCCTAAGCTATACTAAGACTCTGAGTGGCCACATCCATGTGACAACCGTCTAGCTTCCTTGCCTGGCATGGAAAGGATGGATGGTGCCCCCTGTGGCTTTCACCTGCCTTCTCCTCGCCCCATTCCACCTCAGCCCATTCCATGTGGTTTGTCCCACAAGAGTCACTGCAAACATGGGCATGCCAGGCGAGCTTGGCCAATAAGAAAATCCCCTCCCCAGACCATGCCTATTGGTTCAGGGATGGCATGTGACTCAAGATAAGCCAATCAGAGCTTTCTCTGGACCTTTTCGGCCCACGAGTCTCTTTCCACAAGGGCCATCAAGCAGCAGGGCGTGAGCCAGGGCATCCAGTGGGCATGTTGGCTGTCATGCCTAGAGAGCAAGGTCAGCCTCGGAGCTGGAGGGCAGAGTCCTGATGACCATAGATGGTTCCATGGTATGAATCAGAACCTTTCCCTTTTTCGGAATTGATTTTCTGTCCTGACTAACAGGACCTTGCCTCTCCCACTGGGTTGGGAATTTCCTGTTCTTTTATCTCATCTCCAGGCACCTCCTCCTCTTCTCCCCTCCCCCTTCCAACTGCTTATGTATGAACTCAGGTCACTCACCTAATTTCTGGCCTGTGGGGAACACCTGATCCAATCACTCATTGCATCACCCAGATGAGGGCACCCACTGAGGCCTGGGAGGAGGCCTCACCGTCTGGGCAGAATCCTCTGGGGCAGCGCTTTGGGTCTTTGTTACGACCTGTGCCCTTCTGATGACCTGATATAAGTGATGGGAGCCACAAACCTCCTGAAGCCCATCCCCTTCCCTCTATTTTGGTCTCTCAAGGGAGCTGTCCAGGAATTTTGGACTGGGTTTGAATGCTAGCTGAGTGGAATTGGGCAGACTGGAGCAATTTCCTGCCTCTGTCAGACCCTTGGTTTCCTTATATGCAAAATCTTCCAGGGTTGTTGTTATTGGGGTGCAGATTAAATGAGATGGTGCAGGCAAGCCCTTATTCTAGTGTCTGGCGATTAGCAAACAGTCAACACATTTGAGGAATAATGATAATATTCCAGAAATATTTTCTGTTTGAAAAATAAAGAGGAGACGCCCTGGGCTGTGAGGAGGCGGGTGTGGTGGCCTCCTCTGCTGGCCTGTTGCTGCTTGATG
Organism: Tolypeutes matacus; assembly: GCA_026826555.1. Lineage (NCBI taxonomy): Eukaryota > Metazoa > Chordata > Mammalia > Cingulata > Chlamyphoridae > Tolypeutes > Tolypeutes matacus. The sequence continues at coordinate 19,574,346 of JAKSZT010053825.1, forward strand.
GTGTAGGGGCTGGGGTTTGCAGGCTCCCCTAGCACACCCAGCCCCCCGCCCCTGTGAGTCAGCCCCACTCCTTAAACCACAGCAAACTCGGCAAGTCACTTCCTGGCGGCCCCAAATAAGGCCTAGAACCTGCAGTTCAAGAAGAGGCCCCTTATCGCACCTCAGGCCTGATAAGAGGGGCAGGGAGGATCTGAGTTGGCCAAAGAGTAGCTCCTTCAGGACTCTGGATGCTTCCCTCTGCTCCCAGACCAGGCTGTCAGGACCGCTCCTCTGCTTCCCTCCAGCTGCCTGGATGCCCACCATTCAGCCCACCAGCATTTACTCCAGAAGAAACCAGCTAAAGGCTCTCTGGGAGAGGCAGCCCTCCAGGAAGTGGCCACTCCCTAGAGTTTATCAGGTTGTCAGGCTCTTGTGGGCCCCAGGGATGGGGCAGGGCACAGGAGCAGGGTGAGGAAGGAGGGGCAGGGAAAAGGTGACCGGAGGGGGTGAGTGCTCCACTGGAGGAGCTCGGACTGCAGCTTCCCATCCATCCCACTCTGGTCTGAGGGTCCTCCATTCAGCGGCTGGAGCCACCTTCTTTCAAGACATATCTGCTCATCCGCTGTTCAGAACCCTGCGGTAGCTCCCCATTGCCTTTGGAGAAGAGGCCAGCCTTCCTTCTGACTCCAGATGGAGCCTCCCATAGCTTCTGGAAGGAGGCCCAGCTTCTCACATCTCTGGGTCTCTGCTGCTGGTACCTAGAGGAGGGGATGTCAAAATATGCTGGGTGAATGGGTAGAGGTCTGAGGGAAGGCTTCCGGGAGCAGGTGACATCTGAGCTGTCCTGGTATTCTGAGTAGGAGAGAGGCAGAAGAGGAAGGCAGATGATTCCCAAACAAGCCAACAATCCCAATCCAGCCAGTTTCCACCTGAGCAAGGAGCTGGCCCTTTCCCAGGCAGTGAGTTCTAGTGAAAAGAGGAGGAAGCTCAGCACTTAGCAGCCTTGTGACCTTGGACAAGTGTCTGTCTCTCTAAGCCTCTGTTTCCTCCTCTGTAAAATGGGTTTAGGCCACCTGTCGGAGCTGGAGGAAGAGGAAGTCAAGCATACAGAGTGTGCAAATGTGGACTTTCTCCAGGTTAGTCTTTGGGCTGCTTCTCTGGTCTGGGTCAAAGGTCAGGATTGGGGCGGGGAAAGGAGGCCAGGCCAACCCAGATTTTCCAATTGTTGCCAGCTGCCTGTTTGCTCCATGGGGCTGTAGGAAGGAAATTCTCTGCACAAAGACAGCAAGGCAGACATGCTCCCATGGCAGAGGCAAAGCTCACAGTGGCATCTCATGTGCCCCAGGATCCCAGGCCTGGCACCAGTGAAGCTGGACCTGGGAATCACGGCAGGGGCTCCACCACCTGGCACCTCTCAGCCCCCCTCTAAGTATGTCACCTCAGGATGTCACAAATGGGGAAACTGAGGACCAGACAGGGATGGACTTGCCCTGGATCATATAAAATTGATCATGACTGTCAATTCAGCAACTTCTACTGTTTTTCAAGTTCACAACAATTTATTGAACTTCTCCTATAAAGTGTCTAGAAGATGATAATCCCTTACTAACTGTGATTTTAAGATAATTCATTATATGTAATATGTATATATAATATTATATAAAAAATATATATATATCATATATAATATATATACACACACATATATACATACACAGTTTTTAACAGCTTCTTCAAGGTATAACTTTTTTTTTTGGAGGTACTAGGGATTGAACCCAGGACCTTGTACATGGGAAGCAGGCGATTACTTGAGCTACATCCGCTCCCCCAAGGTATAATTTACATGCCATACAATTTACCCAAAAGTAAGTGTACTGTTGGATGAGTTTTGGTAAATTTATACAGCAGTACAACTACCACCACAAACAAGTTTTCAAACACTTCCATCCCCAAAAGTTCCCTTGTGCCTGTCGGCAGTCAATCCCACTCCCAGGCCCAGGCCCCTGGTCTGCTTTCTGTCTCTATAATTTTGCCTTTTCAAGAAATCCTAGGGAAGCGGCTGTGGCTCAATCAGTAGGGCTCCTGTTTACCATATGGGAGGCCCCGGGTTCGGTTCCCGGGGCCTCCTGGTGAAGGCAAGCCCGCCCGCACGGCGTGGTTAGCTGACCCAGCGAGCACAAGCAGCAAGGGGGGGGATAAATGAATAAATAAATAAAAATCTTTAAAAAAAAAAAAAAAAAAAGAAATCCTTATTAGGCTTCTTTAAAAAAAAAACACCAAAACCCAAACCAAAAAACCACCAAAAACCCTGCTCTCTCCCAGGCCAGAAAAGGGGAGAAGACTTTACAGGCTGAGAGGGTGTGTCTAAGAAGAGGCCACACTGACCCCTCCCAGTTCAACTCAGAGAAGTCCCAGATGAACCCAGAGTCTGAGAGGCCTGGGTGGGGAGGAGCCTCAGGTCCTTCCAGCCCAGGCCTCCATTCCACAGTCAATAATAAAGATAATAAAAGCAGCAGGGGCAGTGGCACAGGCAGCAGCGATAGTCGCCACCAGGCCTGGCCTGGCCATGTGGCATCCAGCTCTTGCAGCCACCCAAGAAGGGAGGAGGAGACCTGGATGCAGATGGCAGGAGGCCCCACTGGAGTTTCCCGCTGATCAATTTGCGAGGCGCCCAGAAAGTGCTGATGGGTCTCGCCCCACCCAGTTCGGGTGGCCATGGTGGCTAGGCCCAGGATTTATCAGGCGTCTAACCACTGGCAGTGGGAGGTTTGCTGCTCCTGGCTGGGCCAGTTCTAGTTCTCGCCTCAAAGACTGTTGTTCCCAACTTTTGCCTCTGGGCCCCAAACCTCCCAGCCAAGCTCATCATGGGTTATCAGTGTTCAGAGAGGAAATCTGCTGCTGCACTGATTTATAAGTGACACAGGGAAATCACCTTCCAAAGTGGACCCAGAATGGGGAGACAACAAAAGATCTCACTGACAAAGGCAGGGTGAGGTTGGAAGCAAGGCTAGGTTCTTCCAGCGGTGGAGGTAGGCTGGCTGGCCTTGACCTACAAATCACCTGGGCAGGTGAAAATTGGAGAGGCCAACTTTTTCCCAACCAGGAACTGGTCTTGCAATGTTTTCTGGAAGTAGACTGTGATTTTCTTCTTTCCGCAATGACCAGGACCAGGAGGGAAGGGGAGTATTCCAGTGTCCAGCAGGACAGCCCTTCTAACCCCAAAAGAACAAAGCTGTGAGTGGGGGTGACTAGGAAAATAACCACCACAATGATAATAAGGATTTCAGAGCCTACCTTGTGGGCTATGCATCATCACCTTCCCCATCCCATTTTGATGCCCGATTTTCTCTAGGTTCTTGGCTAAGCTACAAAAAATGAATTTTAAGTGCAAGCCAATTCAGTTAGGCCAGTAATATAATAAGGAATGGGGAGAAGAGAAATGGGAGAAAATAACAGATTATGGGTTCTGAGTAGAGAGGAAAGGGGCTGAAAAGAGATAAAGAGGGCTGATTTACAGACTACAATTCCCCGTTACAGATTACAAATCCCCAGGTTTACTTGCATGCTGATCCAGGTAGGGGGAGAAAAAGGCAAGAACAGGGGGAAAACAGGGCTAGAACAGGGCAAGGGAAAAAAGGGAAAAGGGAAAAGGGAAAAGGGAAAAGGGAAAAGGGCTGATTTAGCTTCCACCTTGCTTTTTGAACTATTAATTATTCCATCCCTTTGCTAGTGACAGGAAAAGAGCCCCAGCTGTTTGCCGTTTTGATTGATTACCCCACCCCTCAATCCCCCAGGAGGGCCCAATGATAAGGCCCCTGGAGAATATCCGGGGCTTCTCCTTTATTCTGGAGGAAACTTCATTCTGAACAGGGGTTCTCACAGGTTCTTCCAGCAGCCATCTTGTGGGGTATTCGTGGTCACGTGGGTTTCCTTCCAGGTTCCAGATCCTTCTATTGATTCCCTAATTTACTAGCCTGCCTTGATTTCGCAGATGAGAAAACCGAGGCCCAGATAGGCAGACAGGTGAAGAAATGTTAGAAGTTACACTCAGTGGCGAGTGAGGCTGGGATCGAATCCTGGGAAGTGGTTCCAACGCTTCCCCTTTAAATCCTCTGTGGTACTGACTTCTGCTGTGGAGAAGCCTTATCTTTCTTCCACTGAGCCTTATTAACTGACAGATAATCTCAGAATGACAGAGACCAACCAAAGATGACACCAAAGTTGCCTGTGCCTCTGCTCTTTCCGGTATCCCAAACTGCCTCCATGAAGCCAGGGGTCTGTGATGCTAAGTGATTAGCAATGAGGCCTTTGCACACGATGCCTTCCCAGCCTGGCATACACTTCCGCTGGCTAACTCCTCATCTGTCAGTTCTCAGTGCAACTGTCCATAGATGGACCTTCCTGAATCACCATTGCTACAGTGGAATCCCCTGGATATTCTTTTTTTTTCTTTAAATGATTACTACATCTAATTACATTATCTCTTACTGACTGTCCTCATTAGAAGAGTCCAGGTTCATGAGGACAGAGCACATGTCTCTACTGTACATCCTATATCTCCAGGCCTGGAATCATGCTTGGCATGATCATGCTTGGCAGTAAGTGCTTGTTGACTCAATAAACAACTGCATAGAGGAAGGCAGTTCTAGCATTTTCATCACTTGCCTGGATTTTAAGCTCTGTGTTTGTTTTGCTTTTGGTTTTTTTGGGGGGCGCAAGATAATATGATGGAGAGCTTGGAGTTGAATGCTTTTTGAGAAACTTCAGGCTGAAGTCTAAAAGGAGCCCCCTTATCCCTACGCCAGACAGCCCAGAAGGCCCATGTTCACAGCAGAGGCTGAGACCTGTACCAAAAACCACCTACCCAGCTCTCCAGCCCAGGACTCTGACCCACGAAGCAGAGGGAGGGAGAAAGCTCAGAACCCAGGCAGCAGATGGGATTGAAGGCCTGGGATTTGAGACTGCTTGGTACTTGGTACTTAGAAAAAGTATCCAACTCACGGTTTTCCCTTTGGCCTCTCCAGCTCTCTGTCCCCGGAGGATGCGCTCGGCACTCTCCTGGTTTTTGGGGTCTCCAAAGTGGCTCCTTCAGACAACTTCTACTCCTTCTCTCCAATTCTGCAAGAGAGCTGCACCATGCCTGAGCTACTCCAATGCCATCTCGGATGGCTTATTGTCAGTAGATGAGGATTGTGGTTAATAATATAAATACAGGAAAGTTCTACTACAAGGTATTAAGGATATGGTGATACATGGGAAAAATATAACTAAAACAATTTTTAGACTATAGTTAACAACATTGTAATGTTTTAGTAGCAAAAGCAAAGCTGGTACTATATAAATGCTAAAGGTAAAAAAAAAAAGAATATGGTGTTTGGTTTTGTGAGATAGGAATATGATTAAGAATTTTTTTCGCTTCATATTTTTTTAATAAGGAGACCTTGACTATGTCATTTAACTAATCTGCATTCATCTATGCATCTTTCTGAACACTAGAGGAACAACTGAGTTAGTAGTTGGGATTAGATGAGATAAAAGTGCCTCATCAGGACTTTTTAGGAGTAACGCTTCCATAACTTGTTGAGCTGCCATTTTCTGTTATATATTTTTTTGAATTTGAAATGAAGTTATTTTTTAAAAAGAAAAAGTATACAAAACTTTTAAATAAGCAAAAAGATTACGTGCTCTTTTCACTGTCATGCCACAGCATTGTCAAACAAGCCTGCCTAGGATCTAGGGATGCACTGTCCAAACAAACTTTTGGTGATGATGGAAATGTTCTATAATATCACTGTATTATTGTAGCCACTAGCCCCATGTGGCTATTGAGCACTTGAAATGTGACAAGTGTGACCCAAGAACTGAATTTTTAATTTAATTTAATTTTAATTAGTTTAAATGAAAATATCCACATAGGGTTAGTAGCTACCATATTGGAAGTACAGGTTTAGGGGAAGGTAATTTTGTATGACTTACTTTTTACTATTTATTTGGGCTCCAATTCTGAAAGGTTAGATGTTAATTTGTAGATGATGGAAAAAATACAAATGGCTTTTTGTTTGGTAGAGATGCAAACTATTTCTGTTTAGTGTAAAAGATAACCCCAAAGGTTATGGTTTTATTATCCTGTAGGCCATTAACAAATTTTGGGTCTAACTTTGCAGTATTATTCCAGCTTTTTTTTTTTTTTCCCCCACTGATATATAGGTCAGTTTCTCAAATCCTTTCTTGAACCAGCTTTGTCATTTCACTCAATGAGTTAGATAAAATCTTTGATATATGGTCACTATATACTTGAATGAGAACCCTCTTGAAAATTACTTTAATATAGGCCCAAAGCTACAGTCTCAATTTACTCTGCCCACTGTATGGTAAGCCATGCTATTCCCCCCACCCCATCCCGCTGTCCCAGGCACTGGGACAATCCAGGCTGAGCCCCGCTCCTCCTTGAAGGCAGATCACCCAGAGCCTGGAGGAGGAAACCAGCCCTCTCAGCCTTGGTTTTTTCTTTAGCAGCTGGAAGGCAAGGCCAGCCTGGCAACAGAGATCTGAGGACGGGAGGGCAAGGGGAGGGATGGCCTTTTCAAACCTAGTCACATTTGAGGAGCAGGGACAGAGAAAATGCTTATAAATCAATTGCCAGGGGTGCTGGGGCCAGGGCTCAGTGACATGAAGCAGGAGGCCCCACAGCCCATTGCGGACAGTGAGTTCATACTGAAGCTGACTCAGGTTGGCAGAGAAGCGTGTACAAGGAGGAAGTCACCCTCACTTGACCCAGACATGAGTGGGGTGCCTGGGAAGGGCTCGATCCCTGCCATGGTGGTTACTGGTTTCTTTTCTCAGGACACCTTCAGAGCTGCGGACTTTAGAGGCGGGTGGGGCAGCAGGCTGGGTTCAGATCACATCTCCCTCTTTTACTAACTGAGCAAACAGGAACAAGAATATGATCTTCAGTTTCCTTATCTGGAAAATGAGACTGTTACCATCTTTCCCGCCAGTTCCCAGGAGGCCCTGATGGACTCAGGGGCGAGAGAGAGGCAACTAGCTGGCACATAAATGTCTAAAAAAAATTAAGTCATCCTCAAACGAACTCCTTGGCTTTTTTTTTTTTTTTTTTTTTTTGAGGAAATCACACTCTGAGGAAAAAGGTGTAAGGCAAAAGCAACTTAAGTAATTCTTTTTCCAAAAGTGGAAAATACCTTATAATTAAAAAAAAAAATCACTATAGTACATCAGTTCTAAGATGCATATTTTTTTTTCACATTTTAGCAGCTCAAAAACCCCATGTGTCTTATTAATTAAACATGTCATAGCTTAATTGGCTATGAGAGCTGATGGCAAATTTCCTTCATAGCCGTGCACAAAATAATGGTGTCTTACAATCAGTTGCATCTTAGTCTTATGAAATATGGCCTAAAATTGACAGATGCTCATTGTATAAAGTTTCAGCACACGAAGGCTCCCCTGAATCCCACTCTCAGGAGAATACTAAAATCAGCTGTCCTAAAAAGGGCCCACTCAGTGTGAAAGGGGAGGTTTCTGTTCCCACTCACTTTAATTGCCCAACAAACCTCCCTAGACCAGTCACCCCACACCACCTCCAGTTCACAAGAGCCAAAGGAATGCTCAACTAAAAACAATAACACATTACAAATTTGGATTTCAGGATCAGACACCTTCCCCCACCCCTACCTCAAGTTGCTGCTACCTCCCCCTGCTGCTCAGCCCGTCTAGAGTGGCAGAACCCCGTGCCTACCAGAAATGTGGAGCTGAGAAGTCAATGATTTAAGCCTCCTTAAAATGTGCACGTGCAGTGCGTTTGTAGTTTTACTATTTGCAAGTGACAAAAAGCAGGGAGGTGTAGGACCTGAAGAGGGAAAGCAATGGGAAATCAAAAACATGTGTCTTATGCAAGCACAGGCTTTTTAAGCCATGAAACAATCTAGCAGAATCACAAGGAGCCTCACCCTTAGCTCTATGCCAATTTATCCAAACTGGGAAGAATGGGTTTACTCGGTCCACAGCAGGCAAACAGTTTTATTTTTATTTTTTTTAAAGATTTTATTTATTTATTCATTTATCCCCCCCTTGCTGCTTGTGCTCGCTGGGTCAGCTAACCACGCCGTGCGGGCGGGCTTGCCTTCACCAGGAGGCCCTGGGAACCGAACCCGGGGCCTCCCATATGGTAAACGGGAGCCCTACTGATTGAGCCACAGCCGCTTCCCAGCAAACAGTTTTATATCCCATGCCGACTCTGATCAACAGGTATCGGCTGTCTGGTGCACTGTGTTGTGAAGAGTTCAGAGGAGCAGGGTAAGTGAATTGCCCACAGTCATTTAACTAGGAATTGGCAAAAAAAATCCTGGAAGACAGTCTAGTTCACTGGCAAGCAAACCCAGGGCCTTTTCCATTGTGATGCATGGTATCCTGAGGCCCTGTGATGGTTGGAAGCTGTATGGACCCCAGAAAAGCAAGTTCTTAAAGTGAATCCATTCCTGTGGGTGTGGACCCATTATAAGTGGGATCTTTGGGTGAGTAGGATCTTAAGATGTCACCCACCTCATTCAGGGTGGGTCTTGATCCTCTTACTGGAGTCCTTTATGAGAGAGTGAAATTCAGACAAAGAGAGAGAAAGCCACACAAGCAAGAAGCTGGAAGCAACAAAACCCAGGAGAGAAGGGGGAGACCAGCAGACACCACGGTGTGCTTTGCCATGTGACACAGGAGTCCAGGATCACTGGCAGCTGGTCTTTGGGGAGAAAGCATTGCCTGATGATGCCTTGATTTGGACATTTTTTCTCAGCCTTAAAACTGTAAGCTTGTAAACTAATAAATTCCCATTGTTAAAAAAACAAGAACAAAAACAAATGAAAAAAAAAATCCCATTGTTAAAAGCCAACCCATTTTATGGTATCTTCTTGAGCAGCTCCAGCAAACCAGAACACCCCTCATCAGCTATGTACAAAATCTCCTTTGCCCTAAGTCCCCCTTACATGGTCACCACTTCAACAGAAGCCTGAAACGGGAGGGAAGGGGAAGGAGGTGTGGAAACACACCAGCCTGGGGGCCCACTGGCTCTGAATGAGACTTCTGTTTGCCTGTGCTGTGTGTCTGGAATTTTGTATGAAAACAATGAACTGGAAGGAGGTGAAAGCATGTTCCCAAAAAGCAAGGCCACCACACAGCCCCCCTCCCTTGCTTCTAAAAGACCTGCTTTGTTTCAAGCAAAGCAAAGGAAAAGCTGGGGGATAGGCCGAGGTTTGGGAAAGCTCAGGTATTTGGGGTTGACATGCCCATGCCTGGGAGGAAGCAGCCATCAGAAAAATCAGGAGCCCAGCCAACACCTGGGATTTCAGACTCTAATCATCTTCATAATGGTTCTCATAATTCTATAATGCTTTGTAATTTGCAAAATGCTTTCTTAGACAGTTTTTCAACAGAGCAAGAGCTTGGGGAAGGACAAAGAGCCTGGATTCACTCAGCCTTCTATCTAGTTAATATTTATCTGGCTGACTGTAGTGTACCAGGCACTGTGGGTACAGTGCTTTGTTCATCACTGTCCCCATCCTTGGGAGACTGGCCTGCCTGGGAGTCCTGGCTTTGCTGCCTGCTAGCTTCAGGACCCAAGTTAATCAGCCATTGCACCACCTGCAAAAAGCAGAGAATGGCAGCAGCTGCCTGGCAGGACGACTGTGAGGACTACACAAGCTCCAGGTTGTAAGGGACCTGGCTAAGGCAAGCGCTCAATCAAAGGGGCCACTAGCTGTCATTGCTTGTGAGAGACCAACCGTAGTATGGTCTAGCCTGGAAGTATCTGAGTATGTCAACTGGCTGTAAGTCCCATCTGGGTAAATGGGGGTGAGGGAGGGGGAGGGCAGAGGGAGGTGCAACTAGTCAGGCAGGCAGTGGATTGAGTGATGCCCAGGGTGGGAGAGGCACACACGGGGCTGGGGGTACTGGTTGACAGAAAGCAGGGAGCCTGTGCAGCTTTTTACTTTAAATACGATGCACAAGTGTTGAGATCTTATGAGGGTCAGATTCTAGCAGTCCTCTCCTTCCACCCTCCCCTGATTCTCCATTTCACTCAGAGGAATAGCTACACTTCTGATAATGGCCTACAGAGCCCTGCATGATTGGGTCCCCACTACCTCCCTGACCTCTCTTTTCCTTGACCACTCTGCCTGGCCACACACTGCCCTCCTTGCTCCCTTGCACATGCTGTTCCCGCTGCCCCATCTGTTCTTTCCCGACACTCACCCAGCTCCTTCATTTCCTTCAGGCCTCTGCTCAAACACCAACTTTTCAAAGAGGCCTTCTTTAACCACCTTAGGTAAAATGGCAAAGGGCAGATGGTGGTCTCTATCTATACTACGCTGAACTTTCCTCCAGAGCACTTATCAGCCCCTTGACATATTCCAGAATATATACATGGTTGTTACCTGTCTCTCTCTCCACCAGAACATAAGCTCTACGAGGGCAAGCACTTTGCTTGATTAGCTGCTAGGACTTAGCACAATGCCTGGCATGCAATGGGCACTTGAAAAGTATTTGCTGAACAAATAAACCTCTGGTAAGAGAAAACAACAGCAGGCTGCCACACAGTGGTGTGACAAGAGACCTTTTTATTTTTTCTTTTTAATTACTGAGGTTAAATTCATATAACACAAAATCAACCATTTTAAAGTGAACAATTCAATGAGATTTAGTACCTTTATTCACAACGCTGTGCAACTACCACCTCTATCTAGGTTTAAAAGATTTCCATCACTACAAAATAAAATCCCATGCCCATTAAGCAGTCAGTCCTCTTTACCTCCTTTCCCCCCATACCCTGGCAACCACTAATCTGCGTTCTGTCTCTATGGATTCACCTATTTTAGATATTTCATATAAATGGAATCATAGGATATTTGACCTTTTGTGACTGACATCTTTCATTGGCATAATGTTTTTAAGACTCATCTATATTGTCATATGTACGGCTGAATAACATTCCTTTGTATGTATATACCACATTTTGTTTATCCACTCTTTCATTGATGGACATTTGGGTTGCTTCCACCTTTTGGCAATGGTGGATAGGGCTGCTCTGAGAATCCAGGTACTGTACAAAGATTTATTTGAGTACCTGTTTTCAATTCTTTTGGGTCTCTACCTAGGACTAGAAATGCTGGATCATATGGCAATTCTAAGTTTATATAAGTCCTTTTTTGTCATCTAGGAGTAACATTTGTTGGCAGTTGCTCCAGGCCAGGCATTGGTCGTTTAAACCTGGGACATGTGTTTACTTATTTATTTTTTATACTTTTAAAAAGATTTATTTCTCCCCCTCTCCCCTTTATACTCACTGTCTGCTCGTTGTGTGCTCATCTTTTCTTTATAGGAGGTACCAGGAACTGAACCCGGGACCTCCCATGTGGAAGGAAGGTGCCCAATCCCTTGAGCCACCTCCGCTCCCTGCTTCTTGTGTCTCTCATTGTGTTTTCACGTTGTGTCTCTTCTTGTTGTGTCATCTCGTTGCACCAGTCATCACGTCAGCTCGCTCTCTTGCTTGTCTTCTTTAGGAGGTACTGAGAACTGAACCTGGGACCTCCCATATGGTAGGTGGGCACCCAACTGCTTGAGCCACATCTGTTTCCCTGCGTTAGCTCATTTAACCAGGTACTATTATTTTTCCATTTTATAGGAAGAAACAGGATCTCAAAAAATTTAGGCCCCTTGCTCAGGTAGTAATGGCAGAGCCAGAACTATGTGGCTTTCTGACTGACCTCACAGTGTGGATTCTTAGTCATCACACACCTTTGCCATTCCTGACACACCAGGAGTCTGAAGGGATGGACACCTAAACTACAGGTTTATAGGTGATCTGTATGCCTTCTTCATATTTTTTTACATTTCTGACTCTTCCCTCGACAAGCACGTATTAATTTTATAATCAGGAAAAAAATATAAAGGTTGTTCTGCCCCAAGAGAATACCTGTGTTCTTAGGAAAAACACACTAAGTATAAAGGGGCAAAGTGACACGCTGCCTCCAACTCATTCTCTACCAGTTCAGAAAAAAAAAAAAGTGTTTGTATATACATATATATATACATAGAGAGGGATAAAGTAAATGGGGCAACATGTAAGCAATTGGTTAATGTGGGTGAAAGGTAAATGTGAGCCCCTTGTGCTATTCTTGCAACTCTTCTGTAAGCTAGAAATATATCAAAATATATAAAATAATATAAAAATATATCAAGCAGCTGAGCTCCTGCCTCCCACATAGGAAGTCCCAGGTTCGGTTTCAGGAGCCTCCTGAAAAAACAAAAACAAACAACAGGCAAAACAAACAGAAAAACCAACTCAGCGGAGCTGATGTGGCTCAGTGGTTGAGCCCTGGCTTCCCACATACAAGGTTCAGGGTTCATTTCCTGGCCTCCGTACCTCAAAAAAAATAGTTACAAAGAAAGGGAGGTATGTGTGAGAGCTGAATTAACAAAAGCTTCTCCGCTTGGTGCTCAGAGGAGAAGCTGAGCAAAGGACCCAATTCCTTTTATTGTGCTAAGCCAACCTAGAAAAATTGTGATCACCCCCACTCCCTTTTCTAGGGTTCACTTTGGAACCTCTTATGCATCCCAGAATGGAAAACATAAAATGCAATAAATGTGCTTTGATCATAAAAATGCAATAAATGCCCAGAGACTGAGATTTGAATCTTTGTAAGGGACTGTAGGAGATAACACAGAAGGGGAAACTTGGGTGCCCCCCATGGGAAAGCCAAGGCAGGATCCACAAAGAGAAAATCTGCAGGATATGCCTTCCAGGCAATGAGGGGCTGGAGAAGGAAAAAGTAAGTGCCATTAGGAGCTTACAGTTTAAAAGGAGAGAAGCTACAGTACAAAGCTACTCTTGGGCCAGAAAGTGCTCGAAGAAGGAGGAAGGTCACAGGGAAAGCCTTCCAGGGGCTGAGAGCAGGGAGAGGCTGCTTCCAGAACATTCAGAGGAGATTGGGAGGGAGACAAACAGAAATGCCCTGCAATGTGGCCTCATGATAAATTCCTTTCTGCTTAAGCCAGCCTGCTGGCTCCTGACAACCAAGACTGTGAATCCTCCCCTGCAGCGGGGCAGTCTTTGCACCGTCCAGTGCACATCCAGCTCTCTCGCAACCATTTCTCTCACCTGAAATCTCTTCCTCTTCCCAGAATCCTCTCCAAATCCTGCTCTTCCTCCAGGCCTAGCTCCAGTTTCCAAGAAACCACTGCCTCACACCGAGCACTTTCCCACCCTCCTTTTGCAATGCCTTCCCAAATTACATCCCAACAAGCCCGAATCTTTCTTGCCCTTCCAAGGCCTGTCTCCAAGCTCTCCTCCCCTAAACCCTTCCATTTCTTGGGCTGCTCCCTGGAGAAGTAATTTGATTCTGAGACATTGTGAGCCATCAATATGACTTGGTTGTTCAAAAATTTAATGCTCCCTCAGGATGCACAGGCAAGAAGCTAATTTGAACTGATAAATCCCATTGCACTCTTTGCAGCTCAGATCCTTCTGGGAGCCATTCTTGAAAGTGCTGACAAACCGGAGCTGCTCCAGAAGGCACTTAGCACGGAGGACAACTTTGTCATAGACACGGACAGCTGAGGGAGCCAAGGCTCAGTGAGACTTATGCCAGCCTCGAGTGGTGTATTCCAGTAACTGAAGAGGAGTCATGAGAGGAGTTGAGTTGTGGGTAGCAGAGACCAGAACTAGGTCCAGTGTAGTTAGGAGATACAAAGAGACACACTTAGGACTCCAATGGCAGGGAAGTCATTCTATCAGGAAATGCTGCCATAAGCAGTAGTGTGCTCCTTGCTGCAAGAGGGAGTCAGGAAAAAGGGGAGAAGCAGTATACTGTCTTAGCCTAAATCAGAAGCTCCCAAATGCCCACACATTAGGGCAGTCTCCAATAGTTAATAAAAATAAGGGCAGCATGCTGAGGTTTTTCATAAAGCCAGTCCACTTAAAGGAATTTTCCTTAACTTGATACAGGTCCTCAATTCAAAAGGCTCTGAAAACCAAGGTTTTTGGTTTGGCAGCAACACTCACGTGGCAGAAAACCCTGAACTAAACTGACCTATGGTTATTTATAGCCTTTACTTACCCCACTTAGTTGAATATTCATATAGTTCACTGCAGAAATTTTGCATTTTATTAGGGAGTGTTATATGTATCATATTACCATTCCAAAATCTAAAATTTTCAATTCCAAAACGTATCTGGCCCTCAAGCTTTCACATAGGGAACCATGGACCACTCTTATGTGCACTTACTTTTTTTTTTTTTTTCTAGATCCAAGAGTGTTTATAAGTTTATTTTTTATAGCATTTTTTTTTTTTTTAAAGATTTTATTTATTTATTTATTTATCCCTCCCTTGCTGCTTGTGCTCGCTGGGTCAGCTAACCACGCCGCGCGGGCGGGCTTGCCTTCACCAGGAGGCCCCGGGAACCAAACCCGGGGCCTCCCATATGGTAAACGGGAGCCCTACTGATTGAGCCACAGCCGCTTCCCAGGTGCACTTACTTTTTATGTGGCCTTTCTTTAATGGTGAGAATAAATGGTGCCAGTATTTTGTTTGTTTTGCTATTGTTTGGCAAATTAAAAAAGTTGGCACTCCTGAATCTGGCCCCTAAATTTCTGGAACATTTTGTTGGTCTGTGAAGTTCCAAGTTTGGCAAAAGGCACCTATAGTGCCTTACATATCTAGGCTTGATTAGAACTGTGGTTGCCAGCTAGTTACTCCACTGGCCAAAATGGGTCTACAGACATGTTTTGTTTGCGTCATCCAATGCATTCCCGCTCCTCCCTTTTAACCTGGAGACTAAACATAAAAATCCAGTTTCCAGTTTCTCTTTAAAGTTCAGAAGATGGGTCGGATGTGGCTCAACTGGTTGGGCGTCCATCTCCCATATGGAGGGACCCGGGTTCGATCCCTGGGACCTCCCGGTAAAAAAAAAATAAATAAATAAAGTTCAGAAGATGTTGGTAACAGTCCCACATAGTATACAATCAGCAGGAGCCAAGAAGCAGGCGGCCCCGTCTGTTTTCCAGCCTACCCCTCTCTGCCAACTGAAACACCCAGTTTATTTCACTGCCATTGGACAGACAGGATTAGAAGAGAAGCTTTTCCTAGATTAGGACTGCTCATCATCAGCTCCATATAGAAATGGTGGCCTTAGCCAACACTTCCCCATTCATTAAAATTTTGAAGAATTTGGGAGGCCAGAAGGTTAAGAGCAACATTCTGGGCTTAGTGGGCTCCTTAGCTGATGACACTTCTTTCACAGAAACTTTTATCAAAGTTGTACTTATCAGGGATGTTGTCACAGCCTGCCAGAGGCCTAGCTGATAAAAGCCCTTGTCTGATAATGGCCCTACAAGGATGGCAGCATTCTGAGGCAAAAGGATTTCAAAGGATGATGTCAATGCAATTAAAACCTCTAAAAAAGGCAAAATATATAGAAAATTTTGGCTACTCATATTTGTCCAATCAGTGCTCACAGATTGTATAGGTAAAATATGTCACTCTTACATACTGTCCAGGGAGATTCCAGATACAATGGAAACAAATAGTAGAACTCTTTTCTTCTAGTACAAAAAAAAAAAAAGCAAGCAAGATACTACAGGAAACATCCATGTAACTGCTGTTCAATTGTCATATTTGCCTTTTTACTTCTTTTAAGAAAAAACACATGCATTTCAGTAAAGCTTCTGTTTCTCCTTCACCCTTCTAAATCTCGTATCCCTTCTACTACCACCCTAGAAGCAAACATACTGAGTTGGTATTAATCAAGTCAGTATTTATATTTTTCCTACATAGAGAACATACAGTGGTTTTTGTATTTTACTCAACATTGTTTGAACTCTAAGTTGATATATATAAAACCTAGTTCATTAATCTTAACTGTTATATAGTGTCTCATCACATAGTCATATACAATTCATCTGTTTCCTTTCTGATGGACTGTTTCTAAGCTTTTGCTATTACAAAGAGTGCCTCCCCTGAATAGGGATCTTTGTATACATTTCCTTGCATACACATATTTGTTTCTCTAACATAAATAGAAAAGAAGTTGCTAGTCAAAGCATTATGCATTTTAAACTTTACTAAACATTGTCCAATTGCTCTCCCAAGTGGTCATGTCAAGTTACAGATCCACCTGCAATGTATGTTAATTCGTTTCTGTACACCTTTGCAAACAGTTGGCATTGCCAGATTTTCAGTATTTTTCAATGTGATAGGTGTGAAATATCTCACTGGTGTTTTAGTTTGCATTTCTCTGAATGATCTTTTTATATTTTATTGGCCATCTGGGTTCTTCTCCTTAGAATTGCTAGTTCATATCATTTGGGATTTTTCTTAGCAGATTGTAGTTATTTGTAAGTTTGGGATACTAATTCTTTGTTATATACATTGTAATTATCACCTTCCAGTTAGTCTTCTTTTATTTTTTATTTATTTTATTTATTTTTATTTTTTTAAAGATTTTATTTATTTATTTATTCATTTATCCCCTCCCCTGCTGCCCGTGCTCGCTGGGTCAGCCAACCATGCCGCGCGGGCGGGCCCGCCCCCACCAGGAGGCCCCGGGAACCGAACCCCGGGGCCCCACATGGCAAACGGGAGACCCACTGATCGAGCCACAGCCGCCTCCCCTTTTTTTTCTAATAGTTTTTTTTTTTGTCTAATGGTTTTAATTATTTAATTCACCTTGGATTTATTTTGGTAAGGTATAAAAGCTGTCTTTTAATTTTTTTCCATATGGACATCCAACTGCCCTCCAATAATTTATAGAATTATTTTCCAGTGATTTATAATGTGCCTTCTATTATACCAAGATAACACAGGCACTAAGATTTTTAAAAAAAATTTATTTCCACTCTCTCCCCTCAAGGTGGCTCCGACTGTCTGCTTGCTGTGTATGCTTATTGTGCCTGCTTCTCTCCCCTCTTGTTATTTGCACTCACTGTCTACTCATCTTTTTTTTTTTTTAGGAGACATTAGGAACCAAACCTAGGGCCTCTCATGTGGGAGGGAGGTCCCTGATCGCTTGAGTCACCTCAGCTCCATTTGTTGTGTCTCTCCTTGTGTTTCCTCGCTGTCTTTTGGTTTGGTTGCGTCATCTTGGTGCATCAGCTGTCTTGCTTGTCTTCTTTAGGAGGCACTGGGAACTGAAACTGGGATCTCCCACGTGGTAGGCGGGTGCCCAGCTGCCTGAGCCATATCCGTTTCCCTCTTGGCAATTTTTGAAACTTGAAATTTCCTCATAAATTTATCAGTTTGTTAAATTAAAAAAAATATCCCACTGGACTTACATTATATTTATAGATTACTTTGGGGAGAACTGACATCTTTATGATTCTGAGCCTTCTCTTTTATGATATACTTTAGTCTCAATAATGTTCTCATAATATTTCTCTATTAGTTCAGGCCTTTATGTTGTTCAGTAACTTTTATAAGTCTTGCACATCCTTTTTAAAGCTTTTTTTCCTAGTACTTCAGTTTCTGTTGCTATCATACATGGGCTTTTTTTTTTTTTTTTTCCTGTTACATTTTCAAAGTAGTTGGTACTAGTGTTTGAAAAATCACTATTGGGATTTGTATGTTGATCTTATATTGAACAATCCTTATTCAAATTTTATGAATGTTTTGTTTTTTTGTTTGTTTTTAGGAGGTACTGGGGAATGAACCCAGGACCTCGTACATGGGAAGCAGGCACTCAACCACTGAACTACATCTGCTCCCCAATGAGAGTTGGTTTTATTGTTTACTTTTTGTTTTTAGGAGGTACCAGAGATTGAACCCAGGACCTTGTACATGGGAAGCAGGTGCTCAACTGCTACATCCACTTCCTTTTATGAGTTTTAATATTTATAGATCCCTTTGGATTTTCTGTATAGATCATTATGAGATCTGAAAATGACAATTCTATATTTTCCTTCCGATCCTCATTTCATTTATTATGCCATATAGCATTAGCTAGTATAATGTTGAGGAGCTGGGGTTAGAATATGCATCTATGTTTAGTTCTTGACTTTAATGAAGATGCTACTAAAGCCACCCCATTAGTACGATGATTGCTGAACATTTTTAAACATGTAAAAAAAAAAAAACCTACCCGCAACTATTATGGGGAATTTCAAACATATGTAAAAGTAGAGTAAAAAGTATAATGAAGCCCTTTTTATCCTTTCCAGTTTCGCGGAGTTAATCTTCTCTTATCTACTTAGAATAATTTTGCAGAGATGATATTTAGGACTTCCATGTTACACAGCACACATTTAAAAAAGAATCCTCGGGAAGCGGCTGTGGCTCAATCAGTAGGGCTCCCGTTTACCATATGGGAGGCCCCGGGTTCGGTTCCTGGGGCCTCCTGGTGAGGGCAGGCCCGCCCGCGCGGCGTGGTTGGCTGACCCAGCGAGCACAAGCAGCAAGGGGGGGATAAATGAATAAATAAATAAAATCTTAAAAAAAAAAAAAAATAAATAAATAAATAAAAAAGAATCCTGAGAGAAATTCCTTCTCAATAATTGAGAACTTGGTAACTACCAGGACTTCGGGTTTGGTTATTTGAAAGCTTAGAGGGAAACGGATGTGGCTCAAGCAATTGGGCTCCCATATGGTAATATAGGAGGTCCAGGGTTCGATTCCCAGGGCTTCCTGGTGAAAAGCAAGCTGGCTTGTGCGGTGAGCTGGCCTGAGCAGTGAGCTGGCCCACACAGAGTGCTGGCCCACATGGAGTGCTGGCCTGCACAAGAGTGCTGGCAAGCAAGATGATGCAACAAAAAGAGACACAGAAGAGAGACAATGAGAGACCCAGCAGATGAGGGAGCTGAGGTGGCACAAGAGATTGAGTGCCTCTCTCCCACTATGGAAGGTCCCAGGATCGGTTCCTGGTGCTGCCTAAAGAGAAGACAAGCAGACACAGAAGCACACGCAGAGAGCAGACTGCGAGCACAAAACAACAAGAGGGGGGAGAAATAATTTAAAAAAAATAAAAAAATAAATAAATAAAAAATTTTTTAAAGAAAGCTTAGAGCCATATGTGTAGGGTAAAATGGGGAGTTTTTCTTCCCTTCAGTCTTTGTTCAATTTTATATCCTCAGTCTTGCTTTAATTTCTTCTCCGCCCTCCCACCAATTTTAACCATGCTATTTCATATTTAATATATCTGTATAGGCCACCTTAAAACCTTCCTCAAACAAAGCAAGGCATAAACAAACACTTTTTCAATATTTTTCTACCTGGTAATTGGTAAAAGCTAGGTCCAGCTTTCCTCACTGTGATGTTTAAATGAAGGCTTTTAATAAGGCTAGAAATTTGTAAGAAATAAGGTCCTTGTCCACATTCAACTTACATTCATGAAGAGAATGTTCATGGCCCTAAGTGCTTTTATTCTAGATCAGAACACATGCCATCATATAGTCATCATATAATTAACCAGAAAGCAGAGATATAAGTCCACCTTCAGACTCTGATTCTATACCCTTTATCCAGTAAATATTTATTAAGCATCTAATATGTGCTAGGTGCTGTACTAGGCTCTAGATATATCAAAGACCAAGTCATTTCCCTCAGGGAGTTTATAGTCCAGTTGGGAATACTGAGAAGGTACCAGCAATACTGCCCAGGGAATGTGGGATAAACTGTGAGGAGAGGTGCACCTAGTCGAGTGTCCAGTAAAAACTGCCTCCTTAGCTCTTCACATGGAGGCTGAAGGTGAGATCATAGTTTTAAGGTAACTATCTACCTTGAGAAATCTTGATAAAAAACTCTAAATTTAAATTGGAGGTATGACAGTTATATTGAGGAAGCAAAAGCACAAAACTTGATAATTCAACACCCAAAGAAATGCATTTCCTACGAGCTTTCTTGTTTTGGGAGTCCTACAACTTGTTTAGTATCAATTAAAATCAATTAATAAAATAATTATTTACTACAATGGGAAGAATGTAATTCTTGCAGAAGTCTCTTCAGCTTGTCTGTTTTGATACATTACATAAAATCAAGTCTTTCAACATTTCGTAAGTTTCTTAATGGGAAGTTAGATAAGGAATCAGTCTCCAAAATGGCTTCCAATGATCTGTTTGTGTTTTTTTCCCAAGATTTATTTCTCCCCTCTTTATTGTTTGCACTTACTGTCTGCTCTCTGTGTCTGTTGTGTGCTCGTATTTTTTTTTTTTTTTTTAGGAGGCACTGGGAACTAACCTGGGACCTCCCACGTGGGAGAGGTGCCCAATGGCTTGAGCCACCTCTGCTCTTGCTTGTTGTGTCTTTGTGTCTCTTCCTTGTGTTATCTTGTTGTGTCAGCTCGCTGCATCAGCTCATTGTCTTGTTGGTCTTCTTTAGGAGGAACCGGGAACTGAAACTGGGACCTCCCACGGGGTAGGTGGGCACCCAACTGCTTGAGCCACATCCGCTTCCCTCTGCTGCTTCTTAATATCTGTGCCCTTGGGTAACCCTTTCCCACATTGTACCAGAATTGGCCTATATAACCAATAGACAATAGTAGTGATGTCACTTCAGAGACCAGGTTATAAAAGACATGGCAGCTTCCATCTTTGTGTAGCTTCCATCCCTTGTGCTCTTGCTCTGTCTTGGAACATTTGCTCTGGAGGAAGCCAGCTGCTGGGTCTGAGCAGCCCTATGGATAAACCCATGTGGTGAGGAACTGAAGCCTCTGGCTAGTGGCCACCTGAATGAACTTGGAAGTTTTCAGATAAAACCCAGCCAAAAGCTAGACTGCATCCTTATTAAAAGAGACTCTAAGCCAATCTACCCAGCTAAGCCACTCCTGAATTCCTGATCTTCAGAAACTGTGTGAGAAAACAAATGAATACTGTTTTAAGCTGCAAAGTTTTGGGATAACTTGTTACACAGCGATAGATAATTAATACAATAGTTCTTAATGACATTGCTATAAAACAAGGCCAAAAAATGTAATTTCATTTATAGAAGAAAATATGATCAGCTCTATAGACACTGACTTTTTAAGAAGAAAGTTTGGTTGAAAATAATCCAAAACACATCAACTCTTTGAAGATTAGCTATGCTAAATGAAGTCTGGTTACCTAGATGAACTCTGGCCAATTGCAGAGGTTAAAATGAAAAGAGGAAGTGAACAACAGCTGTGGACAGCCAGAGCATTAGCAGCTTCTGCCACCTTTTCCTCTACCTCCACTTCCCCATTCCCATCCCTTTAGCCTTTATCTCAATGTTTCTATATATTTTTTATTGGCTTTATCTTGGTGTCCTTGCCTGACAGGGTAACAAGCCATACAGCATATGATCTGGGATGAAACATGCTAAATTTTTAATAAGAAATATACAGCTGCCTAATTTACTAAATGAGCAGCACTGTAAACACACTGAATAAGATATGGTGAACACCTGTCTCCATGAGGAAGGGGTTATTATTGACTCAACCCAGCCCATTAGCAGGAGACGCTGCAAAGAGCCAAGTCTGGGCAAGACACATTTTCCTGGCTTAAAAAAGAAAACCCTTCACATTTACCTGTTACTTGTAAATGTACAATTCAAAACATTTAACAAGGCAAAATCCAAGTACAGTACACAAAGCCTTAAAAATGCTTCTTAATCACAATGTCTTTTCTAAGAAAATCAACCTCAGATTTTTTTTTTTTTTTAAGATTTATTTATTTATACCTCCCCCCCGCCGGGTTGTTTTGTGCTCACTGTCTGCAATCTGTGTCCATTCGCTGTGTGTTCTTCTGTGTCTGCTTGTTTTCTCTTTAGGCAGCACCGGGAACCGATCCTGAGACCTTCCAGAGTGGGAGAGATGCACTCAATCTCTTGTGCCACCTCAGCTCCCTGGTCTGCTGCATCTCTTATGTCTCTCCTCTGTGTCTCTTTTTGTTGCGGCATCTTCCTGCGCTAGCTCTCTGCTGGGGCCAGCACTCCAGCTTGGGCCAGCTTGCCTTCACCAGGGGGCCCTGAGAATTGAACCCTGGACCTCCTATATGGTAGATGGGAACCCAATTGCTTGAGCCACATCGGCTTCCCAATCTCAGATCTTAATGGTTTGCAAAGCCAGATACTTCAAGAGAAAACAATCCTGTATACCCTGACCTAGTAGCGAAAATCACCTTTGGCTCTGCAGTCGGAAGTCCCTGGTTTGAATAGTTGGGTAGTTGCAGGAAAGAGGAAATTTCCCCCTTTTCTATGGTTCTATAGGCTCTGTGTCTTCCTGTATTGTACTGTACTGTAATCGCAAGTTTCCTAGCCTGTATTTCCCTTCTAGAGCAAAAGTTCTTAAAAGATAGGAACTGAGTACTGCCAACATCTAGCACAATGCTTCATAGCAGACACTCAGTAAATACTTGGTAAGCAAATGGATATAAAACCAAAGCCCGGAGACACAACGTGGAGGAGGAGAAGAAGAAATAAAAAACTTGGTTCTCAACTTTATAACTATTATTATGACCCCAAGTCAAAAACTGGGTTTTCTCCCCATTAGGCAAAAAGGCGATACTGATTGCAAAGACCCTGAAGCATTATAATTCTATGTACATATGTATACATATGTAGAAAGCATGTTTAACACTGTAAGACTGATTTTTTTTTTTAAGATTTTTATTTATTTATTCATTTATCCCCCCCTTGCTGCCCGTGCTCGCTGGGTCAGCCAACCACGCCGTGCGGGCAGGCCCGCCCCCACCAGGAGGCTCCGGGAACCGAACCCGGGGCCCCCCACATGGCAAACGGGAGCCCCACCGATTGAGCCACAGCCGCTTCCCAAGACTGATTTTTAAATGAACACACCACCAGAATCTTAAGTGCAAATGAACATTAGCCCTTCATTGCAGGAAATTTGGCATGATAAACACTACTGTAGCCTAGGTATAAATTTCTCCAAGTCCTTCTGCTAAAAACATATTCTATATATCTACAATTTTTTTCTTTATAAAACCAGGATTATTCTACAGTTTTTTTTACTTTAATGTACTTAATTTAATTAATATAGTAAAAATATCTTTCCACATACTTTGCCAGCACAGTAGGGTAGCAATATTAATTTATTTAACCAATGTCCCACTGCTGGATGTTTAGGTTGTTTACTTGTCTCACCATTATAAATAATTCAGTGAATGTCCTGGTAGTTAAATTTTTGTGCAAACAATTATGGTCTCAAATTTCCTGAGATGGATTTTTTGGAGTAAAGCTGCACATTTTTAATGCTGTTGACTTGTATGCAATTTTTTCTCTCTAGTAGCAGATATCCATCCTTTAGAAAGTAGATATAATCACTGGAAACAGTCAAAAGTCATTGGGTGGTGTTGGGGGAAATGGGGTTGGTGATGTGAAGTCTGGTGATTAAAGTGAGAGATCAAGCTGGGTAATACTATTTGGTCAAAAGCTTTTGACTATACAACCATGTGACTGTTTTTGGTTTTCACATAGGAATCAAAATGGCTCTGAGGACAATTACAACAGGAATTCCAAAAGGGTGGTAGGCAACTGGCTCATCACTAAAAGAACCATACTATTTCCAATAGAGGCAACTATGAAGGGAACAAGCATAGCTAGATATTTCCGACACTGATTATGTTTTCTTAGGATTCATTATATTGTAATCATAGCTAATTCACACATATACAGATTCTTAACAGCTGAGTCAGCCAATTCATTCTAAATAGATGCACAGGTTCACCTAAAACTTTAATATTTTTTCCAGTATGACATTCTCATAAATATGTTTTTACCACTTGAATATCACGTCACATACACTATCTTTTTAATTTTCATACCACCATCAAAATATAGATATCTCCCCCTCCCCCATTTTATAGCTGAGGAAATGGAAACTTGAAGAATATAAGTGATTTGCCCAAGGTAACACAGCCAAGATAAAAGGTACAGCCAAGATGCCATTACGGATATGTTTAGCTTCAAATGCCACATTCTTTTTATTTTCTAACCTAGCCCTGTAGCAGGTTTGAACGTTTCTTAAATGTACCATGATAGGGTCATTCAATTCTTAATTGCTATGCTTAAAATTTCTTAATGACTGTATCACTAACAGTGAATAAAACTACTCTTTATTTAACCTGGAAGTGAACTGAACAAAACTGGAGGTACTGCTTATGAATAGGCACATTTATATTTTTGAGAAAAACAGGCAGGACCTACAAAAACTCATTTATCAATTTGAATAAAGTAAATATTGATACTAGATCTTACATTTTTTAAAGAGATAGGTCTGGCAAGGGAGTTACATTTTAACAATAAGGGAAAAAACATTCAAGCAGTCAGTTAAATAAGACTAATAAAACAGCTCAGTGTTTTCTTTTAAACCCTGAAACACCAAAGTATATTATGTTGTGTAAAGAGTCATTTAAAGAAAGGGCTATTAACAAACCAATAGTAGAATCAGCACTAAGAATTTCAATGATATCCAACTCAAAAATACATAGGAAGAGTAAAGTTATTTTATTAAATCATGCACATCACATGTGTTAGTGCAAATAGTTTAATCTGTACTCCAGAAATTCTATTGTACTTTTTATCTTTACAAAATAGATTTAAAACAATTATTTACTTTAAAAAATGTAATTCTGAAGTTAAGCATTTCAGAACAATATTTGCAATAACCTATATACAAGAGGTACTGGGTACCACTGGCATATTAGCATTCTGTGATGGAGTGGCTTCCCTGCAACAGAAAATGATGAAATGAACTATATGACAGTATTTTCTATAAGTCATGTGTGACTGATTCCTCCATAAATCTAGTATGGTGATCCTCCCAACAGCAAATCCCAAATAGCTTAAAAGATAACCTTCAGAGTATAAACAATGACTGTCAAACATCACAAGGCAAATTACATCCCAAAC
Organism: Tolypeutes matacus; assembly: GCA_026826555.1. NCBI lineage: Eukaryota > Metazoa > Chordata > Mammalia > Cingulata > Chlamyphoridae > Tolypeutes > Tolypeutes matacus. Next base: position 19,599,198 of record JAKSZT010053825.1, read on the forward strand.
TTCTATTTCAATATTTTGCTAGAACTGTGGATTGCCATAGAACATTCAAACCAATTCACTGACATTCCCTCCAAGTCTTTATTGACTGAAAAATTTAACTATGGGATATTTTAGGATATTCTATGACCTAAATAAACTTTATTGGAATAACTGTGGCACTACAAAAACAAAAAAAACAAAAACAAAGCTAAACTTTTCTTCTGTGTTTTAAATTTATAACACAAGCAGTGTTTAGGTGTTTCATTGTGCATCAAACACTGTTAATCTTGGAAATAGTGCTTCTGATCAACAGAATTTCCCAATTATCAACAATAAAAAGAAAATAACCATTTGCATACCCAACCAGGATATCTGTTGGAAGGTAGCAATAGCTCACCTTGAACAGGAATTAGCTCTACAATGTCATAACCAAATTAAGTCAATAAGAGCTTATCTAAAGAGATATTAATTCTTTCTTCAATTAAACATGCTTGGAGGAACAGATGATAGAAAAAAAATCATGCTTTCTAAAAATGCTGTGTATGAGAAAGTAACTTGGCTTTTAAAGAAAATATCCTCTAAATACATGAGGTTTAATAAATTACATTCCAATTGACTCAACATTTGGTTCACTGCACTGAAATTGTGTAATTACTATGTTTTTGCTCCCAGAAATACTTAAGTTTGTTCAAGAAAATATACACTCTCATGGAAAGTTTTTCAAAGTTGATGTCCTCCACATCTTCAAGTCACATTAAGGCTGAACAAGCATGTATATATTCTCCAAATTATCACTAAAACAATATTTTCCAAATGTATTTTTCCTTAAAAAAAAAAAAAAAAAAAAAAAAAAAAAAATCCAGGCAAATAGTTGCCTCTAAGTCTTGTTCCCAATAGCTCAGTGGTTTTATAACAAGTAAAAATGGCGTAAGTATGTAAAAAAAATATATATATGTGTATATATTTCAAACTGATAGGCACTGAGCACACAGGGCCTCTCTTCCCATGTATGTACTGGTTGTTTGGTTTGGGTAGTTATCGAATCAGAAAAATGAATTATCTGGTCATCAGAATTCAGAGTAAAATACCCATAAATTTAATGTTATAAATAATTTGGTGTACCAAGAAGCCTACTTTAGGCCACCATAATATTTAGAATCTCAACATACTAATTTAAAAATTACATGAAAAATTGCAAGCAAATTATTGCTTACAGTAGAATAAAGTCACAAATTTTATATCCTCTTTATAGACAGATACATTTTATATAATTTAAAGCAATGACCCTACAGCTGTATTCTTGCACTTTTGCTGTTTTAAGAGGTAAAAAGGAAGTAATGGTTCTGTTTTTCCCCAGCATGAGTATGATGCCAGCTTCTAGAGGGAGGACGGTGTACAGACTCAAGAAACGCTCTCATGGAGAAGCTCTGGCCAGACCTGGCACGTACAGCACGATGGCTGTCACTGCAACCAGGGTGGCCAACATGGGCATCCAGGGCCAGGGTTTCTGTGTGGAAAGAAACCAAGAGTCAATTTCACATTCTCCCCTCTCTTTTCATACCTATTAATCCCTTGGTTCCAGAGCCAGAATACTCAACAGAACATTAGAAAACTCTTATCTTTGCACTGGTAAGAATAAATCTTAAAGAGAAAAGAAATAAAGGTCAGGAAGCACAGGCGTGAGGAGAGCCATAAGAACAGGAACCCCGTTAAAGGACCACTATGCAGAAGCCTAACATACCTCTGGAAAGTATTCGGCAGTTTTCAACTTTATTACAGTTGAAACCTTGTAGTGACTTCTAAGAAATCCTCTTGGCTCAGCCTGCTTTATTTACTCCTGTGTCTGTATACTGCAACATAACTGATGTAGAAAAGAAGCCTGCAGTATGTCTTTTGCCTAAAATGTTTATTTCCTGATGAAAACCAGACTTGCATGTTGGGACAGGTTTACACAAGAGGCTGGTGGGTAAAGGTGATGGAAAGAAAATGACCAAGGCTTTGATCCTTTAATTTGAAACCACAGAAGAAAAAATCAGATGAGGTTCAAGATGAGAAAGCGACATTAGGGACTCTGCTTATGTGATGGCTCTGGTAAAGACCTCATCCTATGATCATCTCATACACTGTTACATGCATACACATGCATACCAGTTAGAGAAAAGCTTGGATGGGCTGTTCCCTGTTAACTTGCTTTGGATGAAAACTTTATTTTCACTTGTGTTCTAAGGGTCTTACTGAGAAAGTTGGTTTTTAAAGAAATATTCTGATATTGCAGATCAAAGCTCAGAAAACAAGGTATAGGTTTTATACTCTCACAAGTAAATACACATTATTGGGTTTAGATTGTGAGGCAATGGTCCATTATGCCAACCTTATTCTTTTTCATCATTCACAGCCAAGGTATAAACAGGCAAAGGATGGAAACAAAGAAACTCTACACTATGAAAAGGAAGAAGGAAGGGAGGAGAGGGAAGAAAGCTGGCTGAAAACTTCAAAAAGGCAAACTCTTCATTTCTCATTCAAATCTGCTTAAACATATAATTGGGAAGGGGGTACTAATATTGTAGCAATTCATAGTTTATAACAGTTTACTAGGGACCAAGACTCAGTTAAAGAAAGCATATTAACTGATTAGGTTAGAATTAATTCATGGTTAGCATTACTACAAAGGAAACAAGACAAAATGTTATGTGATTAGTTGGTTGCTCAGTTCACTGGTATGACACAGCACATGGCATACTAAATGAAGGGTTTGCTTCAGGTAACGAAATACCTGTGTGGTTTTGCCATGCACTATATTACAAATATGGCACAAACAGGTGACGGGGACAAACAGACAAGGACTCAACAGTAGTGCTTGTACCTTTCTCTACCACAATGGACCGAAACACCAAAACAGGAAAGCCAGGAATAGGCCGATGAATATGGCTGGGACGGGTTGTAATATGGAAGGCTAAAGAAGGGAAGGGATATTAAAATCATTTTATGCTATTAAAAAAATCAGAAAAGATGATTTAGACCCCAAGGGGCTGGGAGGGAGAGGAAGACTGAGGTAATAGAAGTAATAGCACTCAGGTTTTGCACAGATTCAAACATTTTAAAGACATCTAACACAATCCAGAATGACGGACTGTGGTATATAAGTTGGCAAACTACCAGTTTTAAAGGAACAGCTGAAGTCAATGGACAGAGTGGGCATCCCCTAATACCTTAACAAAATGCAATGTGCTAAGACAGAGCAATGACAAGATTTCACCAACTGATGCTCTGCTTCACAGAACATTATTTTTGTTCTACACCTGGAATCCATTATTTGACAATGTACCCCCTGGGAAATGGCTAGGATTTATTTTAGCCCTCGATCAAAGTCTTAAAAAAAAAACAAAAAAACAAAAAACTGTTTTGCCTATGAATGGTATTACTTTCAAGTTTACAAATAAATGCCCTGTGGTAATGTGTGCTCTCTTAACCAGACAAGAGATCTGACACAATGTATGATAAATATTTCCTGTATAAAGATAGGCAGCTGAGTCTCAGGAATATAATTAATTTTTAAACTAGGAAGGGAATTACTATGATGAGTGTTATTACAGAGTAACATTTTAGAATGTGTCCAATATCCAAAATTCACACACAAAAAGGGAAATTCCTAGGAGCAGATATGGCTCAAGCAGTTGAGCGCCTGCTTCCCACATGGGAGGTGCTGGGTTTGGTACCTGGTGCCTCCTAAAAACAAAAAAAAAAAAAAACCAAGAAGAAAACAAACAAAAAAATAATGCAGGAGAGGGCGGATGCGGCTCAACTGGTTGGGTGTCCGTCTCCCATATGGAGGGACCTGGGTTCGATCCCTGGGACCTCCCGGTAAAATAAAAACAAACAAATAAAAAAAAAAAAAACTAATGCAGGGGGGCCGATGTGGCTCAGTGGTTGAGTGCTGGCTTCCCACATATGAGGTCCCAGTTCAATCCTGGCCCTGGTACCTCAAAAAAAAAAAGGGAAATTCCTCAAAAGTGAATTATTTTTAGAATTATACATAATAATGACAACGTTATTTTTTAAAAGGTTCTAATAGTACAGGGAATCCATTCTGGTCATGCTAGATGTCTTCATAGGTTAATTTAGTAGGAATTGGACTGAAATTCCATAATTAGAGGGGTGTGAATTAACATGAAAGAGAATTAGCCAAACCACTGCAATCTGATTTCAGAAGTTTTGTAATCTACATTAAAAATATATATATATATATAGGGAAACGGATGTGGCTCAAGAAGTTCGGCGTCCGTCTACCATATGGAGAGACCGAGGTTCGATCCCCGGGACCTCCCGGTAAAAAAAAAAAAAAATATATATATATATATATATATATATAATCCACTTGTGCTTAGCATAAAGCCTCCACACCCAATTCATCAACTTCTAAAAGGCATCTACTTAAGCAGCAAGCTTTGATTGTCTAAAAACAAAGACTTTCTTTAGCGAAAGACAGTTGGACACAACTCATGAACATTCTGTGTGCAACTGTGTAATTGGATGGCCATGCAAAATCATTCTTTTGTACTTGTGCTGCAAGTTAAGCAGAATGCCTTCTTCCATAGGAAGCATGTAGCGCACACCCACTGCAGTGTCCAAGCTGTGACAGAGGCTTCAAGTAAGTCAGAGCACAACTAACCACACTGAACATCCATCAGTTAGGGCCCACGAAGGCAATGACCACCAAAACGTACAACACAACATTTATTTAGTATAACACCTTTTTAAAGACCATCTGACTTTTTAGCAAATGAAAAACAAATGATATATTTTAAAACTTAATTTATACCAAAACGTTCCAATGTTACACATTACACACACACTCAAAAAGTCCTACAGAAACATATTTCCTAATATTTACAGGAAGCCAAAAAGACACTATGCTTTTTAGGAATATGCCTTAGTGAGAACATTAGTATAAAATGAAAAATAGAATTAAGTCACTATTTTTTGATACAGCCAAATGCTAAGGAGTCAACATGACTATTCTTTCATAGGAAGTTCCCTGGCAGTGCAGTGCTTCATTTCCCAAAATGAAAGAAACGAGAGGTAGATAATGGCTTAGTGAAAGAACTTCAGACTCATTCTGGGAAAAGCTGACCATTCTTATGTGTGTTGCTTTCTTGCAAACAAGGTTCTTCCTCCAGGCAGTCCTTAAGGTCTTCTAGGGATATAGATTAAAGGGGAAAAATTCTTCCTCAAAAATTGGACAGCATAGGGCTTCTGTCATGGAATTCCATAATGAAAAGCTGAGTTCATTTGTACTATAGGCCATTAGTTTCCCAAATCAGTAATAAAGTCCTTGGAAAATAAATTTCAGGGATCTCCCCTAACTCTTAACCAAAATTTGCAAAGACTTACATTATTTCCTTTCTCTTGGAGCTGCTTCAGGTTGTCTTTACATTGTTTGAGCTCATCTGTAATTGATTGCTTTTCCTGCTCAGTCATTTCAAACTTCAACTTCAGTTCTGAGAGTACAGTCTGTGTCTTTTCATACTAAAGGCAAAGAAAAAAGAGTGTGCAGACTCAACTTAAAATGGGTGTGAAGTTATGGTTCTAGTTAGGCTTATATACCAGACCCTATTTAGTCACCTGTAACACCAAAGTTGAACCTTTTTGTTTTAAGGAGGATAAGTATAATTTACACTCATAATAAGACGTCTTTAATATTAACTTGATTCTAAGTAACAATTTTCTGGCTGTGAAGTTAAAAAAAAAAAACCCAGAAGTCACCATTTTGTCATCTGTTCCTAACACTTTTTCCAATGAGTTATAGGAGAAAAGGAAAATTTCAAACTGAGCAAAGACAAGCAGGTGAAGGAAAACTCCATGGCCTAATTAAATGGCAAGGTTAGGAAGCCCGAGTAAGGCTGGTAAGCAATGCCAGCCAAGTTATTTTAGTCTTGAAGTAAGAAGTATTAACTCTAAGTAGGCCTCCCTTTACCCAGTATCATTGAGCATTAAAATATTCTAGGTAATTGAATTTTGTAGGGAAATGAAGCAGAGAAATGTATATAAAGCATCTGCCACCATGGTTTGGATCATTCACTTAAAAAACTTTTACGCATCAATCAAAAATAATTTTTAAAAACCTGTTTCTGATAGAAATTCTTCTATAAGAAAACATGGCATTCCTGGTTTGGAAAAAAGTTCACTATATATAATTTAACTTTCAAATGGACTAGCTATCCCTTGAACACAGGTAAGGCAAATGTGAAATATAGTGTGGTTTGCCCTTTAAATGGCCCCAGGAGGCTGGATTCTAAACTGATTCAACTTCCAGATACTGCATTTTATATGCAAGCTGGGCTTCCACTCAAAGAACAGACACTGTTCTGCTGCTAGCTGTGCCTGGCTCATGACCTCTGTTACCCCACACTGCCATCTCCGAAGGTTTTAGGAGGAAGACAGAAAGAAAAGAACTGAGTATAAAATAACTACATCATTGGTGTGGCACACCAGAAAAGTTCCTCCTTTTCCCTAAATAATTGCCCAGGAGGCTATCAAGTCTCCTGTTCCTTTCTACCTATACTGTAGAAATTCCACAATAAAGAACAAGTTTATAATGGTGCTTCTGAAAAATCTAAATACTCTGGTTAATTAGGAGCTCATCATTATAAACCCCAAAGATAAATATTAAGAAGGCTGTAGGGGGTCGGATGTGGCTCAACTGGTTGGGCGTCCGTCTCCCATATAGAGGGACCCGGGTTCGATCCCTGGGACCTCCCGGTAAAAAAAAAAAAAAAAAGAAGGCTGCAATCCATCCAGTGTATGGTCTATATGCTTTATGGACACTTAACAATAAAATTGATTTTTTTTAAAAAGGCTGCAAATATATAAAAACATTAGACAGAGGAGTTTGGAGGAGGGGGCTTGGGGTCAACATACAGGTCACCAGAAAATGGGAAGAAAGGGTAGAGAGGGAGGTAAATTATGGAAGGAATTCCTTGTAACTTAACAATGTTCCCAAAACAAGCCCAGGTAGTATGCCAGAAAATGAATTAAAGTGGGAAACGGATGTGGCTCAAGAGGTTCGGCGTCCGTCTACCATATGGAGGGACCGGGGTTTGATCCCCGGTACCTCCCGGTACCTCCCGGTTAAAAAAAAAAAAAAAAAAAAAAGAAAATGAATTAAAGAGTAAGATTCACGGGCTTTATGAAGTAGATATGGGGTTCTGTGGACTTCCTTCCAGAAGGCAGAAGGTTATCAGCAACCTGCCAATGCAAATTCAGTGTGTCTAGAACTAGCCTCTGCACATTAGAACATAACCAATTCTCAATGATCCATGATAAGATCCCTAACAGTGATTAATAAAGAATAAGAGAAAAAATAAGTAATAAGTACCTTGTTGACCAACATTTTCCTTTACTTTCCTTTTCCACCATCCTTGCATTCAGCCTACCTTTACACTAAAGCACTTAATCATCTCTCTATTCCAGGAGTTGTGAAGCAGAACCATAGGAAGGCAATTCAGTCAGGAGGATCCTGCTGCTTACCTCTAGCATGCAAGTGGGGTGGGAAAGACTCTGGCCCCAGGGCAAGATGGTGAAACCAAACAACTTTCCTAAGACAGTCCTTGTAGGGTGGACTTGTGTGTTCAATGTTTTATGAATCCTTAAATCAGAGATATCCCTTCTAAATTAAAATACATAGATACATTCTAGAATCAAATATAAAGATGATACAGTATTATTTTTCTCTTAATACTAAGGATTAAAATTTACTTTTTTCATGTAAAAAAAATTTTTTTTTTTTTAAGGAGACCAGGACCTCACACATGGGAAGCAGGTGCTTAACCACTGAACTACATCCGCTTCCCAATGAGAGTTGGGTTTTTTGGCTTTTAGGAGGTACCAGGGATTGAACACGGGACCTCGTACATGGGAAGCAGGTGCTCAGCCACTTGAGCTACATCCACTCCCATGTACTTTTTCTTTGTTAAATGTTCACATATTTTATTTGAACCACAGACAAAAGTGACCTTCTGCAGCCTTAGTTTCACAACTAGCTTGGGTAACATTTTCCTTCTTTCTAACTTTGAAGTGAGAAATGAGTTCAATCCTGATTAGGAAAGAAATACCACAAAATATTACTAACACTTTTCATTCTTTTTCATGAAAATAATCATACCTGGGCTTGCTTAGCTTGTAATTTTTTAGCCTGTTAGAGTAAAGATATATAATTATGATATTGTGCACATTAAGCATGGTTCTATGAGAAAAAGTAAGGCAAAGGGAAAATGTTGAAAAGGAGTATATGTTAATAAAAGGTAGTAATTCATTTGCAGTGGATTACACAGAGATAAGAACCTCATTAAAGACCATTTTAGTTATAGACTAGTATCTAATAGATTGACATCAGGACAAACAGAAGCAATTTCACACTACAGAACAGTATGATGACTACATGTTATTTCACAATGCAAAACACTGAACAAGAAAATAGAAAAGAAACATATTGACAAGATCAGAAATATTTTTAAATCTGTTGCATTTAATGCAATCCAAAGACTATCAACAATTTAGATGCTGTGACAACATGCCACTGCCATTTGTGGAAACAGTTAAAAACATTTCACACCAATTGCTCAGTGACTGAAAACAGGCAAACAAATAATGCAACAAAATGGCTAATGCATTCATAGTAACATATAACAGAATCATCTTCCAGCCACAGCAATCTTCCCAGATTTTGAAAGACTTATGGCACATGGTCTGAAAGGACACAAAGTGCTTACAGTATAAAATATGAGGATATTTGGCACAAAATTAGTGTTTCAATCAAATAAAATGAAATTTCTTCCAAAGCACATATTATTAGCAAGAAGCTAAAAATGAAAATATTACCAAATCAATATGTCTACACGTAAATAAAAAAGTTACAGGTTTTTTTTTTCCCCTTTAGGCACAAACATGAAGACAGAAGAACAATCATTTTCAATTTCAGGATACGACGAGGAAAGGAAAGTGCAAAGGAAAACAGCATCAATTAAACAGATCTAAAAGCAATTTTGGGAAAATTCATTCTGAAAGACAGAGTTGTCTTCAACTTCCTTCTAATTTGTAATGAATCCTTCATTTAAGAGACTCTACAACTAGGATGGCCCCTTGGGTACAGCAGCCTCTTCATTACCCAAGCTGGCCAGGAGTCAAGGCAGGTAGTGGAATGAGGCTGGCAGGACTGAACACAGCTCTTACTGCTGCAGCATCAACTTCAAGACTTTGGGAAGTGAAAAGTACCTGTGGTAAAAGGCTGGGTGGCATCTTTATGCCAATCAATCCTCACCACTGTCTATATGATTTCTTTTTAAGAGCCACCCAAGTCAAAGGTTTTAAACAAAATGACATGAACAGTGAACATGTATATTTGTGAAGAAGTGGAAAAAGGGGGAATGGGGGAGGGAGAGAAAGAGAGAGAAAAAGGTCATAAAACATGTGTTTGGCTGACTGGTTATAAGGTGAATTTTTAATTAATTTTCCATGCCAGTTTCACCTGAGGGGTTTGGACTACATTACAGTGTGATTCCAGTTTGCCTTTCAAAAGTATTCCAAGTTAGACGTGATACACTCTTTGAAAGATGAATGATAGATCGAATGTTCTGGTATAAACTGTCAACTAACTGATAGATAAAATTAACCATGTAATTTTGGGTTTGAGACCAAACTCTACTGATCAATTCTCTATAAAGGACCATAATACACAGCTAGAAATCACCAAGCAGGGATGCTCCAAGTAACAACTTTGTGACAGGTAATCTGGCTCCTGCTTCCCTGTATTTCTAACTTGCATGGATATCTGACTTGCTTTTGGCTTTAAGTCCAAACATAACTGGGCTCATAATGTCTTTTTGTTTTACCTCTTTCTGTACATCCTTTGCTTGGTTTTCAGCTTTACTGAGAAGAATTTTTAAATCAGCTGAATCCCGAAGATGCTGTTCTTTCAAGGATCCCACTTGATTCTCAAGCTCTTTTCTAGTCATCTGAAGGATGCTGAGATCACTGGTAAGCTCTAAACTTTGCTTCTGAGAACTGCAACATAAAAGCCATTCAGATAAATAATTTAATAAATATTGACAGATAATTATTCATAGGTAAAAACTGGACACAGCAGGAAGTCCAATTTCTTATACGTTTCACTAGGAGGTACAGAGTGGATTTCAGAGGAAAGAAAAATGTAAAAATGAGATATTTTCAATAAGTAAAAAGCATTAAAATTCTAAAAAGATCCAAGTTTAAAGTTGTGTCTTATTTTCTGATAATCAAATATACACAAAGGTTGATATTTTAAAAATAGAAATAAGGTGATTAATTGTATATTATATCACATTATATTAATTATATCACAAAAAGATTGCATGTAGTTCCTCTACAGGAAAAGAATGCACGTATTTCAACTATTTTCCTATAAGTTTAAGTACCTGACAGGGTGGAAGACAGAAACTTAAAGCTTAAGGGCCACTGCCAACTCAAGTAAAGATAATCCTGCTCAAGTGAGAAGACACAGCAAACTGGAGAAAAAGCATAGGACAAAGAACCAGAAGGCTGGGTTCTAGACCCCGGCTTTGCCACTAATCAGTTGTGGGATGTTAAGCAAGTCACTCAATTGGTACAACTTCATTTCTTTGAGTAAGCATTTCTTAGGCTCTTACATCTATGCCAGGCATCATGTTGTATAGACACAAATAATACAAGGAGAGTCTCAGTATCCTTCACTGTGAAAAAAAAGTTGAACTTAATTGCTCAGGCTGCTTTCCAGCCCAAATTCTATGATTAGTTTTATAACTTTACATAAAAAAAATTGATTTACATACTAGGAAAACAGCTTGATATACATAAACAGAAATTCTTTGTTCAATTCCTTCTTCTGCATCACAGCAACAGAGAACAAAACACCTGTATACCGCAGCTGTGTTAGAGAACCTGGCTCCTACACAACAGAAATAGCTAAAGGAGGATAAAGTTTTTGAGGTGACAGTCTTATGCCCTTCAGGAATGGATTACAAGAGTCAGGCTCATTATGGTAACTGTGATCCCACAGAGTATAAGTTCCAGCCTACTAGTAAGCTAGGCAGACTTTTAATAGTAGGCAGGTAAGATGTTGTCAGGCCTACATAGCCAAGAACTAAATGGCTATAAGACCCTATTAGGGTCGGATGTGGCTCAACTGGTTGGGCGTCCGTCTCCCATATGGAGGGACCCGGGTTCGATCCCCGGGACCTCCCGGTAAAAAAAAAAAAAAAAAAAAAGACCCTATTAAAAAAATACTATCATAAATACTACAGAAATGCTGGAAAGGCTTACCAAATAAATTTAGAGAACTTCTAAACTAGAAACATTTAGGAAACAGAATTAACCTGTGTGAAACAGTTTATGTTAGTTTAGGCAGATGATTTGACCAATGATCAAATATATATCAGCTTTCTAGGGCCTAGTATTTTTCAACCATATGTTTTAACTCACAAGGAGTTTGTAGGCTTGCTTTTCAACACTTAAAATTTGAATTAAAAGATAGCATTTAATAGTATGTCAGATTCCAATTAGTGACATGTCAAAAATAATGAATCAAGTTAGAATCTTTTTTTTTTTTTTTTAAAGATTTTATTTATTTATTCATTTATCCCCCCCTTGCTGCCTGCGCTCGCCGGGTCAGCCAACCACGCCGTGCGGGCGGGCTTGCCTTCACCAGGAGGCCCCGGGAACCGAACCCGGGGCCTCCCATATGGTAAACGGGAGCCCCACTGATTGAGCCACAGCCGCTTCCCTAAAGTTAGAATCTTTAAAACACCAGTAATTCCAAAACAAGGATAATTTATGATGATCAACACTGGTAATATAACACGAGTATTTCTTGCTTAGTAGAATTTCCATTTAAATGGATTCACTAAGATTCTAACGTAACCCAAATGTGAAGAACTTTTGGGTATCTGTATCATCATCTTACACATACTTTATATTAAACAATTTTCTCTAATGTGCTGTCACAAAGACGATCAGTTGGTTCCCCTTAGCAATATACATAGTTACATATAATAATAATATATATATATATTGGGGTTGGATGTAGCTCAACTGGTTGGGCGTCCGTCTCCCATATGGAGGGATCCGGGTTCGATCCCCGGGACCTCCCGGTTAAAAAAAAAAAATAAAAATAAAAATAATAATAATAATATATAGTTACACAGAGTTGTAATTTTGGCCTTTATTTTGCCCTATTCATATTTTGCAATTGCTTTTATAAAGCTTTTACATGTTATAAACATTCATTTTACTCTTATTAATTAATATTAATTCTCTCTAAACATTACAAATTTCTTTTTCTTTTTCTTTTTTTTTCAGGAGGTACTGGGGATTCAATCTGAGACATGGGAAGGAGGTGCTTTAACCACTGAGGTACACCCACTCCCCTAAACATTACAAAATTAATACAAGTAAATACATGAGAAGACTAAGCAAACTTATGACACTAGAAGAGAAAATAAAAGTGCTTTACAGATTTTTTTTTTCTTCTGAGGTGCCAGGGCTGGGAATTGAACCCGGGACCTTGTATGTGGGAAGCCAGCACTCAACCACTGAGCTATATCGACTCCCCTGAGTTGGTTTTTTCATTTGTTTGTTGTTTGTTTTGTTTTTAGGAGGTACCGGGGATTGAACCTGGGACCTTGTATGTGGGAAGCAAGTGCTCAACTGCTTGAGCTACATCCACACCTGAAAAGTGTTTTATAGATATTTATATTGAGAACACATGGTACTGTAAAGTGGATTTTTAGAGAATCAGCACATCTTGTTAGTTCAGTTAGTTCTTGATTTTTTTCACATATATAATGAAAATAATTTTTGTTTTTATAATCAGATAGTGAAACTTAATATTTTCTTATGTATCTAGTCCTGTCTTTATTATTATTCCCTAAAGCTGTTTTCTATGGGAACTGACCTTGATAACTAAAGTTTTCTGCTAACTTTAATGTTTTCCAGAAGTGTAAACACAGGCTAACAAGAGAGTACTTTTTGGTTTCTGTGAGATGGGGGTGGGATGGAGGGCTTGATTTAATTAAGAGTGGTTTAAAAAATAAATATGCATTACTTTCATACTATGAATTAGGACACAAACATTATTTTAAAAAAGAAAAATACGGAATGGACCAAAATTTTAAGGAAGTTATCAGTTTTAAGCTATACAAAAAATGTTGGTGTGAAAACAGGACTCTACAAAATTAACTGGAATAAATCTACTGCATTCATTGGTTTGCCTGTAAGGTACTGGATATTAGAAAGAGTTAATTGATTTTAAAGAATTTTTTTTAGGAGGTACTGGAGATTGAACCCAGGATCTCATACATGGGAAACAGGCATTCAACCACTGAGCTACACCTGTTCCCCATTGAGAATTAGTTTTTTCGTTTGTTTGTTTGTTTTTAGGAGGTACTGGGGATCAAACCTGGGACTCTGTACGTGGAAGCAGGAGCTCAACCACTTGAGCTACAGCTGTTCCCTGATTTCAGAGAATTCTTTTATTTTTTTCTATTCACCAAGTAGGTTTATTTCTTGCTCAGGTAACAATCTAATGTTCCTGATAGGTGGATGGGCTTCCTCCACATGGTGATTCAGAAACTAAGGTTCAGAGAGATTACATAATTTGCTCAAGTTCACACAGAGAATTCAAATCTAAGTTTTGTCACTTCAATCTGTGCTCTTCCTCACTCTGCTATGCATGTTCCCTTATAGAATTCTTGATCCTATATATTTTTACTCTTCTTATAAGCCAGTTTGAAATTCAAAAGCTGAATTTCTTATCTATCAGTAGAATAAATTCTTTATTATAGTCACCTCTTGAACACCCTTACTAACAGATGGGCTTACTGTTAAGAAAGAAAAATAAATTTATTTGTCCTTCATGAGGACACCAGTAGGAAAGGATATGTAGAATGATGGTGGCAGGAAAAAAATGCTGAATTATTCATCTAGCATGGCTAACCTGCCAAATAGCCAAACTGAGTGTGGCTGAACATTTTGTTCCAAAAAGATATCTAAGTATCAAAATTAAATTTAATTTAGATGAAAATTTAAGATAAAAAAAATATTTTGAAGCTAAAAAAGAGAGTTCTTGCATACTTGTACAATTCTTTTTCTTGCCGCTGCAGTTCTGATGAAAGCAAAACATTTTCCTTTTTTAGAGAATGGCATTCGGTTTCCAACACATTCCATTCCTTTCTCAACTTTTCCAGTTCACCTAAAATAATCCCAAAACATTTTTGTTAATGTAGGAACATATAACTTCCATAATAATTCAGAGGACAAAGGGAAATATTTCAGAGAAGAAAATACTTTTATTTTCTTGAAAAACCATGTAGATTTTATATGGCTATTCTTTGATTCCTGTTACTTTGCATCTATACCATCATCTTGACCCTGAGTAGTATTTTTCCCCTGCTGCCTGTTAATAAGACCATTATGGAATATTATTTAAATAAAAATAAAAATTTAAAAAATTCTAAATTATTGTAGAACTTGCAGCCCTGAAGAATAAGTTTATAACCCTAATATAAGAAACAATGCTTATACACCTCATTACTATCAAAGATGAAAACAGCCTGAATAGTTATTTTGTACAAGTTATAAAGTTATCAATGTCAACAGTTTTATGTAAAACACATTTACTCACCTTGCAACCTCGTTGCTTCCTCTCTCTGTTGGTCCTCACACTGTTGACATCTAAGCTGAAAACTGTTTTGCAGACTCACGATTTCTTTCTCATATTCAGATGCTGCTTTCCGCCACCTCTCAAGCTCAGCTCGTACCTTCTTAAGCTCTTCTTGAAAAGAAGCAATGTCAATATCCCGCTCAGAGGCAGCCTTTTCTGCTGCTTGATGAAGGAGCAAAATTTCATCTCGGGCACTAAGTAATTCATCTCGAGTACTTGTGATTTCACTGTCCTTCTTATCCCGGAGAGTCTCAATATCGATGTGTAACTTCTGCAGCTGGGCTACAAAAGTACATTTATCAATCATTTTCTTAGTCAACAGGAATTAGGAATAAAAGAACAGCCAATTTTGGATTGTAGCTATTGCACAGCACAGGCTGTTAGAGCTGATGCTTTGGATTAAACTGTACAAGGAATCCATATTTAATGCCAAAAAAAAAAAAGATACACAAAGAGAAGAACAATGATCTTCATTTCCCCTAGAGAAAATTGCTTCTAATATTTTGGTATCTGCTTTTCTAAATTTTTTCCCTATGTATTTATACACATATAAAACTATACATTATTAAATAGGGAAGGATCATAGTATAAATAGTGTTCTCTATCCTACTGGTGAGGAACATCTTTCCATAACAAAAAATAGTTATGCTATAACCTATTTGACCAAACCTTTATTTTAGACATTTTAGGCTGTTCAGTTTTTCATTACTATAAACAATGCTGCTCACAATAAAATCATGATTATTTTCTTACGGTGAATCCTTAGACATAGAATTGCTGGGTCATAAGCATTAGTAAAACATTTGACATACTTGGTTCAGTTTTCTGTTCAAATGCCAATTCCTTAAAGAGGACTTTATCATTCTCTCTGCTGACTTTATCATTTTCTATCCCTGTATTCTGCTTTATCGTTCTTCAAAGCCCTCATGGACATGACAATATATATTTATTTGCTTATTGTTTATCTTTTCTACTAGATTGTAAGCCTCATTTGTGCAGGGCCTTTGTTTTGCTTACTGCTCTATCCCAATACCAGGCAGAGTAAATAATCAACAATTATTGGTTTAAAGAACTAAAGGAGGGGTCGGATGTGGCTCAACTGGTTGGGCGTCCGTCTCCCATATGGAGGGACCCGGGTTCGATCCCCGGGACCTCCCGGTAAAAAAAAAAAAAAAAAAAAAATAAGGAACTAAAGGATTGATTTTTACCCATAAAAAAAAAAAACTATCATTACTATTTCATTTTCTTATTAAATGTATGTGGCTAAAAAAAAAAAAAGAACTAAAGGAAATCATGGAAATGAAAGAACACAAAGAGAATATCAAGAGAGAGACAGAAATTATGAAAAGGAACCAGAGTTGAAGACTACAGTAACAGAAATTAAAAATTCCCTAGAAATTCAACAGTAGATTGGAGTTGGCAAAAGAATCAGTGAACTTGAAATAATGGGTGAAAACTTCCCAAATTTAATGATAGACATGAATATGCATATTCAAGATGCTCAACGAACTCCAAATAGGATAAACCCAGATAGATATACAACATGCCAATTTTACAATTAAATTGTTGAATGTCAAAGATAAAGAGAGAAATTCTAAAAACTGTAAGACAGAAGCAAAATGTCATATAAAGGGAGCCTCAATAAGTACCAATTTCTCATCGGAAACCAAAGAGGCAAGGCAGCAGTGGAATGACATATTTAAGTGATGAAAGCAAAAAACCGCGGACCAAGAATTCTGTATCTGGCAAAACTGCCTTTTAAAAATGAGAGGGGGGAAGCGGCTGTGGCTCAATCAGTAGGGCTCCCGTTTACCATATGGGAGGCCCCGGGTTCGGTTCCCAGGGCCTCCTGGTGAAGGCAAGCCCGCCCGTGCGGCGTGGTTAGCTGACCCAGCGAGCACAAGCAGCAAGGCGGGGATAAATGAATAAATAAATAAAAAATCTTTAAAAAAAAAAAAAAAAAAGAGAGGGGAAGCAGATATGGCTCAAACGATAAGCTCCCGTCTACCACATGGGGTTCTGGGTTTGGTTCTGAAGCCTCCTAAAGAAGATGAGCAAGACAGCGAGCTGATGTGACAAGCTGATGCAACAAGCTGATACAAGGAGGAAAACATAATAAGAGACAGAACAGAGCAGGGAGTAGAGGTGGCTCAAGTGATTAGGTGCCTCCCTCCCACACGGGAGGTCCAGGGGTTCAGTTCCCTGGTGCCTCCTAAAAAGAAGACCAGCACACAACAAACAGACACAGCAAATGCAAAGAATGAGGAGGCAGGGAGAAATAAATAAAATATATTTTTAAAAATGAGAGAGGAATTAAGAAATTCCCAGATAAACAAAAGCTGAGAGAGTCTATCACCACTAGACTGGTCTTACAAGAAATGCCAAAGGAAGTTGTGTAGGTTGAAACTAAAGGACACACGACAACTGAACGCGTATTTTTTATTTGTAACTCCACTTTTTACTTCCTACAGGATCTAAAAGGGAAATGCATAAAATGTAATGGCAAATCAATGGTTTTGGACTCATAATGTATAAACATGTAATTTACGACAAGAACTACATAAAGCTGGGGGGCCAGATGGGTACAGGCAATAGTTTATGTATGCCATTGAAGTTAAGTTGTTATCAGAGCTAATGAGATTGTTATAGATATAGGGTATTAAATTTAAGCCCCACAGTAACCACATACACATACACACACACATATCAGAGAAACATACAAACTCATAGATACTGAAAGGGCAATGTGGAGTTAATACAAAATGAGATAGGGTTTCTGTTTGGGGTGATAGGAAAGTTGTAGTAATGGATGGTGATGAGGGTACTGCAATGTTTGTAAATGTGATTTATCCCACTGAATGGCATGTATAGGAGGGGTTGGGATGGGAAGACTTATGTTATACATATGTTTCCACCACAATAATTTTTAAAAAAAGAAAGGACAGCCTAATTGAAAAGGTATATTTTTTAAAGGATTGGTCATATGTTCTCATGACCCCAATTTCAAATGCATTGGAAACAATTTATACAAAATTACAGTTCGTTCAAAACTAGAATACCAGTCTTGGTTATCACAAGACAATTATGAGTAGAAAAAAATCCAAAGAAAACAAGTGGATTTAAGGCTAGAAGAGGGGAAATTTGCCACAAAGTAAACATTAAAGAAGATATTAGACCTTTTAAGTCTGTAGGAAGAATTGAGGGAGAACAGGTTCAAAATGTGAGAAGGCATAATGACCATGGACTTGATACAATAATAAAAGTTTAAAGAGTTTCTGATTTAAAAACTCATACAATCTACCTCCAAAATTCTAATTTGACCATAACAGAATTCAAAATTTTAAATAACTCAGATGTTCCACTCAAAAACAAGACCCCGGGAAGCGGCTGTGGCTCAATCAGTAGGGCTCCCGTTTACCATATGGGAGGCAAGCCCGCCCGCGCGGCGTGGTTAGCTGACCCAGCGAGCACAAGCAGCAAGCGGGGGATAAATGAATAAATAAATAAAATCTTTAAAAAAAAAACAAGACCCAAAAGACTGATTTTACTCTGTGATATTGTAGGGAAAACATCACAGACTTCATATAATGACTCCGTATCTCTTGAATTGTTGATTACTTGTCTATTTAATTTTTCCCCACTGCACCCCACATCCTAAAAGTTCAAAATAAAATTGGCTCCTTTTTTGACAGTGAAGGCAAATTAATTTTGCTGTAGGAACTTTACAATGTCATGGGGTACCTCTCCTGGGGTACTCACAACTATAGCCCCACAGTACCAGGAGATCATGCTTGATAATAAACACTTGAAATGTAGCAGGAGCCTTTCTGGTCATTTCTATAATGACTTTGATATAGCTCAGACAAAGATATAGCAAAATAGAAGCTATGAAGAGCAGCTATTACCAATGAAGGCAGGTCAGGAGCCATTATTCTATTCCGTGTGGTAGACTATTTTTTGTTGCAATCCAAGTGTTATGAGCATTAGAAATAATGTCACCAGCAAGCCCAAAGTGTGATGCACAGAGTGATTCCAACAGATTTCTTAACCGAAGGCCTTCTCTGTAGTACCTCACTACATGTGGTTTGGAGATGTATGTACATTCAGAAAAACATTCTTAAACTTAATCCATTCCCATGGGTGTGAGCCCATTGTAAGTAGGACATTTTGATGAGGTTAGTTCAGTTAAGGTATGCCCTCAATCAGGATGAGTCTTAATCCTATTACTGGAGTCTCTTATAAGCAGAATAAAATGTAAACAGAGAGAAATAAAGTCACAGAGGAAACAGCCAGAAGCTGAATATCAACGGAACCTGGAAGAGAAGGGAGAGGCCAGGAGAGGCTGCCATGTGCATTTGTCATGTGACAGAGAAGCCCAGGACAAGGATCACTGGCAGCCAGCCCCAGAATGCCAGTTGTTGGGAAAAAAGCATTGCCCTAATGATGCCTTGATTTGGACTTTTTCTTAGCCTCAAAACTGTGAGACATCAAATTTCCATTGTTGGGGAGTGGGTATAGCTCAGTGGTTGAGTGCTTGCTTCCCACATACAAGTTCCTGGGTTCAATCCCTGGTACTTCCTTTTAAAAAAAAAAAATCCATTGTTTAAGCTGACCTACTATATGGTATTTGCTTGAGCAGCCTAAGAAACGGACACATTATATAACCCAGAAAGTTAGTTTTTTACAAATCCACATCTTCTCTCCTGTTCTTTCCACTCCATATGTGCGGCTGAGGGTCTCTTTCCCTGCATCTCATTAAAAAAAAAAAAAAAAAAAGCCCACCAAGAATCCAGTTATACTTTCAGGTTCTAGGGAAGAACCAAGGCCCTCAAAAATGGGGACTCTCTGTGCTCCTACTTTCCATTCCTTTTGAATCACATAAAAACACAAACAATAACTGTCTCAAACATACTTGGGGTGTTCCATACCTTGAAGAACCTGAATTTGTTTAGTAGATTCCTCAACTTGATTTCGATAGGCTTTTCTTTCTTCTTCCAAAAGAGCTAAAAGTAAAAACATAGTATATCTAATTTTGTGAATTAATGTAAGTAATCAGAATTGAGCAGCTAGAAATTTCTAAGAAATTCTCTCTTAAACAAAGGTTAGGTAATAAGTATTATCAGTATTATCAGTTAGATCATTTAAAGATTTTAGGAGCACAAAACAGTAGTAAGTACTAAATCTATTCAACTGAACAGTAGACTTTTCTAGAACTTGTATTACCAAGATAATACATGTTATTCTTCACATGAGAAGCATTCTTGATAGTTGTTAATCAGCATTTAGAATGTAAATTAAAAAACAGACTTAGATCCTCATGTTTAATATCAAGCACAAAGTAAGCACTCACTAAATAATTGCTGACTTACATTTAAGAGTTATACCATATGTCTGTTTGCAAAATATTTTTTCATTTTAATTAAACAAATTAGCCTGGGCCCTCCAAAAGGTTCCAGTTAAGTGAATACCAATTCTAATTTCCTCCAGAAGCAGAAATAGAAGGTAGTAGTAACAGGAAGTTCCCAGTTCCTCCTGGGATGTGAATCTTTCTCCTGGTCAGGAAGGCTGTCTTAGAGAACATGAAGACTCCAATAGCCATTCAATTTCACCTCATTCTAAGACTCTCTAAGGTACTAATTGACTGTAACCAGGTAATTACCATAAATGAAATTGGAACCTGAGTTCTAAGGATTAGCAGGTTCTCGACTATTCTATTTTTATTTATTTATTCATTTATCCCCCCCTTGCTGCTTGTGCTCACTGGGTCAGCTAACCACACCGTGCGGGCGGGCTTGCCTTCACCAGGAAGCCCTGGGAACCAAACCCGGGGCCTCCCATATGGTAAACGGGAGCCCTACTGATCGAGCCACAGCCGCTTCCCATCGACTATTCTAAGACACTGTAGAAAATTGAGCTACTAGGAAAAAAAAGTGGCTGGGACATTACAAGATTCTGTACCTTAACCTTGCCTAGTTCCTTCCATTTATTGATGGCTACACTATGATTTCACAGAGAACATATATTTCCCTTATCCTATATTGAGTAGCTAACAATATGTATCATTAAAACTTAGAAATTTATATACATTATGTTTTTCCTTTTGTTGGCTCACTACTTAATATGTAATTACTAAGATATTTCTTTGATACAGGATTTACTTATCTTCACATTAGAAGTGTGAAGGAGGCAGAGTAACTGTAACTCTCCCCCACTTTATCTGAAACATAAGTTCATAGCAGTTAAGTAAATTTCCCAAGATCATATATCTAATAAACTGGTGGTTCTGGGACAAGATACCATGCCTCCAGACTCTTAAGTTTGGGGCCATTCAGTTATATCATGTTGCCTCCATATATTCCCTAAAGAATCAAAGTAATCTTCATCTCACCTTGAAGTTCAAAGCATTTTTGTTTACTTGCTCTAGCTAGTTCCTGGGCTTCAATCAATTCCTTGCGAAGATGCTGAATTTCTTGTTTTGCCTCAATTTCTGACTGTGCATCCTGTAAGTCATCTGACAAAAACATGTTTATTTAAAAAGTAAGAGTTAGTACCACACTATTATCTCTACAACCAAAAACTAGCAATCTCTTTCATGTATGCACATGCATAGTTAAAAAAGCACAAATGAGTTAAATAATACTAAGCAGAAAATTACAGCAAGCATTTTAGTCATTTTATCCTGAAAAAAGAATTCCAATACAGTTAAATATATATTAGGGGAGCAGGTGTAGCTCAAGTGGTTGAGTGCCTGCTTCCCATGTACGAGGTCCCGGGTTTGATCCCCAGTACCTCCTAAAAGCAAGCAAACAAATAAACAAATGAAACAAACGAAAAACCCAACTCTCATTAGAGAGAAATAGCTCAGTGATTGAGTGCCTGCTTCCCGTGTACGAGGTCCTGGGTTCATTCTCTAGTACCTTTTAAAAATATATGTGTGTGTGCATGCATGTGTGTGTTTCATGGCAACGGTACTATAGAATACATATTAACATAGGCTAAATTATATATTTCACTCATGTAGAGCTTTTTTAAGGCATAAAATTCAGTGAGACAGGCACAATGCTATTCTTCATCAATTCTGAAATTTCCTGACAAGTCAGAAGAATTTCACTTGCAACCTAACTGGAAATGGGAAAACAAAAACAAACTTTTTTTTAAATAAAGAGGATTTTAGCACGATTTCCCCAGTTTTTGGACACAAAATAAAAACTAGACTAAAAACTCCCTATGGACAAGGACTCTGTCCATTTTGTCGTCACTGTTTCCCCAACATCACACACATACAAATATTTCCTAAATTATTAAATGATTTAACCTAAATGGTTTTATTGAAATAAATTACATCCAGCATTACAGCTGAAATATCGTTCCCCTAACTTCTTTTCTCTTCATTGCTCTGCTCATCTTTCACTGAATTAAAACTTTCTGCTACTGAACACTGCCTGGAATAAATATATAATCAAGTAGGATATATTCTCCTAGCACATTCCATTTAGACTATTACTTTGGTATAAGTGCCTCAGCTATAGCAAATTTAATCAATCAAAAAGGAGCTAAGAATAAATCTAAGAATAAATTTTCACAATACAATTATAGTAGTTCTTGGTTCTTTTTTTTTTTTTTTTATCATCACGCTCTTCCTTTTTTTTATTTTTTTATTTATTTATCCCCCCCTTGCTGCTTGTGCTCGCTGGGTCAGCTAACCATGCCGTGCGGGCGGGCTTGCCTTCACCAGGAGGCCCCGGGAACCGAACCCGGGGCCTCCCATATGGTAAACGGGAGCCCTACTGATTGAGCCACAGCCACTTCCCAAGTTCTTGGTTCTTACATATACCTAGTATTCATACTCATTGATTATATCCTATTTTCCCAACCAAAAATTTTTTCCTCTGGTTATATCTATTGTAGTCAACCTATCAATTCTTTCAAAAGGTCTCTTGTTCAGGATGTGGGTATGCAGAAGGAGAGATTTTTCAGTGGAGGCAGAGACATTGTCACAGCAACTACAAAACTTCTCTTAGAGCTCCTTTAACACCCATTTGAGTCTGAAAAGATTCTAGCAAGCTTATTCTAATTATTTTATACCAGTAAGATCATACTATTTGTCCTTTAGTATCTGCTTCTTTCACTCTTTGCAAGCTTTCAAAATTCTTTGTTTACCCAGTGTCTTCTTAATACCCTTCATCTCTTTAGCCATATTTTCCTTCATCTCCTTGAACTGATTTAGGAGATTTATTTGAACATCATTGATTAGCTGTTTTAAATCCTGCGTCTTGTCTGGATTTTTAATTTTTTCCTTTAACTGGGCTGTATCTTCCTGTTTCTCAGTATGGCTTTTTTTTTTTTTTTTTTTTTAAAACTCGGGAGGTCCCAGGGATCGAACCCAGGTCCCTCCATATGGGAGACGGACGCCCAACCATTTGAGCCACACCCGCCCCCCCTTTAGTATGGCTTTTAATTTTTTGCCGCTGTCTAGGCTTCTGATTATATTGGTGAGTTTACTCTGATGGTCAATTTCTCTCACTTGCCTAGGGTTTTATTGCTGATTGCCTTTGTTTTACAGTTCTCTTTTCATTCTTGGTTCAACTTATTCTATTTAAGTTATGGAAACAGGGCCAGGAAAGATACCAAAAAAGATTCCTCGCCCCCCTTCACTTTCCCAACCTGCCAGCAGATGGTGCTCTTCAACGACCCTTTCACTTCAGCCCTAAGAGGGAGGGAGTGTCTCTCTTCCATCCTATTCCAGACAAAGGTAACTTTTCTGGGCTGCCTAGAGCTGCCAAACTCACAGAAGCCCTCTGCCAGGCCCTCCCTATTCGCAGTGAGGAAAACATCCACTCCCCTCTCAGTTGGCGGCAGTCCACCACAGGTTGTTCTGAGGCTGTTTGCATCCAGGGTGGGGGGTAGATGCCCTCCCCTGCTGTGGGGGGCAATTAACTCATAGTTTTCACTTTGGCTTCTTCATTTCCCTGTCCTGATCTGTCCTTAATGATGCCTGGCACTCCTCTCATCTGCAGATCCCCAAGGTTGTTTTGGACAGTTTCTGCCTTTTCTCTTGCTGATTTTTTAAAAGAGAGGTGAGCCCTGAGGATCCCTACTCTGTTGTCATCTTTGCTAACTCTCTTTTTACCTTTTTTTTTTTTTGAGAAATGACTTTAATCATATTGAAACTTGTGGTTCTAGGCAAATCTTTTTTTTTTTTTTTTTTTTTAAAGATTTATTTATTTATTTATTCATTTATCCCCCCCTTGCTGCTTGTGCTCGCTGGGTCAGCTAACCACGCCGTGCGGGCAGGCTTGCCTTCACCAGGAGGCCCTGGGAACCGAACCCGGGGCCTCCCATATGGTAAACGGGAGCCCTACTGATTGAGCCACAGCCGCTTCCCTAGGCAAATCTTTTCTTTCAAAAGTGGCATAAATTGGTGGAAAATGATTACTATTTCCAGAAAATGATATTATTGCTATCATCATTTTGTTTGCATCCCATGGTAAAAGTTAAATCTACTTTGGATTATATTCTTAATACCTGTGAAGGCTAAAGTGAAGTGTGGTATATTATAATTGTTAATTAAGATTGGCTGCGTTTTATTTATTTATTTTTTTACTTTATTTTGTACATTTAATAGTAAAAACAGATTAATAAATATATACATTTCTCAATTAAATGTAATGGATACATATAAATTTTTTTTTTTTTGAATCAAACAATATGTTACACAATATATTTGGTTCATAGTAACGCATTCATATAGTATTTGTCCTTTTGTGTCTGGCTTGCTTCGCTCAACATAATGTCCTCCAGTTTCATCCATGTTGCCATATGCTTTATGACTTCATTTCTTCTTACAGCTGCATAATATTCCATCGTGTGAATAGACCAGAGTTTGTTTATCCATTCGTCTATTGATGGACACCTGGGTTGTTTACAACTTTTGGCAATGGTGAATAATGTCGCTATGAACATCGGTGTGCAGATGTCTGTTTGTGTCATTGTTCTCATTTCTTCTGGGTATACACCCAGTAGTGGTATGGCCGGGTCACCTGGCAAGTCTATATTCAACTTCTTTAGCAACTGCCAAACAGTCCTCCATAGTGGCTGTACCATTCTGCATTCCCACCAACGGTGAAGAAGTGTTCCTCTCTCTCCACATCCTCTCCAACACACAGTTCTCTGTTTTTTAAATAGTGGCCATTCTGATAGGTGTGAAATGATATCTCACTGTAATTTTTATTTGCATTTCCCTAATCATGAGAGATGTCGAGCATTTCCTCATGTGTTTTTTTTTTTGCCATTTGTATTTCTTCTTTGGAGAAATGTCTATTCAAGTCTTTCGCCCATTTTTTTAATTGGGTCGTTTGTCTTTTTATTGTTGAGTTGTAACATCTCTTTATATATCCTGGATATTAAACCCTTATCAGATATGTGATTTCCAAATATTTTTTCCCATTGAGTTGGCTGCCTTTTGACCCTTCTGACAAAGTCCTGTGAGGTGTAAAAGTGTTTAATTTTGAGGAGGTCCCATTTACCTATTTTTTCTTTTGTTGCATGTGCTTTGTGTGTAAGGTCCAAGAAACCACCATCTACTACAAGGTCTTGAAGATGTTTCCCTACATTTTCTTCTAGTAGTTTTATGGTCCTGGCAACATTCACTCTTAAACTTGACATCCATAAACTACAACACGGGCACTTTTACAGATACTGTTTAGCTTTTGCATGGTAATCATGAATTAAAAATAAAAATTGCCTGACATCTGGCAAAATAACAAATAAATAAATAAATTATTAACTGGAAAAGATCCGACCACCACCAACTGATTTTTCCATAAGAGATAAAGTAGAAGAAGAAAAATGAGAAAAAAACAAACAAACAAACAAAAAACACAACCAATATTCAATTAATAAAGAATTACTTAGATTTCTTCAAAAGATAAGTCTGCTTTTATTAATTACCACCATCATTATCAGTATCTTCCTTATTGCACATAACATGTTACGTACCTAACATTATGGTAATGGTTTACACGCATTATTTAATTTAATCACTCACAATAATCACAGGAAGTAGATTTTCTCCCATTTGAAAATGAAGAAAATGAAGCACACAAATGTTGAGTAATTTGCCCAAAGACATATTATGAATAAATGTCAGAGCAGGGATCGAACCCACAGCTCTCTGACTTGTAGCTTCTTAGCTAGAGTGTTACTTCCCCAATGCTCTTATTGCTTTAAAGCTTTGATTCAAAGGGTCTATCATTAATGCATTTAACAAATAATTGAGTTTTACTGAAACACCTAGAATTGTGATAAGCAATGGTATGGAAAATCAAATCTAAACCAGACTGAAAAATAAAATCACACAAGCACTAAAAGAGGTGAATATAGGGAACTCAATCACAAATACTACTTATATATCTGAAGTAGGCCAAGAAGCTTCCACAGGCGGCTTTGGCTGCTCTGATCCCAGGGTACTGTCTGAGTGTCAGTCCAAAACTACCAAGCTCACTAGGCTGACCTTACAAGTCAATTTTTTCCTACACAGTATACGGCATTAGAAAACATATTACATGCTGAATGGGTAGTACCATTTTATCTTAAAAAGTACATATCAAGTAATGAATGTACTTCCTTTTTAGAAGTGAGACAAGTGAAAGAGTTCATTATGTGCACTACTTTTCTTTGTCCCACCTAAGATTTCTCAGCCCAATTTTTCTAGAAAAATGTCCTAAGAACATGGGGATATTTATGAGGAGATGAGGAGGGCCAGAAAATGAAGTTTACGAGGCCTACATATGATAAAAGAGCAAAGAAGATTCTTCAAGAAAATTAATATTTTCACCTTTTCCTAATTTATGTTAAAATTGGTAACCACATATCCGGTAAAGGTTTGATTTGCATGTTATATAAAGAGATTACATTACAATGATAAAAAGACAAGCAACCTGATTTTAAAAAAGGGCAAAGAACAACTAGCAAGATGGTGGTGGCAGAGTAAGGAGCTCCTAGAGTCAGCGTGTGCTACACGGCAGTTAGTAATCACCCAGACCTATTTAAAGGACCTGTTTCGGGTCTCCAGGAGACCAGAAGAGCATCATGCAACATCTTTGAAAGAATGGAAGGAGGAGACTGCCCATCTGCAGAGAAGATTCCTGAGTAGAGTCCTCCATACCGTGGAGGCCAGAGTCCATAATCCACTGGCTGCACAAGCCACCTCAGGACCTGTTCCGTGGCCTGAATTGGAAACCCCACTTCCCAAACATGGGGGAGAAAGAGACGGTTGGGCACCAACTTTAGCTAATAATTAGTAAATTTGGGGGGCTAAAGCGTAATCCTAAGAACAGCTCAAGTTTGAACCTGTCCAAGTCAGAAAGAGGCCGGTAGTCGCCATTTTAACTCTGCCCCTGGCATGATGGGAAGTGTGACTGACTGAAAATCAAGTGCTGGTAGGGACCAACTTCTTTCCACACAGATAGGACTGCAGCTCTAGCCTAAGGCTCAGCCCTACCTCCGGCAGGGAAGCAGCTGGGGGGACCTGCACCAGCCTCTCTGTGAAAATACAGGCCACGTGGTGGAGGCTAGTAATCATCCTACAATGGAGGTGCAAGTCACCTCAGGAGATATTTTGTGGCTGGAGTTGGTAAGTCCATTTCTCAAAAACAAGAGGAAGTGACGGTTGGCCACCAACTTCAGCTACTGATTAGTAAATTCGGCTGGCTAAATTATAAGCCTAAGAACAGTTAAACTTTGAACCTGTCCAAGTCAGAAAGAGGCTGGTAGCCACCATTTTGACTCCATCCTTGGCAAGAGGGGAAGCTGGGCTGATTGAAAATCATAGTGACAGTAGGGACCGGCTTTTTCTACCCAGATCGGACGGCAGCCCTATCCTAGGCTTCAGCCACTCTTCTGGCAGGTAGTAAGCTGGCAGGACCTGCACCAGTTTCTCTGGGTAACTACAGATACATTCCGCTGGCACAAACTGCATAGTAAGAAGTCTATTGGGGCAACTGCGGTCATTTTAGACCTGCACGGCATAGACTGCTGCCCACACCTGCAACTCCATCCCCGCCCCAGGTATGGGAGAAAGGGGCATGAAACTTCAACAGTCTTTCTGTGCAACTACAGTCTAGAGCTGCACAACTAGGATTATAACACACAATGTGGCTCTGTCCCTATTCCTGGCAAAGGAGAAAGGTGGGAGAAGCTTCATCAATCCCTGGGCAATGCAGGCAGCTTGAGCCTCCATAGCTTACAGCACCAACTACATCCTTGGCTCCTACTACACAACAAGCAAGGGAGAAAGGGCAAGAAAGCCCTAAACTAAAGAAAGAAACTGCACCAAGAATAAATACATCTAGTAAGCCAGATGCCAAGATAGCAACAAAAAACTACAATCCATACCAAGAAACAGGAAGATACGGCCCAGTTAAAGGAGCAGGATAAACCTCCAAATGATATAAAGGAGTTGAGACAACTAATCACAGATGTTCAAACAAATCTCTTTAATAAATTCAATGAGATGGCTAAAGAGATTAAGGATATTAAGAAGACACTGGATCAGCAAAAAGAAGATTTTGAAGGCATACAGAGAAAAGACAGCAGATCTTATGGGAATGAAAGGTGCAATAAATGAGATTAAAAATATGCTGGAATCATATAACAGCAGATTTGATGAGGCAGAAGAAAGGATTGGTGAGCTTGAAGACATGGCCTCCTAAAGCGAACATATGAAAAAACAGATGAACAATGGAAAAAATTGAACAAGGTCTCAGGGAACTAAATGACAGCAAGAGACATGCACTCATATGTGTAATGGGTATCCCAGAATGAAAAGAGAAGGGGAAAGGGGCAGAAGGAATATTTGAAGAAATAATGGTAGAAAATTTCCCAACCCTATTGAAGGACATAGATATCCGTGTCCAAGAAGTACAATGTACTCCCATCCGAATAAATCTGAATAGACCAACTTTGAGACACATACTAATCAGAATGTCAAATGCCAAAGGCAAAGAATTCTGAGAGCAGCAAGAGAAAAGCAATGCATAACATAGAAGGGATACCCAATAAGATTAAGTGCTGATTTCTCATCAGAAAACATGGAGGTAAGAAGACAGTGGTATGATGTATTTAAGATACCACAAGAGAAAAACTTCCAGTCAAGAATCTTATATCCAGCAAGAATGTCTTTCAAAAATGAGGGCAAAACCAAACCAAACCAAACCAAACCAAACCAAACCAAACCAAACCAAACCAAACCAAACCAAACCAAACCAACAAAAAAATGAGGGCAAGTTTAGAATACTCACAGATAGACAGAAACTGAGAGAGTTTATAACAAAGAGACCAGCCTGCAGGACATAATAAAGGGTGTGCTACAGTCTGAAAAGAAAAGACAGGAGAGAGAGGCTTGGAAGAGAGTCTAGAAATGAAGACTGTATCAGTAAAAGTAACTAAAAGTCTCAAAAGAGTGGTGAAAATATGACAGATAAAACCCAAAGGTCAAAATGGGTGAGATAACAACTGTTTTTACAGTAACAACATTAAAGGTTAATGGATTAAACTCCCCAATCAAAAGACACAGACTGGCAGAATGGATAAGAAAATATGAGTCATTTATATGCTGTCTGCAAGAGACTCACCTCAGACCGAAGGATATCAATAGACTGAAAGTGAAAGGTTGGAAAAAGATATTCCACACATGCAGTAATGGGGGAAAAAAGAAAAGCCAGAGCAGCTATACTTATATCAGATGAAACAGACTTTAAAAGACACTAGTAATGTGCAGAGAAGGAAGTAAGGAAAAAAACTCCGTTTACAATAGCGACTAAAAGAATCAAATACTTAGGAATAAACCTAACCAAGGATGCAAAGCACTTGAATTCAGAAAACTAAAATGCATTGTTAAAAGAAATTTTAAAAGGACCTAAATAATTGGGAGAACATTCCATGCTTATGGATTGGAAGACTAAATATCATTAAGATGTCCATTCTACCCAAATTGATATATAGATTCAACACAATCCCTTTAAAAATTCCATCAGCATTTTTTAAATAAATGGAAAACACAATTATCAAATTTATTTGGAAGCGGAAGGGTTCCCAAATAGCCAGAAACATCTTAAAAAGGAAAAGCGAAGTTGGAGGACTCTCACTTCCGGACTTTAAATCATATTACCTAGCTACAGTGGTAAAAACAGCATGGTACTGGCATAAAGAAAGACACATAGGCCACTGGAACCAAACTGATGGTTCAGAAAAAGACTCTTATATCTATGGTCAAGTGATTTTGACAAGCCTGTCAAACCGACCCAACTCAGGAAGAACAGCTCCTTCAACAAATGGTGCTGGGAGAACCAGATATCCATAGACAAAAGAAAGAAAGAGTACTCTATCTCACACCTTATACAAAAATTAACTCAAAATGGACCAAAGACCTAAATAAAAAGCAAGAACCATAAAGCTTCTAGAAGAAAATGTAGGAAAACATCTTCAAGACTTGGTAGTAGGTGGTGAATTATTAAAAGAGATAAGAGGAGGACTGAGATGGACTACTCATGCTTAATGTACGTAATAGTTTTAATTAACTTTACTGTAAGGGTGTGGAGGTGTGTGGACTTGATGGTGGCAGATTGTAGTGAGTAACAGCTGGTTTGTGAATGCGAGAGTGGCTGGAGAGGGTGGCCTGGGGATGTGAAAGTCGGTTGAAGGAGGGCTGGAGAGTGGTTTAGGGACTGGTCAACACGGTAAACCTGGAGGTGGATGAGAATTGTGATTGATGGTAGAGATGCAAGAGTGTCCTTTGTGAGCTAGAACAGATGTATGTCAATATTGTAGGGTGGTGAGAGTTTGGAGAGGCATGGGAAAAGTACAACAGGAGTGACCTGTGGACTGTGATTAACAGCAGTACTGTACTGTTCTTGTGTTTATGCCAAGAATGTACTGTGTTGATAATGGGGAAATATGGAAAAAGTGTGCCAAGTGCACACTATGAACCATGGTTAGTGGTAATAGTATGATGATATTATCTCATAATCTTTAACAAATATTCTACCATGGTGTGGTGTGTTGATGGAGGGGTGTTGTATGGGAATTCTGCACATGTGCATGATTGTTTTGTAAATACAAAACTTCTGTGAGAAAAATATATTTTAAAAAAAGGTGGGTTGGGGGAGGAATGCACTGAGTGTAGGATATGGACTATGGTTGGTAATGGAGTTTTGGCAATGTTCTTTCATAATTTGTAACAGGTGTCTCACAGCAATGAGGGGTGTTGCTGGTGGTAAATTATGGGATCCCTGTATGATGTTATGCATGTTTGCTTTGTAAGTTCACAACTTTTACTTATACACTTATTGTTTATGTATGTTCATGTATAAACGATATTAAAAAAAACAATAATGGTGTGGGTTGGGCGGAAAATATACCAAATGTAAGATACTTTGTTAGTAGTAATATTTTGAGGATTCTCTTTCATCATTAAAAATGTTTCACAATTATTTAAGTTATTGGTGGTAGGGTAAGGTATGAGAGTTCTATATGATGTTACGTATCTTTGTTTTTTAAGTTCACAACTATTACTATACGCTTATTATTTATTCATGTTTATGTATGAGTGATATACTTCAATAAATTTTTTTTAAAAAGAGCAAAAGACTTCAACAGATGTGTTTCCAAAAAAAAAATACAAATAGGACTTCTGGTAAGATGGCAGATTAGAAAGACACAAGACTCTCTCCTGTCTGAGAAAAATAGCTACAAGACAGGCAGAAATTGCGTGGAAAAAATGTTCTAGAGTTTAGCACACCAAGGGAAGGCTGGACACAGCCCAGAAAAAAGAGGGGCACAGGGAAAAAAAATCTCAATGGAAAGAATGTGAGTAGAAGCTGCAACTGCAGAGGCTGGTGCCCTTACCCCACCTTATAAGTAGTCAATATTGAATTCTCTGGACTTGGGCCATTAGTTACAGACAAAGGGGACTAAAGGGATCCACCCTCCCAGGAAAGAGGAGAGAGAGGGATGCAGCCTAAGGCTGATTCAGCTTTTCACCTACAAAACTGGTCTGCAGTGTTCCACAAGCCCTTCCAGGCTGGGTGGGGCCGCACCACAGTCTGCTCTGGGAGCCAGCATGGGACTAAAGAGATCCAACCCTCTAATCACCCTCCCCACTGACCAGGAGTAGTTGTTGAGGACACAGAGAGGAGTGGAATTATTTCCTACTCAGGAAAAGGGAGGGGGCTCCAGCAAAGGTTGCAGAACAGCCTCTGAGACAGTTTGAATTGTGAGACTCTTAGCGTCCAACCAGGAACCTCTGTCACATTGATCCAGTCTGTGTTGCAGCAAACAACACACTATGACCAGGCTTTGAACTGAGAGGCCTGAGGAAGAGCACCATTTGCTGGCTAACCAAGGAAGTGTATGTGAGGAAATTAAAAGTGAAAAAGAAAGGCTTTTTCCAGCCTTTATAGCCTCCCTCCCCAAGGCCCTTGGAAGTGGGTCTGCAACCCATTACTGGGTTCAGGGCCCAGATTCATGCAACTAACAGGGACAATCCTAAAGACCTAGAACAGTTTGAACCAAGAATCAAAGAATGGCAGTAACACAGCCTCCCACCACTAAATCCCTACAAAAGAGAGAGAAATTGAGCATCAGAGTAAACTCACCATCATAATCAGATGTCTAGACATCAGCAAAAAAATACAAGCCATACTAAGAAAATGGATGAAATGGCCCAAGCAAAGGAATATGTCAAATCCCAGAGAAACAAGGAATTTGAGATAACAAATCAACACTTTTCATACAAACTTCCAAAATCAAATTAGTGAGTTGAAAGACAATATGGCTAAAGAGATAGAGGACATCAAGAAGATATTGAGCAGCACAAAGAATAATTTTGAAAGCCTAAATGGAAGAGTAACAGAGCTCATGGAAATGAAACACACACTAGGTGAGATTAAAAACACATTAGAGAGGGAAGCGGCTGAGGCTCAATCAGTAGGGCTCCCGTTTACCATATGGGAGGCCCCGGGTTTGGTTCCCGGTGCCTCCTGGTAAAGGCAAGCCCGCCTGCACGGCGTGGTTAGCTGACCCAGCGAGCACAAGCAGCAAGGGGGGGATAAATGAATAAATAAATAAAATCTTTAAAAAAAAAAAAAAAAGAAAAAAAACACATTAGAGGCATACAACAATAGATTCAAAAATAGAAGAAAGAATAAGTGACACAGAAGACAGAAAAGCTGGAATTGAAGAGAGAAAAGAACAGAGAGAGAAAAGAATGCAAAAAATTGAGCAGGGGCTCAGAGAGTTGAATGATAATGTGAAGTGCAACAACATTATGGGAATTCCAGAAGAAGAGAAGGGAAAAGAAGCAGAAAGAGAATCTGAGGAAATAATGGCTGAAAATTTCCCAACTCTCTTGAATGAAATGAATTTATATGTCCAAGAAGCGCAGCATACCCCCAATCAGAATAAATGAGAACAGGCCTAGTCCAAGACACACACTACTCAGAATGTCAAACACCAAAGATAAAGAGAAAATTCTGAAAGCAGCAAGGGAGAAACAAACCATCACATACAAGGGATGTCCAGTAAAACTTAGTGCAGATTTCTCATCAGAAACCATGGAAGCAGGAAGACAGTGGTATGATATAATTAGGATAAAGAAAGAGAAAAATTGCCAGCCAAGAATTCTTTATCTGGCAAAATTGTCCTTTAATATGAAGGTAAGTTTAAAATAATCACAAATAAACAGAAACTAAGAGAGTTTGTAAAAGAAGAAACCATCTTTGCAGAAGTATTAAAGGGAGCCTTACAGTTCGAAAGAAAAAGACAGGAGAGACAGGCTTGGAGGAGAGCATAGAAGGCATGACTAACATAAAAGATAACCAAAAGAGTAAAAAGGGAGACAAAAATAAGATATGACATATGAAAACCAAAGAATAAAGCAATGGAAGTAAATAATGCATTTACAGTAATATCATTGAATGTGAATGGATTAAATTCCCCAATCAAAAGATACAGGCTATACAGTCCCTTGTTACATTTTTTTAGCTTTCATTTTAGTAATATATAATAAAAATTGCTAAATAAATAACTGTGCAAGAATGGCCAGAAATAGCAGCTATGTACAGCAGGGGAAGCAAAGAGATTGAGAGATGAATTTTTTTGTTTGTCTGTTTTTTTACTTATTATTATTGAAATAATGAAAATGCTCTAATAATGATTGAAGTGATGAATGTCCAACTATGTGATTATTCCCCAAACCAGTGATTATACACTTTGGATGAACTGTTTGCTTTATTAATATGTATCAATAAATTTGATTTGTTTTATAAAAAAAAAAAAGATATAGGCCAACAGAATGGATGTAAAAACTTGAGCCATCCATGTGCTGCCTATAAGCGACTCCCCCTAGTCTCAGGGATACAAACCGGCTGAAAGTGAAAGGGTAGAAAATGATACTTCATACAGACAGTAACCAAAAAAGAGCAGGGGTAGCTGTGCTAATATTGGACAAAATAGACTTTAAAAGCAAAAACGCTATAAGAGATACAGAAGGCTATTACATATTAATAAAAGGAACAATCCACTAGGAAGAAATAACAGTCATAAATGTCTATTCACCTAAACAAGATGCCCCAAAATACATGAGGTAAACCCTGGCAAAATTGAAGGCTGAAATAGATAATAATAGTTGGAGACTGTTATAATCATTGTTGGACACTACTAACATCATTAAATGGAAAAACTAGACAGAAGATCAACAAGGAAACAGAGAACTTGAACAATCTGATAAACAAGCTATACCAAATATATACAGAGAACATTGCATTCCAAATCAGCAGGTTAGGCATTCTTCTCAAGTGCTCATGGATCGTTCTCCAGGATAGACCACATGTTAGGTCATAAGGCAGGTCTCAATAAATATAAAAAGATTGAAATTATACAAAGCACCTTCTCAGATTATAATGGAACGAAACTGGAAATCACTAACAAACAAGGGGAAATTTTGCAAATGTGTGGAGGCTAAACAACACACTCCTAAACAATCAGTGGATCAAAGAAGAAATTGTAAGTGAAATTAGCAAATATATCGAGACAAATGAAAATGAGAACACAACTTATCAAAACTTATGGGATACAGCAAAGGCAGTGCTGAGAGGGAAATTTATAGCAGGAAAATCCTATATTAAAAAAGAAGAGGCGTGCTGGCCCAGCCCTCATGCCAGCCTTGCAGGCCCTCGTTGTTGGCTGGCGCAGGTGAGGGTGGCAGAGTGCAGCCAAATTGGCAGATCCCAGTGGCTCAGGACAAAATGTTTTCAAGAGGATTAAAGAGGAAACACACCGACCCCGAGGAAGGCATGGAGGCCACCCTGGCTGGGGCGAGGGCAGCTCCTTTCTATGCTGTGTAGGCAGCTGCTGCTGGACATGTCCCTGGTGAAGCTG
Organism: Tolypeutes matacus; assembly: GCA_026826555.1. NCBI lineage: Eukaryota > Metazoa > Chordata > Mammalia > Cingulata > Chlamyphoridae > Tolypeutes > Tolypeutes matacus. The sequence continues at coordinate 19,634,341 of JAKSZT010053825.1, forward strand.
CAGCTGTGTCACATGCTGGTGGAGCCCGACCTGTGCCACTGGGTCCTCACTGCCAACACTGTCAGGCAGATCCAGGAGTAGATGACCCACGACTGGGCTTGATGGCCTCTCCGAGCGCTGGCCTGCCATCTTGCCACCACCTCAGGTCCACAGACATCCTTTGCTGGGCAGCCGAGAAGTTGGAGAAGCCAGGCCCCAGTGGCGGCTTCCCTGGGGATTTCAAGGGCGTCCAGGCCCGGGAGCTCGTTTCTGAGCTTTTCACAATCGCAAACACACAGTCCCTCGGGAGCCCTCAGGGCAGCATTTGGGAAATTGACAGCTCTCGGGGAAAACAGAATAAGCTTTCAGGGTGGCTGGATCACCATAATGGAAACACTGGACAACTGAACGCCCAGATCTGTGGAAGGTCTTTTTCCAGACGTAACTATTTCTACTATGACTTGGACTCAGTGTTGGCGGGTGTAGCGAGCAGCACAAAGCTGGCTCGCTGCCACACACTGGATGGTCTTGCTCTCTAGGTACCAGCTGGAGGTTGGACCTAAGTGAGCCCTACCATATCCTGGAGATCATAGTGAATACCTGAGGCGGAGACCTGGGGGCATGTAGGGGATAAGGACAAGGATGCTTGCTTCCAGAAAGCCTATCAGATGTATTTGTAATCCACATAAAAACCATCATGCATACTTGGCTCTGAGCGGTGTTCTCGACAGCCCTCAGCCGTGGAAAGCCTTGTTTGCCTGTCAGTCACTAGGACATCCCAGAGTAGGTCTGCAGCATCAGGCCTGAGCTTCTGCTCTGTCTATCCCCTCCCCTCCCGGGGCAGAGACTGCTCACAGATAGGCTCTTAGAATTCTCCTAGATCCTGCTTATTTCTGGATCAATCTCGAAATTCCCACCAGCCCTGAATCCGGCCCCTTCTGGGACCAGGCACGTCACTGCCAAGGATGGCATGCCTCACTCTGCATCTGGCCTCCGTAGTTTAGATAGGTGTTTTAAAAATTAAGTTTTATATATTTTGGGCAATATTTTATCTTAAGATATTTTTTAAACTTTTTACACTTTTAGATTTATTCAGCTATTTTCTTAAAAGAATATTTTTTTCTATAAACTTCCTCTGCTGCTACCTTAGAAATTTTTATGGCCTGAAGGAATGCAGTTGATGTATTTCATTTTTTTCAGGTTTAAAGAAGGCCCCCCCCACCCACAGAGAGCGTCACTCCTCCATGTACTGTGAATGTACCGCCTTTTTCCCTTTTTGTTTTTTAGGCCAGTAAAAAGAATTTATTTGGGAAATGGGGGAAAGAACAGATATTGCTGAGATATGGGAAAGACAGAAATACACACCAAGATTCCTTTTTCCTGTAACTTCATGTGTAAACCTCCTCCCCATGCCCTGTGTCCTGATGGAAGGGGCACGCCTGGCACAGCTTCATGGCTCTCACTCCCCTTAGGTGCTCTTCCTCTGTACTAATCTTTGTTAAACTGCAAATGTAAATTATGGAGGGTTTTATTTATGCCTATTTATATGTAAATGTCATTGCATGGCCTTTTCGTTCTTGAAGGTGAGGCCAAATATTGTTTATTTGGGAACCATGTACACCAGTTGATCGAGCCTCCAGACCCTTGATGGTGCATTGGATAGATCTTATTCAGGAGAGGGCTCCATGTGTACAAGATTCTCTGGGCTTGCCTGAGCTTCCTCTGAAGCCGACTTCCTGGGGCGCCTGCTTTGGACAATACTTGCTGAGCCTGGCCAGGGATAGGTGCCAGGTGCTGTTGGGGAAGGGGTGCCACTGCACCGTTGGAGAGGAGAGCCCATGTTTATGATTTTAGAGTGCTGGGACAAAACGTGTAGACTGGATTGAAATCTAGAATTAAAGGAAGCTGGGTCCCTAATGCTGGGGAGGGAAGAAGGGGGGAGAGTGTGGGCAGCTTCAGTGACTGCACTAGGGACCGTGACCGGGGGCATCTTTTAAGACCTGCCACTCCCCACCCCCATGTTTCCTGTTCCATTGGCTTTACCTGCCTTCTCACCCCTTTGCCAAAAAACGTTCGTTTTCTTTTGAGCTTATGACCATTCATTAATTTTTTTTTTAAAGATTTTTATTTATTTATCGCCCCCTCCCCTCACCTTGCTGCTTGTGCTCGCTGTGTCCACTTGCTTCGCGTTTTTCCATCTGCTTGTCTCCCTCTGCTAGGCCATCCCGCTGTGCCAGTGCAACGGCCATCAGCTCACTGCACCAAGGCTTGTCTTCACCAGGAGGCCCCAGGAGTCGAACCTGGGGCCTCCCATATGGCAAACGGGAGCCCAACCAATTGAGCCACAGCCGCTTCCCTATTCATTAATTTTATATCAGGGATGTAAAGCTCACTTTAATTAAAAGAATCCAACAAACAAACAAACAAACAAAAAGAGCTAAAGTCAAAGATCTAACTGAACTGGAGAAACTAGAAAAGGAACAGCAAACCATTCCCAAAGCAAGCAGAAGGAAAGAAATAAGAAAGATTAGAGCAGAAATAAATGAAATTGAGAACAGAAAAACAATAGAGAAAATCAACAAAACCAAAAGCTGTTTCTTTGAAAAGATCAATAAAATTGACAAACCCTAAGCTGGACTAATAAAGAAAAAATGAGAGAAGATGAAAATAAATAAAATCAGAAATGAGAGGGGGGAATTACCACTGACCCTGAAGAAATAAAAAGGATCATAAGAGGATATTATAAGAAACTGTATGCCAACTAGACAATCTAGATGAATTGGACAATCCTAGAAATGAACAAATGACCTACATTGACTCTACAAGAAATACAAGAACTTAATAAATCAATTACAATGAAGGAGATTGAATCAGTCATGACAAATCTCCCAACAAAGAGAAATCCATAACCAGATGGATTCGCAGGTGAATTCTACCAAGCATTTCAAGAAGAAGTAACACCAATTCTGTCTAAACTCTTCCAAAAAACTGAAGGAGGGAATATTACCCAAGACATTTTATGAAGTCAACATCACCCTAATACCAAAGCCAGATAATGACACTACAAGAAAAGAAAATTACAGACCAATCTCTCTAATAAAGAGATGTAAAAATTTACAACAAAATACTTACAAATAAAATCTAACAGCATATCAAAAGAATTATACACCACAAACAAGTGGGATTTATTCCTGGTATGCAAGGGTGGTTCAATATAAGAAAATCAATTAACATAATACACATTAACAAATTGAAGGAAGAAAAAAAAAAAAACCACATGATCATCTCGATTGATGCAGAAAAGGGACTCGACAAAATCCAGCATCCTTTCTTGATAAAAACATATTGAAGAGGGAAGCGGCTGTAGCTCAGTCAGTAGGGCTCCCATTTACCATATGGGAAGCCCCGGGTTCGGTTCCCAGGGCCTCCTGGTGAAGGCAAGCCCACCTGCACGGCGTGGTTAGCTGACCCAGCGAGCACAAGCAGCAAGGGGGGGGATAAATGAATAAATAAATAAAATCTTTAAAAAAAAAAAAAAAACATATTGAAGGGGTGGATGTGGCTCAAATGGTTGGGCGTCCGTCTCCCATATGGAGGGACCTGGGTTCGATCCCTGGGACCTCCCAGAAAAAAAAAAAAAAAAAACATATTGAAAGTTAGGAATAGAAGAAAAATTCCTCCATGTGATAATGCGCATTTATGAAAAACCCACAGCCAACATCATACTCAACAGGGAATGGCTGAAAGCGTTCCTTCTAATATTGGGAATAAGACAACGATGCTCACTGTCATTACTGTTATTCTACATTGTATTAGAAGTTCTAGCTAGAACAATTAGAGAAAAAGAAGAAAGAAAAAAAAACGTATCCAAATAGAAAAAGAGGAGGTAAAACTCTCACTATTTGCGGATGACATGATCCTATATTTAGAAAATTCTGAAATGTCTATGACAAAGCTAACTGAACTAATAAATGAGTTCAGCAATGTGGCAGGATACAATATCAACATGCAAAAATCAGTAATGTTTCTCTACACTAGTACTGAACAATCTGAGGAGGAAATCAGTGAAAAAATTCCATTTATAATAGCAACAAAAACACTCAAATACCTAGGTATCAATTTAACCAAGGAAGTACAGGACCTATATGCAGAAAACTTCAAAACAATGCTAAAAAAAATAAAAGATCTTAATAAATGGACAGACATTTCACGTTCATGGATTAGAAGATTGTAGCAGTTTGGTATTATTTATGAATTCCAAAAATAGATATTGGATTATGTTTGTAAATGTTTGTAAACTGGTCTGTCCCTCTGGGTGTATTAGATTGTATTAAATTCAGAGATTTCACTTTTACTTGATTAAATAATGATTAAGGCTTTGATTGTGGCACTTCAGTAGGACACTGAGTCTCCCCCCACCTCCTGGTGGGCAGGGATTCACAGAGAAAACTACATGGCAGAAGAGTTAGTTGGAATTTTGAGCTGGAGCCCTGGGAAGTAAACACACAGGAGAAGAATATAGAGGAATAGAGACAGCCCCATAGACAAGGCAGAGTCCCTGATAGTCTACAGCCGACCTTGTAGAGAGAAGAGAGCAGCTGAGTTGGGAGAGAAATGAGCTCTAGAAGAGAGACAAAACTTATCCCAGCCTACAGCTGATATTGGAAGAAGCTGGGACCATGGAGCCTTAAGAGGAAGAGGAAGGCTGGACCCTTGCAGATGTCAGAAGTCATCTTGCACCAAAACACGTGACAACAGACTTTGGTGAGGAAGTAGCTTTGAGTTGTACCCTTTAGGGCCTTGTAACAATAAGCTTCTACCCCAAATAAATACCCTTTATGAAAATCAACTGATTTCTGGTATTTTGCATCAGCACATCTTTAGCTGACTAACACAAAGACGAAATATCATGAGGATGTCAATCCTACCCAAACTGATATACAGCTCATTTTTGCAATCCCAATAAAAATTCTAATAGCCTACTTTACAGAAAGAGAAAAGGCAATTACCAAATTTATTTGGAAGGGAAAGTGATCCAAATAGCCAAAAGCATTCTAAAAGAGAAGGTCAATGTGGGAGGACTTCACTGCCTGACCTTGAAACATACTACAAGCTACAGTGGTCAAAACAGCATGGTATTGGCATAAAGATAGACACACTGATCTGTGGAATAGAATTGAGAGTCCAGAAATAAACCCTCATCTCTATGGCCAACTGGTTTTTGACAAACCTACCAAGTCCTTGTTAACAGGACAAAACAGTCTCTTCAACAAATAGTACGAGGAGAACTGGATATCCATAACCAAAAGAATGAAAGAGGACCCCTATCTCACTCTCTATACAAGACTCAAATCAAAATGGATCAATGACCTAAATATAAAAGCCAGGACCATAAAACTACTAGAAGAAAACGTAGGGAAACATGTTCAAGACCTTGTGGTAGGTGGTGGTTTCTTGGACCTTACACCCAAAGCATGCACAACAAAAGAAAAATAGATAAGTAGGACCTCCTCAAAATTAAACACTTTTGCACCTCACAGGACTTTGACAAAAGGGTGAAAAGACTGCCAACTCAATGGGAGAAAATATTTGGAAATCACATGTCTGATAAGGGTTTAATAGCCATAATATATAAAGAGATATTACAACTCAACAATAAAAAGACAAATGACCTGATTGAAAAATGGGCAAAGGACTTGAGTAGGCATTTGTCTAAAGAAATATAAATGGCAAAAAAAAACCCACATGAAAAAATGTTCAACATCACTAATGTTTAGGGAAATCAAATCAAAACTACAATGAGATATCATTTCACACCTATCAGAATGGCCACTATTAAAAAGGCAGAGAAATACAAGTGTTGGAGAGGATGAGGAGAGATAGGAATACTTATTCACTGTTGGTGGGAATGCAGAATGGTACAGCCACTGTGGACGACTGTTTGGCAGTTCCTAAAGAAGTTGAATATAGATTTGTCATGTGACCCTGAAATACCACTACTGGGTATATACTCAAAAGAATTGAGAGCAGTGACACGAACAGACATCTGCATACCTATGTTCACGGCGGTGTTATTCATGATTGCCAAAAGCTGGAAACAACTAGGTGCCCATCAATCAATGAATGGATAAACAAACTGTGATTTATTTACATGATGGAATATTATGCAGCTGTAGGAAGAAATGAAGTCATAAAGCATATGACAACATGGATGAACCTGGAGGACATTATGTTGAGTGAAGCAAGCCAGACACAAAAGGACAAATACTGTATGGCTGCGTTACTATGAACTAAATATATTGTGTAACATATTATATAATTACATTTATATAAAATGTAAATATAAATCAATTTATAAAGACTAAAATTGATTAGTGGTTATGTAGGGCTATGGAAGGCATGCTAAGGGGTGTGGAGTTTTTCTTTTTCGAGTAATGAAATAATTCTAAAAATTTTTGTGATGAATGCACAACATTGTGATTATACTATACTAAAAGCCATTGATTATACACTTTAGATAGATCATATGGTATGTGAATATATCTCAATAAAACTGAAATAAAAAATAATTGTGCAAGAATAGCCAGAAATAGCAGCTTTGTGCAGCAGGAGAAACAGAGAGAGATTGACAGGCGAGTAATTTTCTTGTTTGTTTTTTGTTTATTTTTATTATTATTGAAATAATGAAAATGTTCTAATGATTAGAGTGATGAACGCACAACTCTGTGATTAAACCAAATACCACTGATTGTACACTTTGGATGAATTGTATGCTTTATTAATATGTATCAATAAAATTGATTTGTTAAAAAATAAAAAAAAAATTTTTTAAAAAGAATACAAATGACAAAAAAACACATGAAAAAAATGTTCAACATCACTAGTGAATAGTGAAATGCAAATCAAGTTACAGTGAGATATCATTTCACACCTATTAGAATGGCCACTATTAAAAGGCTGGAAAACTACAAGTACACAAACCACAAATATGTGGAGAGATAGGAAAGCTTATTCACTGTTGGTGAGAATGCAGAATGATACAGCCACTGTGGAGGACTCTTTGGAAGTTTCTAAGAAGTTGACTATAGATTTGCTCATGACTCAGCAAAACCACTACTACGTATACACCCAGAACTGAGAGCAAGGACACCGATGTTCACAGCGGCATTATTCACAATTGCCAAAAGATGGAAACAACCCAGGCATCCATCAACTGATGAATGGATAAAAATGTATTATATACATATGATGGAATACTATTCAGGTGTAAGAAGAAATAAACAGGATGCATATGACAATATGGATGAGCCTTTAGAACATTAGGTTGAGTGAAATAAGCCAGACATATAAGGACAAATACTGTATGGTCTCACTAATACAGACAAAATATGATGAGTAAACTCATGGAGTTAAACTATAGAGTATGGGTTACTAGGAGATAGAATGTGGGTTGAGAAGAAGGAGCTGATACTGAATGTATGTAGAATGTTTAATAAGGGGGATTGTAAATGTGGGGAAATGGTTAGAGTTTATGGTAACACATTATAGTGAGTATAGCCAACACTGCTGATTTATAAATGTGATTGTGGCTGAAAGGGGTAGTCTAGGGAGGCTAATGTCAACTGAAAGAAAGCTAGAGGACAATCTAGGGGCTGTATAACAGTGATTTTGATGGTAAATGATGATTGTGGTTAACAGTAACAGAATGTTTCTCTATTACAAGGTGTTAAGACTATGGAGATACAAGGGCAAAATATAACTAATGTAATGTATAGACTGTAGTTAATAGTAATATTCTAATATTTTTACAGCAATGGCAAAGAAGGTATTATCTCAATGCTAAGGGTCAATAATGGGGGAATATAAGTGGGTATAGGATTTTTCCTTTTGAAGTAATGAAAATGTTCTGAAATGGACTGAACTGATGACAGCACAACTCTGTGATAAATCTGAGAGCCACAGAGGGCACACTTTGGACGGAATGTACAAGGCAGAGGGCTGTGTAACACAGTGAACCCTGTGGTGAATGATGGACTGTGGTTAACAGTACGAATAAGAGAGTGTTCTCTCGTGAACTGTAACAAATATACCATACTAATACATGGTGCTAACAGGATGATTTGTGGGAAAAATACACCAAATATAAGCTAGGGACAACAGATAGCAGTAATATGACAATGTTCTTTCATCATTTCTAACAAATGTGTCACAACAATGTAAGGTATTGGTGGTGGGGTGATGTTTGGGAATCCTGTATGTTATGCATGATTGTTTTGTTAGCTCCCAACTTCTCAAACTACCAAAAAAAAAAAAAAGTGGTAAGAAGCTCCTATCAGAGACCCTAGGGTAAACAAAGAAACAGCTGCATTTCATATTCTACCACTTATTGCCTTGACCCTAGTAACCGAGATTAATCCAAATTATTCTACAATTTAAATAATTTATTTGAGGCACTGGGCACCAACACCAACACTTTATAAATTTTAGTTCCTGCTACTTTACAGATTCTATATTAATCTCTTAACTAAAATTTAATATATCAGATAAAACATGGAGCTCATTTTTTCGCAAAGAGTGAATCCGATGTCCTGGTTTAAAATGTCATAAAAATGTGTTAAAATACCTTTTAATAGGGACACTTTAGCAAGCGGTTCATTTAGATCTTGCTCATCCATTTGGGCGTCTATAAGGAAAAAAAACAATAATTAACAGACAGTACTCACATCTATTACCAAGCTAGCATTATCAAAATAATTAATTGAATTTATACAGCTATTGTATTTGGATAATTGAAAGTAGTTTTAACAAATATCCCAAGATTCAAGGGAGTGACTTGATGAATGGAAGCACTGCTTTTCACCAAATACAAATTCTGAAATCCCCACCCACCCACATTAACCTAAACTGCTCTGTAGGTAACAATAACACCTGCAGGTTTATAAACATCAGGTTAAAACGTACCTGTAGTGTCGTCACTGCTTTTTTCCTTGCTTGGACTCAGAGTATCTGATAAATCAGGTTCCTTTGCTCTTGCCTGGTTTTCTACCAAGAAAAAAACATAAAAGTAAAATCTTAGTACAATTAAATATCTTATATCAGTAAAGCTCTGCTTCAGTCTATGAATGCTTTAAATCTGCCAGTATGCAAAATAAAAATCTCTTACTTCTTTGCCACACTAAGTCCAAAATGGAACACTGGTTATTAAATTTAGCTCATTTAAATATTAATGTGGATCATGCCTGATGTGCAGAGCTGGAATTTTGGTTCAAGGCTGTTCACTTGCCAACTGGAAACAAAAATAGAGCAAGCTTTGCTAAAATGAACTGCAACAAATACATGCCAGCTCATCACCGCCTGCAATTCTTTGCTTGAGTTGATATCTCCCTAACCTCAAAGACCATCTTCTCTACTCAACCTATGTGTATAAGTCTTCACTTTTGTAGCATGTTGTTCTTTTAACTGCATCTTTTCTATGTCATATATATATATATATATATATATTTTTTTTTTTTTTACCGGGAGGTCCCGGGGATCGAACCTAGGTCCCTCCATATGGGAGACGGACGCCCAACCAGTTGAGCCACATCCATCCCCTATGTCATATATTTTTGCAATTAATCATGATCTTTGAATCATTCTCTGTGTACATATATATCATAAATATATATATACATGCACACACATATATATCTTACTTCTTAGAGATTATAAGCCCATTAAGGTCATAAATTATTTTATCTTATACATACATACACATGTACACATAGATCTTACACACATTATCTATGTATCTATAGATACTTATATATCATTTCCTTAGTGAAATTATAAACTCATTAAGGCCATGAATTATGTCATGCACTCAACTCTACTGTTTGTGGCAATATGTATCAAAATTTAAGATGTATAAACCTACTTCTAGTACTTTTCCTAAGGAAATAATAGAATATATCTAGTATATGTAAGGATGCTCATTACAGTATTGTTCATTATGGGGGAAAAAGTGATTATATATACACGCATTTTTGGAATGGAAAATTGTCATGATATACTTACAGCTAAAAGTATACGTAAAAATACATTTTTATTAAATAAAATTAAAGTCTGCTTAAGAACAGTATGTATAACATGATGCCACTTAGACTGAAAGCAGTTATACATCTAGTTGCAGATTTTTTATTGTGTATATTTATTCAAGGTCTGGAAGGATCTACAACAGAGATATCAACAGTTATTTCTGGAAATGAAGACATGGGGAACATTTACTTTTTTTTTTTTTTTTTACCGGGAGGTCCCGGGGATCGAACCCGGGTCCCTCCATATGGGAGACGGACGCCCAACCAGTTGAGCCACATCCGACCCCCAACATTTACTTTTTAACTTCATATAATCATATAGTGTTTGAAAAATTCATAGCTTTTTGAATATAGATTGTTTTATAAGCAACTAAATCAACAGAGATCATTTCCACTTTGAAATAGGTTAAAAATGCATTTGAAACCATTACTGTTAAAATACTTAAATAATATTAAAATACAACTTGTTAGGGCTATTTTCATATAACAGCATCCCTAGAACTTGTGATTTAACTTGTGAAATGGTTAATGAATTTGCATGAAATGTTTTGCTCTTTTTCTCATTGCCATTTGTAGTCACAGGTCAACTACTGAGACACGGGAAGCTCATAAGAAGTGAAGTCACCCACCATGGGGCCCTTGGAGATCCAAACCATGACCTTTGCTGAACTTACAATGTGCTATAATCAGATATTTCTGAATGTTCTAATTTTGTTCACAAAGTTACAGTCTCAAACTAAGTAGGCTAATACTTAATCTATACATGGATAGAAAAGGAACCACTCTGGGGGAATAGAAGAGAACAGGAAAATTACTCTCTTCTTATTTTATTGTTTTTTTAAAGATTTATTTTATTTATTTACATATCCCCCCCTCATTGTTTGTGCTGGCTGTCTGCTCTCTGTGATCATTTGTTGTATGCTCTGTCTGCTCATCTTCTCTTTAGGAGGTGAGAGAGAGGCGCTCAGTTGCTTGAGCCACCTCAGCTCCCTGGTTTGTTGTGTCTCTCATTGTCTTTCCTCTTTGTGTCTCCTTGTTATGTCAGCTTGCCACACCTGCCCATCATGCCAGCTGTCTTACTCATCTTCTCCAGGAGGCATAGGGAATCGAACCCAGGACCTCCCATGTGGTAGGCAGGAGCTCAACCACTTAAGCCACATCTGCTTCCCTACTTATTTTATTTTATTTTATTTATTTATTTTTTTTTTTTTAAAGATTTTTTATTTATTTATTCATTTATCCCCCCCCCCCCGCTGCCTGTGCTCGCTGGGTCAGCCAACCACGCCATGCGGGCGGGCCCCCCACATGGCAAACGGGAGCCCCACTGATTGAGCCACAGCCGCCTCCCCCTACTTATTTTAATATTCTTGACAATTTTATGATCAAAGACATTGAAATAAAGCAAGAGAAACAAGGGAAGTATATTTTCAAAAGTATTCTTGGGGAGCAGATATGGCTCCAGCAGTTGAGTGCTTGCCTCCCACATGGGAAGTCCTGGGTTCAATTCCCAGTGCCTCCTGAAAACACACAAAAAACAAATAATAATAATTAAAAAAACCCAAGTAAAACAAATGATAAAACCAACTCAGGGAAGCCAATGTGGCTCAGTGGTTGAGTGCTGGCTTTCCACATATCAGGTCTGGGCTTCAATCTCTGGCCTTGGGTACCTCAAAAAAAAAAAAGCCATTCTTCTGACTTAGAAGGAACTTTTCTTCTATAGTTGGAGTATTAGGCTGGAAAATAAAACCATCTTAAAGGGGGGACCAGATCTTCCATTATATCACTAGAATGTAAACTTCATGAGGGAATGCTGTTTGTTTTACTAACTGCTATATTCCCAATGCATAGAACAGTGCCTAGTATGTATTAGGTACTGGAAGAGAGAGAGAGAGAGAGAGAGAGAGAGGGAAACAAATGAGTGGCAGAGTATTTTTTTCAAAACAACTATTACTCAGCAATGAAGCAGCACTCAACTTCTAATATTAAAAAGTCACTACTAGTTGATTTTCTCTGCAGTTCATCATTAATATACACACTAACAGTATAGAAAAAGAAATGGAAGAATAGATCACAATGAAAATTCCAAAACTGTTCCCAGACTGGAAGGCTGGTGAATTCAAGATGAATAAGTCTTTGAGTGGAAAGAACTATGAGTAGATAAAACAAACACACTGGCCATATCCCATTTCCTATATCACTAGAACCATTACTTGGAAAGAAAGCAGGGATAAGGATAAAGAAGGTGATAAAGAACTAACATTTGTTGGATACCAGAAGAGTGCTTCTTGCTTTAAAATAAGCAGTATTTCATTAAATTCCCACAACTATACTGTAAGTTAAATATTGTTAAATACATCTCAATAAATAAATAAATGCTTAATAAATAAATAAATGTGCAAGAATAGCCAGAAATAGCAGCTATGTATGGCAGGGAAAGCAGAGAGATTGAGAGGTGAAGAATTTTTTTGTTTGTCTGGTTTTTGTTTATTATTATTACTATTATTGAAATAATGAAAATTCTCTAGGAAAAAAATATTTTTAATCCTATTTTACAAGTGAGGAAACCAATTTAAAGAGCTAGAGTTTAACTGCTTGAGGGCACATAGCTAGTTAGTGGTAGAACCTGGATTTGAATCCAGCCATCTTATCTACTTGCATTCTTTCTATTTCCACTCCCAAAGCTATTATATATATGTAATGACTACAAATTGAATTAGGGCTTAAACAGAAAGCAATCTATTTTATATTAGGTGAAACCACTGGAGGAAAATGTTAAGACTAGCAACCGCTGGCAATTGGTGATTTCTAGCAATCGATATTTTCAAAGAAAAAAAAAAAGGAAATTTCAACCAAAAACATCGCCAATGAAAGCATTTTAAAAAATGACAGTTTGGCCAAGTTCAAAAGAAATACCTTATAGCCAGATTTAAAGCATTAAACAGTTAACTTAAAAAAAAAAAAAAGAACAAAATCAAATTAAAAAAAAGAAAAGAAAAAAATTTTAAAAATAAAATAAAACAAAAAAAGCTGGGGTCAGATGTGGCTCAACTGGTTGGGCGTCCCTCTCCCATATGGAGGGACCCGGGTTCGATCCCCGGGACCTCCCAGTAAAAAAAAAAAAGCTAACTTACGTTAGCCATCTAGTTTATTACAAGAATTAGTGTTTGCATGATAACTGTGAGAAGTGCTAGTAAAATGAAAGAAAAATCCCTGGGTATATAAAATTTTGAATATATAAACATACCATTTTGAAAAATTCTCATATAAAATTACCTTTGAGCAAAAAGGGAATTATGTATACTGTTTTGAACTTCTATCTTCCACTCAATGATATATTTTAAAGATTTTCTCAAATCATAAACTTATATTTGTGTAATCATTCTTAAAGATTATATTCTACATTCACTTGCAAGGACTTACTTGCCATAATTTATTTAATAAATGCCCTTATTATTGGACACTTACGTTTTCCTCTTTTTACTTTTAAAACAACACTGAGACACCCTTGTACATTTGTCTACTTTGTTCCTTAAGATAAAAACTTAGAAGTGGAATTGCTGGGTCAAAAAGTTTGCTCTTTAAAGCTTTCAATATCTCTTTTATACTAGGTTTAGAAAGGAAATCAGTAGGACTGCACAAATCTTTTTCAATAATGACACCACATAATTTCAAGAAAATATATTCTAATCCAGAACACATTAAATAGAAGCACTAAGGTGACAAGATACTTTAAGATACTTTTCTTTAATTAAAGAAGCCCTGATATTTTTTTTGAAGGGAGGGGTAAGACTCTACTTCCACTTCAAAGTGTTGGTTATTCAACCAGCTAATCTAAACAGGTATTTAGGTGGTGAAGTAAGAGCTATTTTAAAGTCTGTTCTCATCCCACTTTAACAAGATGAAATAAATTGTCATATATACTAAAAATAGTTCACTGTTCTGAAACTCAATGCCTGTTTGCCAGAACAATATTAGTGATGCATATTCTATGCATTCTTTCCCCAAATATGGCATCTGCAGTGCACAGAAATCAGAACGGATGCCACCAAATATTTGAAACATCATCCTTTTAAATATTTTAAAAAGCCAAATAGATCCAGTTACTTTCATAAAACAGAATGTACTAAAATTGAAAATTCTAAAACTTTTATCATTCAGCGTTTTAATTGGTCAAAATGACTATATGGGAACCTTCTGATGAAAGTCCCACAATGATAATGAGCACTTTCCACTAAATTTATTTGCCCAATTTCCTTATGCATAAAAGTGATTAGACAATACGTTGCTTTAAAATTCACTTTTTCTTCTCTAAGTTTGACAATTCTAAGAGAAAAGAATTAACAGAATAAACGACTTTGGGCTATTATAGGACAATTCATTATAAAATATGAGAAGTTTCCATAAAATGATTTTTTATTAAATAAAAAAGATGCAAAAATTAACAGAATAAGGTATCATAAGCATTTTTCACCTGTTAAGTTGTATCATAAAAGATTATTTACATTGTGCTTGAATAAAATTTTGAGATCAAAATGAAAATAATGCTTGGAGTGAGAGAGATGCAACAAATCTAATACCTAAAAAATCCTATACCAAGCATTTAAGTTTCAAAAACACATACATATATACCCATTTAAAAAGAAACTTTCCAATTAAGATATCCTTTTTAAAATAGAGGTCCAATTACTTTGTATATTATCTGATACTATCACTGGATTACTATTTTTGTGAGTGGTAACAAATAAACTGATGGTTAAAATATATAAGCTTGAAAATGTATACTAACCTTCATTACACAAAAGAGCTGTCAAAACCCACAGAAAAATCAGAAAACTAACCTTTTGAAAGCTTTGTTTCTTCTACCACTTTGGTTAGATGCCCCTCAACGATCAGCTTCTCTGCCAAAGAAAATAAATGTTACTCTCCAAGTCCAAACCGAGCAGCATTTCCCTGAGCAGGGCAGTGTAACACATTCCATGACCAAATTTAAAGATGATAACATTACTCCTATTACCAGGCTTGAACACATACTTGAACCTGGAAGGGGAACTAAGAGAACTTGGATTATGGTAGAGCAATCAGGTTAATGCAAAGAACTGGGTGGAGGGACACAATTTAGAAATATGCTTGCTTTTTCTTTTTATTAGTTTTTATCTTACTAAAAAAAGAGGCCTTCTAAAAGGACTCAGAACAAACAAATCAACCCTCTTTAAGTCAAGGATATTAAATTGAAGTAAAAGAATTTTGAGGAGGTATTTTATTTAAATAAGTTATAAAAATTATGTGATACTGATAGTTTACTTTTCCCTAATGATACAATTCAGCAGAGTGCCTACATAACATATTGTAGTAAACTGAATTTAAAATGTTTAAAACATTTTAAAGAAAATGTCTTAAAATAATTTTGTTTTGTTTTATGGGGCATTGTTTGTAAATGTATAATTCATTTAAATTCAGATTTTCATATTCTGCATTTCTTTGAAGGGGATAAAATATCTATTTTGTACACTCCCTAATTTAACCCTATGCATGAGCTGGTCTTCAGTTTACACTTTTGGATTACGTGAAATAATTTCTTGAAGTGGTCCTCAACCCACTGCAACTTGGTCTATACCCACCATTGAACCACTGAAATTGCTTTAAAATCATCACAACCTCCTTTCTGCCAAAGTCTATGGCTCCTTTTCATAATTTTCATTCCTTACAGTCCTACAAGATTTTCAGTGTAAACTGTCCTACTCGTCCTCTGTACTACTTCACCCCATCCTTGAAATTCACTTCCCAGAGAAAAGAACTTTTAACTTTTAGCCATTTCTTTTAGTATTTATATTTCTAAATATATTGCTATTTCTTGATGTTTTCATTTTAGGCATTATTTATTGACAATCTCTTATAATTAGGCTCTCATATCCTACTGTCACCTTCAAGAGAAACATTTTGTCAATCTATAATCAGTATTTATATTATGACTGATTATTATTTACATCTGAGTCATATGATATGCATTATATTTCCTTTCTTGTACTAATTTAGTATTTTTGGAGTTTATAATGCCTTATGTTTTGTTCTGCTAAACTTTTTTGATACCTATCTCTAACATAGCCAAAGCTTTCCAACAGAACCATAAAATTTTCAATATTGTCATACATATTAGGTAATCTATCACTTTATATATCCCCATTCTTCCCTCTTCCCAAGCCCCTTAATCGTCCTGCTCCATCTCAACAATTGGTTTCCTGTGCAGAAACTCCGCTCCCAGATTCCAAATCTTCCTCTCATTTTAGTGTAACACATCCTCCAATAATTTCCTGAAAAGGGGTGTATAGGAGGTAAATGCTTTGAAATGCCAATAATCTCCTCTCACATTTCTTTGATGGTTTGACTAGATATACAATTCTATAGGAAAGAATTTTCCTTCAAAAATTTAAAAGCATTATGTTCTATCTTCTTGCTACCAACTGGAAGATGTGCCCAGGGCCAGCCTGACCCCTGCTCTTCATTATGCACAGTAGCTATATCTGCATTACTCACCCTTTCTGGGCACCTGGGAGGAGTATAAGTTCCAGCTCCCTAGCACTGATAAAGAGCCACATGACTGGCTCTAGCCAGGGCCAAAGTATTTAAGAGGGAGTAGGAATTTTCCACGCCTCTCTTTCCTCAACATCAAGGACTCCAGAAACCAACTGTTGAGATGGCAACATTGTAAGACAGTAATGCCTCCATAAGCCTAGATCCCTGAGTGACAATGTGGAACAAAATGTTCTTCCTTACCATGGACATGTAGCAGGACTGAGAAATAAATGTTTGTTGAATTAAGCCATTAAAATTTCCGGGTTTATTTATTGTTATTGTTATAATTTAGTTTACTATGACTAGTATAATAAGAAATCATTTGTTTTTCTCTGGAAGTTTTCAGAATCTTCTCTTTATCGCTGATGCTCTTAATTTCATATACCTCAGTGAGTGATCCTTTCTTTTTAATTTAGGTGAAATTCAAAGAACATAAAATCAATCATTTTAAAGCAAGATTGCAATTCACTGTTCAAAACCCTCTTACTCGTAGAACAAAATCTGAAGTAATTACCATGACCTACAGGGTCCATATGATCTAACCCAGGGATAAGCAAACTACAGCCCAAAAGGGCCAAATTCAGTCTTCTGCTTGTTTCATTGGAACCATTTACATATTGTCTATGGCTGCTTTCTACCACAATGGCAAAGGTGAGTAGTTCCAACAGATACCTTACAGCCTGCAAAGCCTAAAATATTAACTATCTGGCCCTTCACAGAAAAAGGTGTTTCTGTTGCTCTAAAACACCAACCTAAGTCCCGCCTGGGGCTTTCACATGGGTTTAGATAGAGATCTTGCATATTTTTTCCCCAAATACATGCACAGTTCACACAGTTGAATCTCATCTCTGTTCAAAAGGTCAATTCCCTAAGGATTTGACAGCCACATACTGCCTTTGTCATTCCCTATCCCCTTATATTCTTTTAGTTTTCTTCAGTGAGCTTCACTACCATACATATTATTAGTTTATTAGTCTTTATTTCCTCAAGAGAATATAATAAGCTCTATGAGGGCAATGCTTTCTTTGTCTTGTTCACTTCTATACCTCCAACAGCTAAAACAATGCCTGGTACATAGTAGATGCTTTATAAATATTTGGTGAATGAATAAATTAGGCATCTATTTTTCCAGGGATCAAACCTGGAAAAATTATACGAATGCTTTTCTCATTCTAAAGAATCTAAGG
This sequence comes from Tolypeutes matacus, assembly GCA_026826555.1. Lineage (NCBI taxonomy): Eukaryota > Metazoa > Chordata > Mammalia > Cingulata > Chlamyphoridae > Tolypeutes > Tolypeutes matacus. Next base: position 19,652,153 of record JAKSZT010053825.1, read on the forward strand.
ATTAAATGAGTTAAAACATATAAAATGGGGGATGGATGTAGCTCAGTGGTTGAGCGCCTGCTTCCCATGTATGAGTTACTGTTTCGAGCAGTACCAGTATATAAGTGCTATATAATAATTAGTTGCTATTATTATCACTATTGAAATTCCTTAGGTTTATGTTACTAAATTTGGTGATTCACTAGCGGCCTCTGGTGAAAGAATTAAAAAAAAAAAGCGGGAGCTCTGGATGTGGCTCAAGCGGTTGGTGCCTGCTTCCCACAGGGAAGGTTGAGGGTTCGATCCCCTGTGCCTCCTAAAAACAAAAAGCAAACAAACAAAAAAACCAACTCAGAGAAGCCAATGTGGCTCAGTGGTTGAGGACCAGCTTCCTACATATAAGGTCCTGGGTTCAATCTCTGGCCCTGGTACCTCAAAAAATTAAAAAGAAAAAGCATTGTTGTTTAAAAAAAAGTCTCTTGCCACTGATTCTCAAACTCGGTGTGGAGACCTCAATTCCTTGGGAGTACTAAAAGTCACTAGTATAAAACATACAATTAAAAGAGGTGATATCTGAGATCTCCACTTTAGATCCTTTTCTCCTCAGAGCCTTAAAGAATGAAGTTCCATAAAATGGAAGAGCTACATGGCTTGGCACAACTGAAAGAAAAAGTAGAAGATTTTCATTGTTTTTTAAAACTCCCTCTGTTTGAAGGATACTCTAGAGAGAATTATTCATTTTTCTTATTTTTAAATCGTTTTTATTGTAAAAAAAATTACACATATAAAGGAGCATAAAACATAAATATACAAATTCATAAGTTTTTATAAAGTAAATGCCTGTGGGGCCAAAGGCCAAGTCAAGAACTAGGATCTTCCCATCACCTTCAAAGCCTTCCACATTCCCCTTTCCAATCAAAACCTCTTCTGCCCTCTCTATCCTCTATCAATCCTGATTTTTATGTTATTTAACTTCTTGCATTTCTTTATAGTCATACTACTAAAATAGGCATGACTAAATAATGTAATTCAAGTTTAGTAGTTTTTTTTGTTTTTTGTTTTTTGTTTTTAAAAGATACTTAGATTACATAAATGTTACAAAAAATATATAGGGATCAAGTTTAGTAGTTTTTAATTTATGGAAATAGAATACTACAGTAAGTATTCATTTGTGTCAGGCTTTTTTTACCTAATATACCTCAGCATATTTATCCATTTGACTTAAAGCCTTTTGGATTGTTTGCATTTTTAAACTATTGTGAATAAGGCTGCTATGAACATTCTTGAATTTATCCCTGATATACACATTCAGGCACTTATCTATCAAGGAGTAGAACTGATGGGTAAAATAATCTAAGTCTGACAATATTTGAGAATCATCATCCAAGCACTCAGTTAAGTTAGGAAACATATGATAGAGTTGCAAAAACTGTCAAATCTTGCCAAAGACTAAAAAGAACAGAACCAAGTTTATTTCTTCGTTGATGGCAATGAATCATGTACTAATCACAGTACTATGTGGCACAAAATGAAAATGAGGAACAATATAAACAGTGCATTCAAAAGAAGCATAAAGGGAGCACAGATGAGCCAAGATGGGATTAAAGAGCTATTTTCCTCACATGACAAATATAACTAAAACACTAAACCTAAAGATGAACTCAAACAGCACTGATTATAAGATATTGATGTCAATTACCCAGGGGTCTTAAACTGGTGGAAGGAGTAGTTCAATATGAAAAAAACTAGATAATCTCTTGTTGCAACTGACCACCTGGAAATAATTCTACATCTCAAGGCTGTTTTTTTTTGTTCGTTTGTTTTGTTTTGTTTTTGAGGTACCCAGGACCTTGTATGTGGGAAGCCGGTATTCAACCACTGAGCCACATAGGCTCCCCTTAGTTGGTTTTTCCATTTGTTTGTTGTTGATTGCTTTTTATTTTCTAGGAGGCACTTGGGGATCAAAACTGGGACCTCCTATGTGGAAAGGAGGTGCTCAACCACTTGAGCCACCTCTGCTCCCCAAGTTTGGGTTTTTTTTTTTTTTTAATAAAGATTTTATTTATTTATTCATTTATCCCCCCCTTGCTGCTTGTGCTCGCTGGGTCAGCTAACCACGCCGTGCGGGCGGGCTTGCCTTCACCAGGAGGCCCCGGGAACTGAACCTGGGGCCTCCCATATGGTAAACGGGAGCCCTACTGATTGAGCCACAGCCGCTTCCCAAGTTTGGGTTTTTTTATGTCATGACTAGGACATCAAAATAATGTAGTTGAGTGGGAAGAGGATCCCCCTGTATTTCAGCGTACAATTTATATAAGCTGAAGCTTCTTTAAAAATAAAATTTAAAATATAATGTGGTTGAAATCAATTTTTTTAAATGACATGCACACTTAATTAATAAGACAATTTCTAGATTGTCAGAAAAATACTATTTTAACAGCAACAATTGGGTTTGATCAATCAGCTCTCACTGTCTTGTGAAAGGGCATAAAGAGTAGAAAAAGCTACTTCGACAAGAAAGCTACCACTAACATCTTCTCCAACCTCCAAATATTTGTTTTCTACCTACTAGCTAACATGTAATTTTTACTTACTATATGCCGATCTTACCTAGAGCATTAAGTAAATATGATTCTCTTAACAATCTTATGAGGTAGGTACTGCCATCCCATTGCATAAATGGGGAAATCAAGGTTTAAAAAGGCTAAATAATTTGTCCCAACACATATTACTAGAGAGGGAATGCATCAGGATTTATATCATGATCCCTCCGATCTAAACAACAACAAGAGCTGGGAGAACCATCTTTCTTAAAGCTCCAGAAAATGTTAAAGAGTTGCAGTAATAGGGCAAGTGCCAAATAGGAAAACTATAAAAATGTTCTTTCATGAACTCTAACAAATGTACCATGCTAATGCAAAGTGTTACTAATAGAGTGGTATATGGGGACTCTGTAAGTTATGTATAATTCTTCTGTAAACCTATGACTTCTCTAAATAAAATGTTTTAAATTAAAACAATTTAATAATAAAAACAAAACAAGGCAGCTTAAAAAGGGTAGGGAGTCGCACCCCATTCAAAATGGCAGAGTGAGTTTCTTCAAGGCTCCATCTCCCCTCCCAGAAGCTTAGAACAATCAGCAAGATCTTGTAGAAACATCTTTCTAAAAGTTCCAAAAATTGAAAAATAGCAACATCGAACATTCTCTGAAATAGGCACATGCACTACTATGAGCAGGGAACCACACCAAATGTTTTCTATTCTCTGCCATAAATAAACTGCTTTGGCTTAGAGGAATAAAAGATTTAAAAAGGAAAATTTAAAACTATTTCAAGTAGAATATGTAATCAGAATAATCCTCAGATTGTTCAGAGAAGCTGATCTCATAGGGTGATGAAACAGTAAACATTCGGTCACATGAGCATGCTACTTCAATGCTTTACTCCAAATAAGGCAATTTCTATGTGAGAGCAAAGCTCTAAGGGAAAGGGGGAGGGAATGGAAGAGAATACACAGATAGCCGCTATAATTTCAAAAAATGGGTAGGGAGGTAGGAAAAGAAGGAAAAACAATTATGAAAAAAAAACAATAAGATATGACTATTAAGAGAATTAAACTTTTTCCTAATAATAATAACATAAACAGACAAGTCCCAAGTAAAATGAATTAAGAATACTACCCAAGCCATGAGGTTTATTTCAGGGCATTTGTTAATTCCATCCTCAAGACTGAGATGCCATTGGGAGAGGGGACTATTTGTCTCTACAAAGTAGAGAGGCCTCAGGGGAAAGTTTCTCTGGCATTTAGCAGTGATGCCTCTGCCTTCAACAGACAGGAGTGAGAAATCAAAGGGGCAGGCAGCAGCCTAGAGAAGGCTGGCTTTCACTCAATGCCCACGAAATGATGGCTGGTTTCCATGTCCTTAGATTCTCCACCTTTTAACCTTCAGCTTTCCACTCGCCACACAAGTTAATCAAGTGACAGCTGACAGAACATGTGGGAAACAGACCTAGAGTTGCATACAAAGAGTATCTTTAACAAAACATAAAAATCTCAACATATCCATTAAACTTATACACTAAGCTTTGAGTAACTAAAATTCTCAGGGAACAGGGAATAGGGAGTTCTGTTTAAACCATCTTCATGTCTGAATCCTTGAAAAGGAAAATATTGCCAAAACTTTTTAGCAAATTTTAATAAAGTTACTTGCCAATTCTAGATTCTATGTGGCAAAACTTTTTATACAAAATGTTTACTTCACAGTTCTGGAGTTATTGAAACGGTTAAATTTAAATCTGTTCAAAATCCAATCTCTTTGGGATTAAAAGCTTTTCGCCTAAAAAAGAAATAAAAGCAACACAAAGTCTGTTTTACCATAAAAGGAAAATAATTAGAAATGTGTTCCCAACTCATTTATCTTTTTCAAAATCGCCTTGTAAATGAAGAGAACTACCAACTAAATCATTTTTATGGAGTCATACAAATAAACTGAAAAAAATGTCACTATATTGATAGACATGAAGAATCCCACAGATGAAAACGATTTGCTTTCTAAGTTTTAAAATATAAGTTGAATTTATATTATACAAGCACAGTAAATAATGAAGGCTAGATACTTAGCATTTGCTTTTTAAAAGCCTAGAAACAATAACATGAAATACCACTCCACCCAAAATATGTACTTCATGATCAAGGTCATAAATAAATTCATATCAACAAAAAAAATGGCAAAAAAGTTTGTGTGCACTTGTCAACAAATAATCCAAAATTGTTTCAAAGGTGCTCAAGAACAAGATCACTTGTGTAACTTCACTTGAGTAAGAATTTTGCTGAATTTGCCTTCCTGTGTGTTAAACAGAACACTTTCTAGTGGCAGCATGTCATAAAATAATGAAATGTCCCCTCTGACATACTAGAGGTAACCCTCACAATTCTGACTCTGGCTAACCAAAATTAAGGAACTAAACAGATTTGGAAATTTCTGAGATACAACTGGTATCCTCCTTAACTGAACCCTTGCTACCTGGAATTCAGGAATCAAATATATTCAGATGATAGACTCTATCCCTAGCCACCTGACCTTACAGCCCCAACTTTCACTATCTGTACTCAGAGACCCAGTGGACTTAGAAGTCAAGAAATACTTGTATTTACGTTTTTCTGTTTGTTAGTCCAATCTTTGGCCACAAGAATGGGATTTTATATTCTGATTTTCCCCTCTACATACTATGTTTAGCATTTTCCCATGCTACTACAAAGTCCTCATACTCATCACTTTTATCGGCTGTCTAATAATATTCCACTGAGGAGATTTACTATCCTTTACATAATTTCTACTCTATTTCTGAATGGTTATTTGGTCCATTTCTTTCCCTATAACTATGATACAATAAAAATCTCCAGTTTTTTCTTTAAATATTTTTTTAAAAAAGCTCAATAACAAATTAGACATTAAAAATTAAAAAGCTTTTCTTGGGGAAGCAAATATAAGAACAAAGTAAGGGGATGGATCTGGCTCAAATGGTTGGGCGTCTGTCTCCCATATGGAGGGACCCGGGTTCGATCCCTGGGACCTCCCGGTTAAAAAAAAAAAAAAAAAAAGAACAAAGTAAAAGGATTTCTACAAATTGTATCTTAGTAAAATATTCTTTGAATAAATTTTCTATTCTTATTTCTTTGGGCTCAAAATATAAATCCCAAAGTTTCAAAATAAAAATAAATTATCAAACAATGATCACATGTAATAAAAGTAATCATAATATTGGCTCTTCTAAAGATTTTTATTTATGTATTTTTATTTATCTATATTTTAGTATATTCTACTTTTAGTTGGTTTCAGTGGATAGACATATTTTGCCCCAAATCACTATGTTCATTTACCACAAAAATGAGATTTAGTAAAGAGAAGGTAACAAAAAGATACACTAATCTTTGCCTTATGAATATTTTTACTTTTTAAGCAGTGTTATTGAGATATATTCATATACCACACGATCTATCCAAAGAGTATAACCAATGGCTTTTAGTATAACCACAATGTTGTGCATTCATCACCACAAAACAATTTCATTACTCCAAAAAGAAAAACTCCACACCCCTTAGCAGTTACCTCTCAATCCCTCTTCCCTTCCCCAGCCTTATATAACTACTAATCTAATTTCATCTTTATAAATAGATTCCCCCCCCCCCCCCGATCTCTCTATGTTTCCCCTGCTGTACATAGCTGCTACTTCTGGCTATTTTTGCAATTATTTATTTATTTAGCAGTTTTATTGATGTTACCGGGACAAAATAGTCTTCAACAAATGGTGCTGGGAGAACTAGATATCTATAACCAAAAGAATGCATTGGGACCCCTATCTCACTCCCTATACAAGACTCAACTCAAAATGGATCAAAGACCTATATACAAAAGCCAGGACCATAAAACCACTAGAAGAAAATGTAGGGAAACACCTTCAAGATCTTGTGGGATAGTGGGTATATACCCAGAAGAACTGAGAACAGTGACATGAACAGACATCTGCACACTGATGTTCATAGCAGCATTATTCACCATTGCCAAAAGTTGGAAACAACCCAGGTGTCCATCAACAGACGAATGGATAAACAAACTGTGGTCTATTCACACGATGGAATATTATGCAGCTGTAAGAAGAAATGAAGTTGTAAAGCATATGACAACATGGATGAACCTGGAGGACATTATGTTGAGCGAAACAAGCCAGGAACTAAAGGACAAATACTATATAACTGCATTACTATGAACCAAATAGATTGTGTAACATACTGTATGATTAAAAAAAAAATTATTTATGTATACAGTACAATTAATTGAGAAATGCATGTTTTTTTCCAATTGTATTTTCTTTTTATTTTTAAATTGTTTATATTTTCAATTATTAAATATACAAAATAAAGTATAAAAAAAACTAAAACAAAACAAATAAACAGTATAGTTGTGCATTGAAGACAGTTAGAAAATATAGATAAGAAAAAAGGAAAATAAAAATACCCAGAGAAGGGAAGTGGATGTGGCTCAAACAACTGGGCTCCAGCCTACCACATGGGAGGTCCCGGGTTTGGGTCCCGGTGCTTCCTGGAGAAGGTGAGCTGGCGTGACGGGCAGGTGCAGCAAGCTTATGCAACAAGATGATGCAATAAAGAGAAACAAAGAGGAAAGACAATGAGAGACACAACAAACCAGGGAGCTGAGGTAGCTCAAGGAATTGAGCGCTTCTCTCCCACATAGGGAGGTCCCGGGTTCAGCTCCCGGTGCCTCCTAGAGAGAAGATGAGCAGACACAGAGAGCAGACAGTGAACACAAACAATGAGGGGTGGGGGGGAATAAGTAAAAATAAATATATATATTTTAAAAAGCCTGAACGTCAGCAACTTTACAAAAAGAGATAAACTAGAAAAAAACAAAAAACAAAAAACAACAAAAAAAACAGAATATTGCCATTCACACCTTAGTGTACATTCTTTCATATCTTTTCCAAGAGCCATATATTCATATATGAATTTACTTATTGTGTTGAAATTCACATAACAATTAACCATTTAAATTGTACAATTCATTGACATTTAGTACATTTACAATGTTGTGCAACTACCATCTCTCTAGTTTCAAAACTTTTTCATCACTACTGAAGAATCATATACGAGTGTTTAACCAAAATGAAACCACAGCATACATGCTTTATAACTTGCTTTTATATCAATTAATGATCTCTGTCTTTACAAGTAAACAAATTTTGTTTGATCTTAAAAAAAAAAAAAAAAAAAAAAGGTCTTGTGGTAGGTGGTGGTTTCTTGGATCTTACAACCAAAGCACAAGCAACAAATGAAAAATAGATAAATGGGGCTGCCTCAAAATTAAATGTTTCTGCACCTCAAAGGACTTTGTCAGAAGAGTGAAAAGGCAGCCTACCAAATGGGAGAAAATATTTGGAAATTACATAACCAATAAGAGTTTAATATCCAAGATATATAAAGAGATGCTACAACTCAACAAAAAAAAGATAAACAACTTGATTAAAAAATAGGCAAGTATGATATTATCTCATAATCTGTAACAAATGTCCCACAATAATATGGTGTGTTGGGGAAGGAGTGTTGTATAGGAATTCTACACATATGCATGATTGTTTTATAAGTTCACAACTTCTGTAATAAAAATATATTAAAATAAAAATGGGCAAAAGACTTGAAAAGACAGTTGTCCAAAGAAGAAATACAAATGGCAAAAAACCACATGAAAAAATGTCCAACATTATTAGCAATTAGGGAAATACAAATAAAAAATACAATGAGATATTATTTCACATCTTTTAGAATGGCCCTTATTAAAAGGTTGGAAAAATACAAGTTTGGAGAGGCTGTGGAGAGACAGGAATGCTTATTCATGCAGTTTTACACTGTTGGTGGGAATGTAGAATGGTACAGCTGCTATGGAGGACTGTTTGGCTCTTCCTAAGGAGGTTAAATACAGACTTGCCCTGTGATCTGGCAATACCATTACTGAGTATATACCCAGAAGAACTGAGAGCAGTGACACGAACAGACATCACACCAATGTTTATAGCGGCGTTATTCACAATTGCCAAAAGTTGGAAACATTTGCGTCTATCAACTGATGAATGGATAAGCAAATTGTGATACATATACACAGTGGAATATTATGCAGTTGTAAGAAGAAATGAAGTCATAAAGCATATGACAATGTGGATGAACCTGGAGAACATTATGCTGAGTGAAGCCAGACACAAAAGGACAAATACTGTATGACTGCACTACTATGAACTAAATATATTGTGTAATCTCATGGAGTTAATAACTTGAATATGGGTCACCAGAAAATAGAATGAGGTTAAAGAATGGAAAGCTGAGGCTGTGAATATTTTTACTACATCCAAGGGCTAGATGTGCTATTGAGGTTTGGGGGATGGGAAACCACACACGTGCACACTCACAAAATGAGTTTATAAGCATTAAAAACTTGGAAAACCACTCATTCCAAAAAGACAGAGAACAGGTATAGAAAAATGCCCAAGAAAGAGGTTGCCTGATAGGAAGAAGTATAGATAACATCAATAAAGCTTTACTACACATGGTGACCCTTTTCTATAACTAGCAAGACCAGGAGATATCATAACTTCTTGATTGTTACAGATTTAAGCAGCTACATGATTTTCAAGTATAAAGGAATTCAGGATATTTTTGTTCAGAGTTCAGCAGAGGTCTAAATACCTAAAAAACCAACCTATCTATCTTTAAAATATTCCTGGGGAGTGGCTGTAGCTCAAGGTTGAGCTCTGCTTACTACATATGGAGTCCCGGGTTCAATTTCCAGTACCTCCTAAATAGCAAATAAACAACAAATGAAGGGGCCAACTCTCATTGGGGAGTGGATGTGGCTCAGTGGTCGAGTACCTACTTCCCATGTATGAGGTCCTGGGTTCAATCCGCGATACATAAAAAAAAAAAATTCCTAAAGACAGACAGCCTTGTACAACTTCCCAAGGGTAGGCAATTGATGTCACCCTGCAGGACAATCTATTGCTACTACTTTTCTAGAAAGCATGTGCCAACTTGAAGGTCATTTTCAGAACTCAGTGTCCAAACTAAATAATTGTTTTTGTTGCTTCCTTTAATCATTTAATTTACAAAACCAAATCTCTGATAGAACTAGAAGAAATTAAAAAGGTTAATGTTATTACTTTCTCTTTATTAAGTATTCACATAGAAAATTTAGGTGCTCGACATTCTATTTTGTTCCTTGCTCAGTAAATGATTTTAATTTAAAAAGTAGCCAATATAAATTGCTCAGCTCTAGCTGTAAAGGCAAATGCAACAGAAATAACATTTTTCTCAAAAAAAAAAAGAAACAGAAATGGTATAAAACAGTTTACTGCTGCCTGAAGATGACCCATTGTGTACTTCTACTACAACAAACACATTAAGATACTGATTTCCCTCTCACTTTTCAATTTCAGCACCTGACTTCATTAATATCAATGGGAAAAATACTCTGTACTCACTCTGGCACTCTATGAATTGATGAATAAAAGTGCAGTCCCCGCCACTCTTTGAAAGCAAGCGCTCTAATAAAGAAAGAAACACCTTTAAGGATATAGTTTGTTGCTGTTTTTATAAACCAACAGCAAAGTTGGAAAACTGAACTGTATACACAGGTAATTTTGATTAAAACTAGTAAAAGCTGAATATATTTTAATATTAAAAGCAGAATATTTTGGAGTTAAAATTAAATGACTAAAATTGTGATTATATAATCATTAATTTGTACCCTCAATGGTTAGCTTTTAAAGGTGCAGTTTTTATCCAAAAAGCTCAAGAAAACCATGTAAATATATTCCTTTTAAAAGCTTCTCCACTTTTACTATATACCTTTCTCCATAAGAGCTTAGCAAATACCATTAAATAATTTTAAAATTTAAACCTGCTATTATAGAATTTTCAAGTGAGTGTTTTCTCACAGTGCCTCTTCAAAGCTCTTCATCTTAGTTAGGAGGTAAAAGGCAAATACTTTAGGACTACCATAAAGTAATGCCTTACAATTTTAAAGAAACTAATGTAATATTTTAATTTTCACACATTCATTTCACAAATAATATTCCTTTGAGTCACTTAATCTGTACCTCATGTGCTATCAGAACATTATATTGTTTATCTCTGCCAAAATGATCAAAATAAAAGTCTACACATTTTAAAATAAGAACTTGATTGATGGTTTCATCAGATAAACCAGAACTTGGTTTGTTTTTAAAATGGATAGAGAGACTAAAAATCTAACACTGTAGTTTAATAAAAGTTTCAGATCTTTTCTCATAATAATCTTATTTACTTTGATTCAAAGAATTAACTTCTGGTACTAGATAATGTCTTTCAATCCAATACTTGGATGTCCAAGTATTAAAAATATATTCTAACATGATGACTGTCTAGAGTGTGAAAGCACTAAAACATGCCAAAGAGACACATGAGTTAGCATCATTGGTCATAAAAGTCTCCTTTCTCTTTTCCTCCATCTCAACCTATCCCATTTCTCATTCATTTCAACTCTGCATGAGAGGCACTACTGCTCTGATTGCTCCTCACCCTCTCTTGACATCCTTCCTGTCTGTCTTCTTTACCTCTAGACTCAAATCTATCATTATCCTTTATCTAGTTATAAGGTATGCAGAGCTTCCAGTCACCAGTAGCACAACACTAAAAAAAAAAAAAAACGTTTAATAAAACACATGTTTTGAAGAGACTAATGCATTGAATATTATATACAAATATAATATAACCCCCAAAAGGAAAAAAAAAAAAAAAAAAAAAGCTAACAGCAGCACAAATTTGAAGTAAAAAATCTAACAAGAAGAATTTGCTAACTGGAGTCAAGAAGACCAAAACAGGACTCCTCACTAGAATATTCAGTACCAAGATAAAAAACTGTCTTACATACATGCTTTTTAAGCTATGGTAACATTTTCAGAACTCAAACTATGTAACATCACTGTTAAACATGATCTCATTTGAAACCAAAATTTAAAACTAACTCTATGGGAAGCGGCTGTGGCTCAATCAGTGGGGCTCCCGTTTGCCATGTGGGAGGCCCCGGGTTCGGTTCCCGGGGCCTCCTGGTGGGGGGCGGGCCCGCCTGCACGGCGTGGTTGGCTGACCCGGCGAGCGCGGGCAGCAAGGGGGGGATAAATGAATAAATAAATAAATAAATCTTTAAAAAAAAAATAATAAAATAAATAAATAAAACTAACTCTATAAAACTTACTTGAAATCAAATTTCAAGCCAACATCAAAGGACTTTAGGTGACATTTATTAAAGCAGGACATCCCACTAGCACCCACCAAACTAAAAATCACTCATTTATCTACTTTGATATTCATATCTTAACTCTTATATTAAAATATTTATTAAACTGGTTTAGATGAAATCCAAGACTAATACAATAAGATACATGGTTTCACAAAGGCATCTCCTAGACACCTGTGAGGAAAATCTTTCAGCTAGTACATGTAATGGATTTGGATCATAACATTTTAATATTCTATGACATAAATTTAGGCCCTTGGGAATTCATTTTGCTAAAACTACAAAAAGTGCCACTGATAATCCAAAAGGAATCAGATACTTACTGGGGGAAGGTGTCTATGATACTAAATGGGATGTAGGAATGTAAAGAAAAAGACATGCAGAAACATATTTTAAGTCAGATGCACTCTTCTTTTTTTTCTTTTTTTTTTTTTTTTTACCAGGAGGTCCCCAGGGATCGCACCCGGGTCCCTCCATATGGGAGACGGACGCCCAACCATTTGAGCCACATCTGTCCCCTGCACTCTTCTTAAAATAGGTTTTATTTATACCTATGTGTTTTCTATGAATTCAATACCTGTGCTGTCTACTATGGTAGCCATAAGCCACGTGTGGGTATTTGAGCCCTTAAATTGTGGCTAGTTCAAATTGAAATGTGCTGTAAGTATAAAATAAATATACTTTGGATTTCAAAAACTTAGGAAAAAAAAAAAGAATGTGAAATGTTTCATTAGTAACTTTTCAATATTGATGATATGTTGAAATGATAATATTTTGGATATAGTGGGTTAAATTAAAATATATTATTAAAATTAATTTTACCTGTTTCTTTTTTAAATTGTTTAATGTGGCTACTAGAAAATTTTAAATTATGAATGTGGCTCTCATTTATATTTCTACTGGACAGTCTTTTATAAACTCTCTAAGATATACTCAAATTATGCTCATTAAATAAGATTCAAAAAATTTACATCACAAAAACTGTGATTACAGCAGCTAATTTAGATTTAAGTAATTTCAAAAATGGCATTTACTAGATAAGTATTATTTTTAACTTTTCTAGACATTTAAAAAATATTCTCTTATAACATGGCTCTCTCTACTATTTAAAGAGTACTTTTAGTTAAAAATTATATCTTAGAGCAAATCATGGCTATGGACTTTGAGAATATTGGAATACTTGTCAACTGACTTATTATTATAAGTGATTTAAAATGGGGCCATTTTATTCCAAAATCCACTCTGTAACTAAATCTGGTGTAATGAAGTTTTTGTGTTTATTCAGAAATTTATTACTCAGTTTCTTTAAAAATATTCTGTTAGTCACTTTCACACCAAAAAACAAACACACCAGCAAGGGAATGATAACTACAGCAAGGAGTTACCATAAAATATCTAAAATATCTTATTCAGTCTTAAAATCAAGGTGTGTCTACAATTATTCTCACCCGAATCAAATGGAATCGGCAAAAATTTTATGTAGTAATTTGACAACTCTAAAGAGTATAAATATGGTTCTGTGTACATGAAATGATTCTAATTGAAGGAATACAATGTTCTCAGCTTGGATTGATACTAACATTATTAATAAATACATACTTAAGTCAAAAGGATGATAGATTTGAATAAAAAGTTTGCACAACAGAGAAAGAAAAGCAAGCAAATTAACAGTAAATATATATTTACTCAAGGAAGATAAGCTTTTTGAAGATAAGGACTATGTCATTCTACATAGGTTTGCTAAATATACTTAATGAAGAACAATTCTTAATTTTGGTGCAATGAATATAAACTACACCTTTAAAAATTCTCAAATTGAAACTCAATAAAATTGGAATTTTAAGTCCATGCATTTTACAAAAAAAAAAAAAAAAAAAACACAGAACAAGTCAAATAACAATGACTGATGAAGCTTTTTTCTTGAGTTTCAAAATTCCTTATATATGCAATATCACATCTTGATCTTACAGCTCATATATATATATATATATTATCTGAGCCTTTTTTTTCCAGTTCTTGATTAAAAACAAATAAAAACCTGCCTACTAAACTGATCAGAGTTTGGCTGCTGCCCAAGGACTAAAAAGATATCCCCTGATACATGGAAGAAATATTTAATAAGTTCTGGGACATATTCCACTAACTTCTAAACAAATATTGAAATGATAGGTACGTAGATTTGTAAACACAGAAAAGTTTCATTCATTTTGTACTCCAAACCTTTAGCACAGATCTGGCCCACAGATGGGCTCAATTAAAGTTGGATGGATGAGGAGGAGAGGGGGTTGAATAGGAATCTTCATAACTGAAGGAATATAGAAGCTGTTGGGTAAAAAGTATCCCATTTGAAGAAGGAAAACCAACAGTGGCTTATAATTTCTGACAAGAAATAACCCAAGCTATCCAGAAAGAAGGACCAGAGAACCAAGAACTAATAAAGGATTTTTTGATGGCAGAAATGACTGAACCTGTTCTAACTGATGAAACAGATGGCTAAAGAAAGCAGTTTCTAGGACATGTCCAAGAGTGCAATGGGCTATTAAACTATTGGGGTGGGGGCAAAATGATTATAAATGGGGATCAATTATCCTCAGGAGGCAGAGCTTAATGGAACAAAATGGTGGTGGCATTGTGATATAGTTCTTTGAACTATACAGTGGGGAAAAAAACAACCCCATATTATATAAGCCGATGCTAATGTTGACTTTTATAATAATTTCCATATAACAAGGGATTATCTCAAAGATCATAGCACTAATTTTTACAAAATAAAAAGAAGCTTGATTTTAAGATGGGATTCAATGGTCTGTGGACAGAATGCTTTTCATTCCAAACACTTAAAACCTTAAAACCCTGACATCCCTATTCTGCTTAAATAGTAAAAGGATATTATGAAAGAGAAATACTTAAGCTTTTTACACTACCTTTTTCTGTGCTCCCATTTATTTTAGGTAAGAAGTCATCAACTTGTATCCCTAGGATTAAGACAGTGTATCATTGCCTGGTCACAGAAAATATTACTTTAAAACTGGTCTCAAGTGTAACTATGACATTTCCTATTCCTACTCACATTAAGACTGTACAGAACAATTAAAATTTATTTTTAGAAGACTTCAACTTGCCATTTTCTATCTACTCAGAGAAAAGGCTACAATTGTTTAGTCAAATTCCAATGAACCTCAAAAGATAAAGGATCTTGCAGTTCCTGTATTTTTCTTAATTTAATATCTCTTAGTAGAATACTTCAAATGCAGTTTATTCATTTCAAGGACTACGCAATGGTGCCCACTGGTGGCAATCAAGCATATTTTTTAAGGAAATTTTCTGAAAGTGTAGATATTTTATACCTAATAAATTAAGTATTTTCCTCTTAAGGAAAATAAATACCCATTTTCAGATAGTAAATAAGAGCAAAAGTTTAATGATAAAATTCAGCTATATATAAGAAATTTGGATGACACCTACCTAAGCTGCTGCATTCTTTAAGAGTTTTCTCTTGAAGATGTTCTAACCGTACTGTAAATAAAAGTCCAAGAAAAAGATATTTCACAGAATAAAAAGAAAAAAAAAAATCGAAGCAAAATCAACTTCTGGATTAGTCAGCTTACCTTGTAAAGCTGTTAGCCTTTCATTGGTGAAATCATTATCAGCTTGCAAAGCTTCTATTTTTGCCTGGAGTTCTTGTTCTTTTTCTTCCATTTCATCTATCTTATGTTGTAATTCTTTTTTCTCAGCTTGTCCCTTCTGTTGGATTTCCTCCTGTTTTCCCTCTGCTACCTGTTGAAAAAGAAAAAGAAAAAGAAAATTCAGTTATTAATAAGACCTGGCCTTATTTTAAGAAGCCTAAGATAGGACTTAATATTGTTTACTTAAACTTTTAAGGAGGGTATTCAATACTCTAGAACATATTTGTAAAGCTGTTTTTTTTTTTTTCCTAAACTGGCAAAAAAGATTAAAAGGCTAAGGCTGGGAAGCGGCTGTGGCTCAATCGGTAGGGCTCCCGTTTACCATATGGGAGGCCCCAGGTTCGGTTCCCGGGGCCTCCTGGTGAAGGCAAGCCCGCCCGCACGGCGTAGTTAGCTGACCCAGAGAGCACAAGCAGCAAGGGGGGGGGGTAAATGAATAAATAAATAAAATCTTAAAAAAAAAAAAAAAGGCTAAGGCTTGGTGTAAAAAGTGGTCTTTCTGCCTTGGGCTCTTGCTTCCACATCAGCTAAGAAAGAAAAACTTGGGGTGAGTAAGCAGGCTCAATACTTATAGAATTAAAAGGTGAAAGTGAAAAACTCTACATTTTTCAAGATGGAAATTAGATTTTCCCTTAAAATTTGTATTGTTTCTAAGTTCTAATATGTAACTCTATTCTGAAATGTTAAATAAAATTAAGTTTAGCTCAAGAGATGATAATTATGAGCACTTTTCAAAAAGACCTCTTTTTACAATCCCAAGCTTGAAAACTATCATAGGTTAAACAACCACACAGAGGGTAGTATGTTCTGTTCTTCTTTAACAAGTGTATACATCTTCCAGGAAAGCACTTCATAGTTTGAATTATATAAAGTTGAACCTTCACAAACCCAGTTAGAAGATTTTAAATGACATAATTCTCTGGTCTGGACTATCCTTATCCTAAATGTTCCCGAGCTACAGAGAACAGGCTGAAGGACAGTGACTCTGGGATGGCCTAAAGATGAACAGTTTTAGGTTAAGAAGACGTTATATCAACAAATCTACAGCAATACCTAAACTTTTAAGCTTTCCAGGGTGCCAGGAACAGTAAGCTTAATATACTTTCAGGTTGTATAAATACATACCTTTAACTTATCAGATAAATCTTTAATCTCATTAACTGCTCCATTATATTTATTGGCTAATTCTCTTAATTCTTCCTGAGTCCGTTCATTCATTTCTTTCAGATGGGTACATTCATCTTCAGTATTACTCAGACTTCGCTGTAATTAAAGTTTACAGGTGATTTATTTAGAACAAATGCAGATTCTAAATTTGATTTTTTAAAAAGTGTAACTCTATGGGCTGTCCTAAATCAACATCTGCCCTGGACTTTATATAAGGTTGACACAAGTATCATAAGGATTTCAATTTACTTCAGGTACCTACTAAAGTAAATTGAAAATCCAACTAAGAATTTGAAAAAAAAGGTGTGTGGGGGGGACAGGGAGGAGAGGATGCTTGCTACCTTAATATAGCTAAATTTTTGAAGGCCATCTGGGTATGATATTTAGCCTTGAAAATATTTTGAGGCTGTCAATTTTCAAAAGCAAATTTAATAACATACAGCAATTAATTTAATAAGAAAATCAAGACAAGAGCTAGCAAGTTTCTTTCCTTGCATGTTAAATTAATGACATGATAGTTAATCAAGCACTATGGAAAGGAGCTATGAAAGAAACAATCCCTGTTCTAAGGGTATGTTTACTATTTAGTTTACAACAGGTATTTTAACCAAATTCAGTAACAGATCATTTCTGTGGCAATTTTTCATTGGTTCAAAGGAATTAGTTGTTGTTGTTTTTTTAAAGCAATGAGAATCACATACTGGTTGTTCCTAAAAGACCTAGAAAGGATGTTAGAGAAAGGATTTTCCCTTTGAACCACCAAAGTTAAGATACAATTAGTTTTCTTTTCTACGGCATGAGTAAAGTTAAAACACGTGGTATAGGTTCTCAGCCTACAAAGACCATCCTTGACTAGAAGAAGAAGCAAAATCAGCTGACAGGTGATCAACTCCCTGACATATATGATGGTTCACTGTATGATGGCTAAATCCTAAGCACAGTACAAATAGTTAAGACTCTTAGGCTTTTATTTCTTCCAACATGGACCAGAGACCATAAGCACCAGGACTTTCATGGTTATCTTAAGAATTCCTGTCAATGAAAGCATACTTACTCCTAGCTAGCTGACAGACAGAAAACAGAATAATAGCCAAGTTTAAAGTGCCCTGGAATGTTAGCATTTTTAGACTACACTTTCTAAATCTTACTACTATTTGATTTTTAAAATGAAAATACCTCAACTTCTGAAAGTTTTCTAACCACTTCAATTTTTTCCTGAAGAACCCGCCTCAGGGACTCTTTGGCTGTCGTCTCATAGTTGTGTTTATCTTCCTGTAATGCTATAAGCTCTTTCCGTAAACCATCTTCTGTTTGATTCTAGGATTAAAAGATATTTATAATTATGGCCAAACTTAAAATTACCATTTGCAAAAACACATTATGATGATCTTTAAATTCTATATTAAGGTACCTCCAAACAACTGATTTTGGCCCTATAATTACTGAAGCTGTATTTCAAAGTTGCATTAATAAATTATGCCTTCAAATACACTTCCAATAGAAAAAAAATATATCAAAGGAAAATGAGAATTTCTCTCAAATATGCATAATGAATTGCTCTTATATTTGTCATCTTCTCTGCAAGCCACACTATTTATATTCATGACACCAAGCATTTTAAAAATTTTAAAACTAAAAGGACTAAGGGGAAAAAGCTGATTCCAGGTTTTGGCCAAGAAGTATATGAAATGAGTCTTAAACATCTTGTCTGGTATGACAAGAAGAAGCCCAGCAATGTTTGCCAGGGTTCTATGAAAAGGACTCAGGAGCAAACCTGAGAGGTTCAATGAGCCAAAGACAGGATAATTTGAGTATCAGTAAGAAAAACAACTGCAACTAACTGCAATACCTCAAATTTGTTAAATCTAAGATGGGAGAAAAAATACTTCATGGTAATTTTTAGTGGATGAAAAGGAAACAACTCATTTTGAAATCCAATATATAATGGGGGGAAAAAGCATTTAACCTGCCTTTTTTTCTGTAGAAAATGTACCTCAAGTTAACTAAATGGCTGATGAGGGAGAAACTTCTCTTCATAGAAGTAATTCAGCTAATAAATGAAAGAATGAAGAAATATAACATCACCAGTTTTGCAACCCTACTGCAATAATGGATCCAGGCAAAATCATCAATAATAGCTAGTATCACAAAAAGGAGAGACATCGAAACATTATGCTGCCTTTTGATGGAGATACACAAAACCATCTATGAAGTGTCTTGGCAAAAAAAAAAAAAAAAAAAAAAAAAAAAAAGAACTTAAAAGTAAATCTCTAGATCAAGCTATCAATTTATGGGGTAGGAGGGGGAGCTAGGAGAATGTTTAACAATTCAGATTCCAGAGGGCAAATGATGTAGTTTCTTCAACAAATATCAATTACAATGGAAAAAAAGAGAGTTGTTCAGGGTGTTGTTGATGATACAATTTTTTTCTATTTACCTGTATGTTTGAAATTTCCCACAATGACAAAAGATTAAGAAGAATGGTAAAAATGTATACAAGTTTAACATCTACCCAAAATGACGGTCAAAGAAATGAAGCTACATAATAAAAGATTACGCATTTGTCTTTTACATCTGGGATTAATACGTACTTTGGAGCATGCCTGTAATTGATTTCCCATAACTTCTAACCGTGATAAGAGTCTATCTTCATCTATTAAAGCCTGTTGAAGAAAATTAAATATGAATAAAACCCCAGAGTAATTAAAAAATAACACGTATATTTTTTAAAAAGTTGCCACTGCCAAAAAAACTCACATAAAATCATAACACTGATGAACATTCACTGTAAAATGCTAAATTTTCAACAATTGTTCATTAGTTAAGAAATAACTTTGCCTTTGCTGACTACAAAATTTCAGTTTTAGTTTACTCAAGATCTAAGGGATATTCAAAATGCTTCTTGAATATAACAGCAACTGGAATACCTGCCAACTGGTATCTGAAGCCTCTTGGGTGATGGTTAGTAGCCGTTGAAGGGTGGCTAACTTCTGTTCCAACATCTGTTCCCGATGTAAGGCCTCCTAATATTAGAAATCAGAAAAGGGATTCTAATAAACTCAGCATGATTTCTTTGAGGAGTAATAGATTTTTAGCACATTCTGAAAATCTTCTCACATTACATCTCACTTACATTTTATGTTCAAATTTGATAAACCTATTTTGTAAAATATATAGGCCACATCGTTTTAGCCTACTAAATCATTTGTTGGCTTTAAGCACTGCTGTTAGAAGTGTTCTAGCTGCAACTTCCCTGATAACATAGAAAAAAGAGTCACCTGTTTTGTTATTCATAATTCATAAGAGCAGGTTAAAAAAACCTTAAGACTAGAAGAATGTAACAAATGTTTTAGGTATGTATGTGTGTGTGTATGATCTCAGAGCAAAATCATTCCAAACTAAGCCCAAAAGAAAGAAATCTAGTTAGAAACAATACAGTAATTCTTCTTTTTATTTTTTTTCTTCCTGGCATGTATAATTTTATTTTTATGAATTTCATCATAACAGAAATGTAATAGGGGGTCGGATGTGGCTCAACTGGTTGGGCGTCCATCTCCCATATGGAGGGACCCGGGTTCGATCCCCGGGACCTCCTGGTAAAAAAAAAAAAAAAAAGAAATGTAATAGTGTAATATTTATAAAGTTCATTAGCTTTTCCCAAGAAAGCTGCAAGAGAAACAAATCATAGCTAGATTTTGCAATCTCTGTTTTCCCCCCAACCCTTTTTTCTCCCCACATACTAAAAGACAGAGTACTTATATTAGTTTTAAGAAATCTGTCAATTTGCTTGGGATAATTCTTGATATTTAATACAAAATAATCAGGGTTAAGAATAAGTGTTACTGCCCTGGTGTGTGTGTGTGTGTGTGTGTGTGTAAATATTTTATTTTGCAATAATTTCAAACTTACAGAAAAGGCACAAAATAATAAATACTGAAAACTTCATTATACCCTTTACAATATATTAATATAAACCAACATTTAACACTTTCCCATATTTGTTATGTCATTCTCTCTCTCCTAAACTTCTGAGCATAGGCTGCACATTTCATGCTCCTTTACCACTTAATAGTTCCATGTATATTTCCTTCAAAAAAGGATATTCACTTATATAAACACATTAAATACAATAATCAAGCTCAAGAAGTTTAACACTGATATCAAACTTACAGTCTATATTCCAGTTTTTTCAATTATACCAGTAACGCCCTTTTGGGCAAAATCACGTATTGCATTTAATTGTAATTGTCTCTTTAATTTTTTAAAAATGAGGTAACATGTACAATGTAAAGTTTTCCTTCCTCAACTACTTTCAAGCATACAATTCAGTGGCATTGATCATATTCACAATGTTGTACAGCCATCACCCACATGCATTACCGAACTCTTCCATCACTCCAGAGACCATCCCTTCATTATTCATTAACTCACAATTCCCCTGGTAAATGTACTCTACTTTCTGTCTCTGTAAACTTGCATATTTTAGTAATTTTGTTTAAGTTGATTCATACATTATATGTCCTTTTGTGTCTGGCATATTTCACTCAACATGTTATCTTTAAAGTTCATCCATTTTGTACCATGTATCAGAACTTCATTCCTTTTCATAATATTCCATTGTATGTGTATATATGTGTGTGTGTGTGTGTGTGTGTATACACACACCATATTTTATCCATTCATCTGATGGATGCTTGGATTGGTTATTATCTCTCTTCATTTTCACCAGCATTTGGTATTTTCTATTTAAAAAAATAATAATAGCCATTTTAGTGGTTGTGAGGGGGTATTTCATTATTGTTTTGATTTGTATTTCCCTAATGGCTAATGATGTTGAAAATATTTTCATGTGCTAATTGGCCATTGTTTATCTTTGGAGAAATGTTTATTTAAAGTCTTTGTACATTTTTTAATTGGGTTGTTTCTCTTTTTGAGTTGTATACAGTACTTCTTAATGGCTTAACTGCATAAGTATGGATAGATTAAAAAAATAGCTTTAAATTTTTCTTTTAAAAAATGTTTTATATATATAAATATATATTTAGAAAGAGAAAGTTTGTTTCACTTGCACAGCCTATTGCATTTCCAGGTGTTCTGATTCTTTCTTTGACTGTATACCATTTAGCAGCAATTAAACATGCCAAAAATAAGAGTCCACCAAATGCTGGTTCAATGTAATTAGGGAATCAAGGCATTATGTAACTATTTGGCAGCTCCAAAAGAATATTTTAAAGAGAGAGACGCTGATTTCTAGGTGACTTATTAACATTTGATAGCAGTTAGGAAGGTCTCCTTCACTGGGAGCCAAAGTGAAAATGCTCAGAGCAATCAGTTGTGGTTTTGGCACACCTTTAAACTTCACTTTCTTCTATTCTTGTCATTATCCTAAGAACTCTTATTACCCTAATATCTCTGAGCCACCTCAACAAAGTGTGTGCTTCAAACAGTCTAAAACATAAATTTATTACTTTCCCTTATTTATGCTCGATAAATAATGATTAGGGAAAACCTGGTCTAATTAGAGTTAGAGGTACTTTTTTTTTTTTTTTTTCAGGAGGCACCAGGGATTGAACCTGGGACCTTGTACATGTGAAGGAGTTGTTCAACCACTAAGCTACACCCATTCCCCAATACTGCTTTTTTTAATATAATTCTAAAAGTATAGATTAAGGACTCTAATTAAAAACCATGCTATCTCAGAAACCACATTAAAACACAGCTTAAACTTAAAAAGAGTCTATCTGCCTAGCATCCAGGACATTATGCTGATGCTGCAAAATGTTTTACTTTAAAACAAAACCACCAAGCAACATATCTTTAGAGTCTACTTCCACTAGATGGTGTAATTTTACCTTTTAAATTCAAATCTGCTCAGTTTCATAACTCTATGAACCACATTCTAACAGAAATATAATACTTCCAGGAATGGTCTTTCACTTCTAAGTCATAAAATACATTTATTTCAGTTTTTATTTGAAAGGTTTACAACTTACACAGAAAGCAATTTAAGAAGGATGTAACTGGAAAAGACTGTCCAGTATAATTTTTTCTCAAAGAGTTGGAAAAAGAACAATGAAGCATTAGACTTACTATGAATATTGAAAGAATTGAGAAGAAAGTTGGAAAGCAAATTGGAGTGAGAGAGATTTAGATTTGCATTCCATGATGATTAGTAAAAATAATGTATAACCTTGGACAAGTCATTTAACCAGTGGGAGCCACATATTTCTCATATGAAAAAATGAAGTTTAGATGAGATTAATCTCAAAGTTTTCTTTTACCTCTATAAATAAGAGAGATTGAAGTGAATTAATATGCCTTCTTATTGACTACTAACATTTATGGAGTACATTCTATATGCCAGGTGCTATTCTAAGTTCTTTACATTTATTAATTCACTTATTCTTCGCAACTTTGTGAGATAGGTACTATTTTATACTCATTTCAAAGATGAGGAAGGGTTAAATAACTTTCCCAACAGGTGGCAGGTTAAAACTAGGGATCAAGTCCAGGGAGTTCTGGCTAGAGCCCATGTGCTTACATACTCTACCATACTGTTAGTATAAACACCACTTTTCTATGCATGTGACACTATGCCAGGAGGGTGACCTGATTAACACATTGATAATTTTCTGCCCATTTTCACAGACATGTGTATTTTAACTGAGGTAGAATTTGCCCTCAGTGACTGATTCCCATAAAAGAATGTAAGGACCTGGGATCACTGGTTTGGACCTATCATTTTAAACAAAAGGCAGATGAAGGCTTACACATGTAAAATGACTCATCCAAGATCAAAGAACTAATTAAGTAGCAAAGGCAAGATAAAAACCTCAACCTAAAAATCAGGAACTCAAACAACTACTTGAAAACTAATGTGTACAATACAGTATTATTTGCAATAGTCAAAAGGTAGAAACAACCTAAGTGTCCATCAACAGATGGTTGGATAAATAAAATGTGGTATATTGGTATATACATAAAAGGAATATTATTCAGCAATAAAAAGAATGAAATTCTGATACATACTACAATATGGATGAACCTTGAAAACATTATGCCTTCAAACATTATGAAACATTATGAAAACATTAAACCAGGCACAAATAAGAACCAGTATTGCATGATTCTACTTACATGAAATATCTAGAATAAGCAAATTCATAAAGACAGAAAATAGATTAGAAGTTACCAGGGGCTGGGGAATGGGGTAATGGCGAGTAATTGCATAATGGGTTCAGAGTTTCTGTTTGGGGTGATGAAAAAGTTTTGATAATGGATGGTGGTAATGATAGCACAATACTGTAAATATAATTAAGGCCACTGAATTGTACACTTAAAAATGGTTAAAATGGAAAAATTTTTATGGTATTTATATATTACCACAATAAAAAAAATTAAAACAAAAAACCTCAATCTCTAAACTCCTGATCTGGGGTTTTCCCTATCCATGCTTCCTCAACAGAATAATAAGGACCATAATCCAGCCCGAATCTAAGAAAACCAGAAAAAAAATGTAACATTTGTTTCCTTTAGATAGATCTGTATAGCTTTTTAAATACTGTGTTAACTTCTTCAAGAGCCCATTGCGTGTACCTGATCTGACAAGAAGTCTTTCTATATATCCAGCAGCACAGCACAGTGGTCAAGAGCTCAGATTCTGAGATCTAATTGCTTGGGTTCAAATCCCAGCGGTACCACTTATAAGCATGCGATATTGTGCAAATTATTTAATCTTGATATTTCTTAGTCCATCTGCAAAAATGAGGAGAAAATATCTCCCTCATAGGACTATGGTGAGGAATGAATGAATACAGGTAAAATGCTATACAATTAAAACGTCAAAAATTTTTTAAAAAATATTTTTCATTATTTTTTAATATCCCAAATTTAAAATTTTATTTTTAGTTTAAAAAAATTTTTATGTATTTTATTTCTTATATTTAAACCTATCATTATTATTTCATTTTCCTATTAATTGTATTTGGCTATTTTATTGGCTTCATTTTTTAAGAAACTTTAGATCACAGAAGGGTTACAACTGGGGCAGGGGAGGATCATTGGTGTAGGGGGTCAGTGATGGGGGATACTCGAGAGAAGGTTCACCTGGACATACATATAAGGTGAGCATTGTCACAGTGGGTGGAGAGTCACACAATAACCGAGAGAATATTGAATTCCCATCCTGGAGAGCTCTGCCACGCTCTCTAATGGAGCAGCAACAGTCCCCCAAGTGCAGGGGCAATGACTGGCAAAGGCGGATGGTCCATTGATAGGCCCCTGATATTGACGACTATGCTTGCGAACCTTTGCTCTTGAAATTGAAACTTAGCCTAGTGTTGTAGGGTGCCTAAGAGTAGCCTCCTGAGAACTTTCCTGTTGCTCAAATGCAGCCTCTCTCTAAGCCAAACTCAGAATATAAATGAATTACCTTCCCCCCAGGGTGGGACGTGACTCCCGGGGATGAGCCTCCCGGGCACTGAGGGATTACTACCAAACACCAACTAGCAATGCAACTGGAAAAAAGACCTCAAATAAAAGGGGGAAAAGGTAAAGACAAATGACTTTACATGGCTAAGTGTCTTCAAAGTGAGTCAGAGGTCATTCCAGAGGTAACACTTATGCACATCTCAAGAGGATCTCATAGACTGCCAAAGTGGATACTACCCCAAATAGTGGGGCTCCTGAGGGCTCTAGAGACACCTGGGTCCTATGGTCAAGGCAGACAGCTCCGGAGTTTATGCCTCTCCAGTGGGCCCTACCTTGGAGTTTGTGCTCCTGAGAGTGACAGAGTTGTCCTCAGTTATGGCCTCCCTACACATGGCTCATCTGTCCCTTCTATTTGAACCTATTCTTGGTGCTGGAGGTAGTAGCTGTACGTCCTGTACTTGAATCTTTGGGTTGTCCATGTGCCAGCTGGGCCCTAAGCCTCAGTAGAGTTGCAACACCTACTCTCTAGTTCATTGGACTCACCCAGGACAACTAACAAGGAGTTAAGGATGGACAACCACCATATCAAGGAAACAAGAGAGCCTACAATTGCAAGCAAAAGAGTCCCATCCATCAGCTGTATGGGATCGAAGCCTCCTCTCAATTAGAGGTGGAGTGGACATCACCATCCCAGAATCCTCAGGATTGGGGAATGATCTGTGGACTAGAGTAGACTTACTAGTATTCTACTACAGACTTAATGTAATTCTAGCAATGGAAGAAATCACAATATTGATGTGGAGGCAGTGGCCGCTGGAGGCTCTGGGGACAGGGAGAGGGAAAAACAGGTGTAATACGGGGGCTTTTTTGGGACTTGGGAATTGTCCTGAATGACATTGCAACAACAGATATAGGCCATTATATATCTTCCCACAACCTGCAGAATTGTGTGGGAGAGAGTGTAAACTACAATGTGAACTATGGTCCATGCTCGGTGGCAATGCCCCAGAATGCATTTATTAATTGCAATGAATGTACTATACTAATGGAGGATGTTGTTTATGTGGGAAGGTGTGGGAGGTGTGTGGAGTGGGGCATAGGGGAATCCCTATATTTTTTGTGTAACATTTATGTAATCAAAGTATCTTAAAAAATAATAAAAAATATATATTAAAAATATATATATTTGCTATTAAGCAACCAAAATCTCTCTAGGTTTGATTTTATTTAAAAGTCATTTATGGATAAAGAACTATTTTGGGACTTCCTCATATTTGAAGAAAGAAAAACTTTCCTTGTACAGAATCTCATCTTCTCTAGACTTAATAACCTTGATTCTTTTTTTTTTTTTTTTTTTTTTTTTACCGGGAGGTCCCAGGGATCGAACCCGGGTCCCTCCATATGGGAGACGGACGCCAAACCAGTTGAGCCACATCCGACCCAACCTTGATTCTTTTATCCTTTCATCATAGAACCAATTTTTAATTCTTTGTTTTTCTTTGAAAAGGTATTTCTTTTGTACTTGTATCCAAGTAATATTTTTTTTTTTTTTTTTAAGATTTTATTTATTTATTCATTTATCCCCCCCTTGCTGCCTGTGCTCGCCGGGTCAGCCAACCACGCCGTGCGGGCGGGCCTGCCCTCACCAGGAGGCCCCGGGAACCGAACCTGGGGCCTCCCATATGGTAAACGGGAGCCCTACTGATTGAGCCACAGCCGCCTCCCCCAACTAATATTTTTTCATCCTATATTTATGAAGTGGCAAAATTAAATCTAAGTTGTTTAATTTTGCTTTTAAAGACTAAGATTTCTCAAGATTCACTTTTACCTGTAGATACTGAGAAAGCTGGAATAGTTCCTGAGAATACATACTGGGAGTGTTAGCAGCAACCTAGAAACAAAATGACAATATCAATATGCAAACGAAATACTTCATAAAAGGTATTAAAGCCAAACTACTTCCTTGAAATGTCTACCTACTTAATAGAAAACAATAAGTAGTTTCCAAATTAACCAGTTCCCTCAGTGCTCAAAATATTTCTGACCCATGTCTAAAATTGGTAAATTGTAAATTATGCTGACCAGTTTAAGATATATAAGCAGGGTGGAACAAGTTATACTCATACAAATATTCCCTGATAAACCATATATCAAATTTTGAGCACAAAGTCTAAATCCAGCACTAAAACCTCCTAAAACAATAGATCCATATTTCTCACCTTTAAAATTCATCTTTACATAGTTCTGCAATATGTCAACAAATCACAATTAATTTAGAAGTCAACATCTTCAGAATGGTATTTATACGTGAGGTTGGGGGGAAGTGGGACATGAAATATAACACTTTGTCCAATGGCAAGAGGCAATGAAAATAGCTTTGTCTTAAAAAAAAAAAAAAACTATATGTAAGTTTTAAGAGGAAAAAGATAGGAAATAATGGTGTTTGAACAGTACAAACCACAGTCAGACTGCTTAGAACTCAAGGGTATTTAGAAAAGGTACCTTCTATAAGAAGTGGAATATAGAACCATGGAATTATTTTTTTAAAAGGTGGGGTGGGGAGAGAGAAAGAGCAAAGGCCCTAAGAATTGCTGTAACATTTACCCACTACCAAATCCTATATATTAGTAGTAAAATTCCTTATTTTATTAATATGCTGATTAGAAGACAGAGGTAGCCTTATTTTTAAAGTTAGTCCTTAAAAGGCAAAGCCATTGTTTACTTCTAAAATAATTCTTGGTATTGCTGACTTGACAATTAACCACATTTACTTCTAAAAACGAATCTAGCATAGAACTCCAGTTTTATCCAAATGAGGAAGAAAAACTGTAAAGTATATTCCCAATAATGATACGTAAAGCATATAGTTTAGCTTCAACACTAAGAAAACGCAGTATCTACAGTAATGTCAAAAGATGTAGTTTTTTTCACTATTTAGCAATGATACCTATAGTTCCGGACAAAAGAAAAATACTTCCTAACAGAAAATTACTGCAAAATTTTTTACCAGATTAGGTTAAAACTGATCTTCAAGGACAATAAAAAAACAACTTCTGTAAGCCCATATTTCTGTGCTATTTCCATGTATAGGCAAATTCTGAGCAAACTGTTTGGGCAGGAAGTTTTAATAAACATTTCTAAACATTCTAAAGATTTATTTATTTATTTATCCCCCCCTTGCTGTGTCCATTTGCTTTGCATTTTTCTGTGTCTGTTTGCCTCTGTTTTGTTGGGTCATCTTGCTGCACCAGCTCACTGCACCGCACGGGCCGTCAGCTCACCACGCCATGCGGGCCGACTTGCCTTCACCAGGAGGCCCTGGGAGTTGAACCCAGGGTCTCCCCATATGGTAAACCGGAGCCCAATCAATTGAGCCACAGCCGCTTCCCTAAACATTCTAAACATTTCTAAACAGTGTTTCAGAATAAAAAGTAGTAGTTAACACTTCTTATTTTTGGCTAAACACAAATCAGGTACTCCCAGTCTATTGTCAATAGTCTACCCGAGATAGCAAAGGCTTTTTCCTAAGAAATATCCATTCATAAATTCTCTAGATACTGAAGATCTAAAGACTACAATAACTATATAGGTACATATACTCTGTATATTTTGTTACAAAAGAAATGAGTTAAGTTTCTCAGTAGAACATATTGAAAACAAACACATGCAAAAATATTCCCAAAGCAATATAGCTGTGCTAGTTTGGAAGAAATCATTAGCAACTTACTTTGTCAACAGGACTTGGTAATGGAGCATGGATGACACTGAAAAGTAAAATTTAGAATTTTTATCTAATTTCCTGACAATTAGAGGAAACAGAGTTTGAGAATAGCAGAGTATCTTAAACCCCAAAGTTGACACATTTGCCTTCATATAGTTCTTATATGGGAATTATTTTTCAATTATTCATAAATCTATAGAATTCTTAGAAAAGAAGGTAATGAATATATAAACCCAGCTTCTACACAAGCAATATATTTCTAAAAACATCTTAAAAATCCAAAATGTACTAAATGCCTTCTGAATCCACAACTTAATAAGGGCTGCTGCAAATTCCTTCATTATTAGATCTACTATATAGAAAGGGGAAAAAAAAAAAATGGACTACTTAAATTTTCTGTTTTCAATTTTGGAATGTGTGAATTATGTTATTTTTAAAATAAAAAATTCCTATACAGAAAAGCAAAGTTCTACTGGAAAGAAAGGATATAATTTGGAAACTTGTTCCAATGGAGGACAATTTAAGCTAATCAAAACAGTAGTACTGCTCTTTTCTACCCAGCACCTCTCATTCTAACTATTGATATTCTTTATATGTGTACAAAATTAAACACAGTATATATATTTTAAAAAACACAAACCATTAAATAGACATTATTAATTGGTACAACTGTCTTTTTGGCCTTATGAAGTACTACTTACAGAAAGGCAAGTGTAGCAGGTTAGGCATGCGGGCTCAGAAATTACAGTGACTGGATATAAATACTGGCTCTACTTACCAACTGTTATCGGGCAAGATGCCTAACTACTATAAGTCTCTGCTTCCTTATCCATAAAACGAGGATAATAATAAAACCAATCCCATAGAGTTTTTGTATGAAATGTGTTCATACACGTAAGAAGCTTAGAACAAACAGTGCCTAAGGCAGTGTAAGCACTCAATCACTACTACCATTCCCATGAGAATAGAGCAGCTAAGGAAGCCAAAGTCCCTATCTTACAGTGCCTTGTAAGATGGTTTATGTGTGTTAGGAGTAAGTAGAGGAGATACCTATGTCCTTTCCCATCGTTAATCACGTTATATCCTAGAAGTCACTCTGGTGATGGCCAACTTGAAAGCTCACTAGGTAAACTTCCTAGATCAGCTGGTTAATTGTGCAAGCTGCAGAGAAACTGATCTGGTATAACTTAAAAAATCAGGAATGATAATTCTGATCCTACCCTAACAACTGCAACCCTAAGAAATGTTTCAGTACACTGAAATAATGAAGAAAATGGACTATGAACAAGCAGCACGTACCTCCCTCCTTGAGCATCCATGATATCCTGTACCACTGAGTCCATATAACCCTTTACTATACTTCTTTGATTACATCTCTTTACTTCCTAACGAGGTGAGACACACAGGCCAGGAACTATGACCAGTTCACCTCCCATCCTCAGATGCCTTAAAGAACAAGCATAAGCTAATGCCTTATGTGGGTTAAAACAATTACATATGTTTTGTGTTTCTTCTCTACTCCATAAAAATAAAATAGACATTTAAAATAAGTTTCTTTTTCCTGACTATACAACAATACATATTTATTATGGAAAATATGTGAAGTATGAGGAAATAAACAAAAATTATCCAATGCCAGCACCCAGTGGTAAACACTTTGGGTATATTTCCTTTTCTTTGCATATATGCACATATAGGGAAATGAACTTAAGAAAGTCTAAATAGAAGCAAATGGTATTAACAGGGTTTTTTTTTTTTTTAAAAAACATTCCAGTTTTCTTAGTGATCAAAGTATAAAACTCCCATCATCATGAAAATCTAATTAGTAAACAGAAGGTGACAAATCCAACAAATCATTCCATAAGTGATATATATTTGCATTTCACAAAACTATCTTGGATACAAGTATTTTGTTTGAATTATGGAAAAGTTCATATGCATATACAGAAAAACAGTTACAAAGGATTATAGAAAATAAGATGGAAATAGTTATGTGGTATTAGGGTAGTGGGATTATAGGCAATTTCTCTCTGATTCTTCTCATGAGAGATTTATTTATGTAATATAATAAAAATTAAGGAAGAAAAATAATCAGCTTTTTGAGAACTACTTACCAAAAATCTTAAAGAGCATTAAGTGCTACATATACAATGAACCTTAAGCTCTAGGCATTCTGCATAACCCAAAGCACCTTAACTGCTTAAAAAAAAAAAAAAAGAGATCACAATAACACAAACTTCTAATGTTCATCAAGTGGATATTTTATGTGCCAGGCACCAAGTTAAACTCTCTTAAGTGCTGAATCTCGTTTAATTCCTGCTAACTAGGTACTATTATTATCTACATTTTTCAGATGAGAAAAGTGAGGCCTGATCAAATCACAGAACAGGTGGAATCAGGCTTTGAATCAGATTATCTTTAAAGACCAGGCTGATCTTCCTCCAGCTATAAAGAATTACTTGTTCAGAATTCATCTTCTCCAGAAAGTCAGTCAGATTATGTACAATGAAACTAGTAGCATTTCAAATGATGGTAAGGTTTGACCACATAAGAAAAACCAAACAAGAAGAAGAAAACGGGCAAAAATTAAAAGCACTGGAGAAACAAGAGGGACAGGGACACATTGTACTGAAATACTTTTAAAAAATTCATAAGCCATACTAGATGGAACCTGAGCACAATGAAAGAAGACCCTTTATGCAACTGCTTGACTCCATAAAAGAAAATTCTCATACTCAAATACAAACATCAAAGTATTTTAAGAAGCCACACATCCTTAATTGATTAATAGTCACATAGATTTCTAACACCTTAGTTCTTGACTTATAAAAGCTGAATTACAATAAAGTTGCTAAAGTCTACTGCAAATTTTATAACTAAACTATAATTTAAAACAGGAAACAGATTGTTTTAAATTTAAAATGCCTTAAAATTTATGCTTTTCTTGCGATATCCTTAATTCTAAATATATATAGTAGCTTCTAGTCAAAGCGTAAAATATGATTCTAATGAAAGTATAGACGATTACAGTAATGGGAGGGTGTAGCCGTTGGCCAATTTAATGTAATTATGAATTCCAAAAATATAATTGGATGATGCTTGTAAACTGATCTGTTAATCTGGGCATGATTAAGTTATGATTAGGGCAATGACTGGGCCAAGTCAGTAGGGCGTTGAGCCCCACCCCTTGGTGGGTGGAGAACCAAATATAAAAGGCATGGCAAGAACAGAGTTGAAGCACTTTTTTGAGAAGCTGTTTTGATGTTGGAAAGAAGGCCCCAAGAGAAGAGAAGCGAGCCGTTCGCCCGATCGTCTACAGCTGACCTTGTGGAGGAAACAGG
>JAKSZT010053825.1:19684325-19726302 GCA_026826555.1 Tolypeutes matacus
GCCCGATCGTCTACAGCTGACCTTGTGGAGGAAACAGGAGCTAAGCTCGCAGAGAAACGCAGCCCCGGGAAGAGAGGAACCCAAGAAGCCTGAACCCTGGCAAACGCCGACAGCTGTCTTGCTCTAGCATGTGGCAATGGACTGTGGTGAGAGAAGAAACTTAACGCTTTATGGCCTGGTATCTGTGGACTTCTACCCCAAATAAATACCCTTTATAAAGACCAACCCACTTTTGGTATTTCAAATTAGCACCCCTTTGGCTGACTAATACAGAGGGCCTCTGCTTTCTTTTTCTTGATCTTTCCTATCACTACTCTCCTTTTTCTTCAGCTTATTGCTTCTCTCCACCTCCTATTCTCACATTGTTGCCTCTGCTTTTGAGAAACAGAAAATATTGTGTTGGATATAGAAACAAGTTTCTAGGATATTCAAGGTTTTCCTCCAAATAAAAAAATGTTGAAGTTTACACTTACTCAGCTCCCTCAACACTTTATGTTAATAATCTGTGAAAAGCACATGCATGTACATAAGTTTATATATTTAAAAAAAAATTTTTTTATTAAAGAAGCTGTAGGTTTACAGAAAACTCATGCATAAAATACAGAGTGCCCATACATTAGCCTGACATTAACACCTTGCATTAGTGTAATTTGTTTGTTTATATTTTAAAGTTTACATTTTTATGACTAATTTTTCACTTTTAAGTTCTGTCCTCCTCTAAGGGACACTTCCACTGCTTCATACAAAATATATATATATTGGGGAGGGAAATCTTCAAAAACTCCCACTGAAATGTTATTAACTATATTAACAACCTCAAGGTCCTGTACACAGGCAAGCATAGTTTAAGAAGTCCTATATTAAATGTAGATTAAAAGGAATGGAATAAATTGTCACTCACCAATAATGTACAAATATTTTAATAACAACTGATTGTCCATCAAAATATAAATTATAAAGTCAAATTTGGAAACAAAATAACCTTTGCCTTCTTATACACTATTTACTAGAATTGCAATTAAAATGAAAAGCAACTAGACTTAAGTGTATTATACTCCAAAGAGTATTACATCAATTTTTCAACATTATGAAAATGATCCTGAAGTATTAACATTATACCATCACCTAGAATATTATTAACCAAGGTAATTAATCCAAAAATTCATAGCACTAAATTATACTCACTCTGAGCGGAGTCGGGCTTCCATACCATCTGGTAGAAAAAGTTTTATTGTGGAAACAATACACCCATGGGTAACTGGTTAAAACAAACAAACAAGATGGACAAAATAATTGTTTAAAAAACATAAAGCTTCATACCTTTATATTTAAAGCTTGTCTATGTGACATGCCTAAACATATATTTTATTCTTAAATGTATTAAGTTATGGGAAAGAAAATAAATCTGGTGATTTCATGACAATATTCATTACCCAGGAGAAAATCATCCCCGTCCATAAAGAATCACAATTACAAGGTACAATTATAGATAGAATTGTTTCAAAAAGTGTACCAACCTCCAATTCTACAGGAACAATCAATAAAAGGCCAGTTGAATATATGGAAATACAATTAATGGGGGGAAATGTACTTTATCTTCCATCCGCCAGCAACAAAACTAACTCCAACTATTCTGCCATCCAAAATACAGCCCTTAATCCGTATTCTCCTATCTCCAACCCATAGTTCACATCTCCATTCCATTTTATGTATGAGAAAACCAAGATCTCAGACAAGTGAAACTGCCTCTACAGCTCTCCTATTATGGGGCAGAGCTGTTAAAACTCAGGTCCAAGGTTCCCAGTTCAGCTATAAAAAACTTTTTTTATTTCATGATTGTTTTTTCTTCCACCCCCAACCTCAAACCTCTTTAGATAACATAACACCAATTACTTTGTAGACAAATTCTTACCTTTGCTTCTTACTTCCTCCCTTTTCTACTGAAGATTCTGAGGGACCTAACTTCCAAAAAGCAACACCTGTACAGAGCTTCTCTTTGTGGGTGTGTTTTACAGAAAAAAAAAAAATTTTTTTTCTGGGTTTAAAAGTTGATGGCTTTTTATATCTCTATTCTTCAGAGATTATGTCTTCCAGGGTTCAAAGAGTTAATTTATTTAGTTCACCAAACTCGTATTAAGTCCTAATGTGGGGTGATGGAAATATACTTTACCATGATTGGAGTGGTGGTTATGTGACTGTATACATTTGTAAAATCTCACTGACCTGTACACATAAAATTGTTGGTATTGTAAGTAAATTATACTTCAATAAAGCTGATTTTTCAACCGAACTAATTCATTTATATGTGGATAATTCATTTATCATGCCCATAAATCATCAACGTAGTATTATATAAATATACAGTGATGTGATTACACTGTCATCTAGAAATGCAGATTAAATTTAAGGAACCTAGTACAATTTATTAGTTAATTAGTTAATATTCATTAACTAATTGATCACATAAAAGTGCTAACACAGTCAAGTGCCATCTATGACACAGAGTCTAAACTCTGCCTAGCACCAGCAATCCCAGCCATGCACCAATGGGCTCTTTCCTTTCTGGCCTCATTCTCTATCCTGCAACCATCGACATCTGTTACAAAACCAAGCTACTTGCCAGTTTCCAAACATTTTACCTTCCACAAACCCATCCCTTTTACATGAACTGTCCCTTTTGTCAATGGTGTTCTTTACCCCCATATCTACATGGCCAAATGCAACTTATCCTCCAGGTTCAGACTTTCTACTTCCTTCACCAAAACTCAGTATATGACTTTGGTGTCCATAGAGCATTTTATGTCTATCTACTTCTTATGAAACTAAGCACACTGCATCATGAATATTTATCATTTATATAAGCTTGTATCAATTAGATCAACTCTTCGAAGGCAGCAAGGATTGGTTGTTTCTCAATTTTTCATATCACATTAAAGCCTAACAAATGGACTAATACAGAAATCTCTGAGTTGAACTGAGGGCTGAATGTGAGTGGGTGGCCAGGGTACTGTTGAAGGCAGTTAAAAACCATATCTCACTAAGTGGAGAAAGTCCAGGCACACTATGCCTTTGAAAAGGTTTTCATGACAACTAAACACACAGATGCAGTGAAATGTTATCTTTTCTCTCTCTCTCTCTCTCTTTTTTTAATTTCAGTAGAGCAATTGGAGGTTTTTGGTGTTTTGTTTTTTTTTTTTTAATTATACAGAAACAACAGGGGAGCAGATGTGGCTCAAGTGGTTGAGTGCCTGCTTCCCACATGGGAGATCCTGGGTTCAATCTCTGGTGCCTCCTAAAAAACAAAAAACAAGCAAACAAACGAAAAAAAAAAAAAAAAAAAACAGCTCAGGGGAGCCAATGTGGCTCAGTGGTTGAGCAGCCAGCTTCCCACATACGAGGTCCTGGGCTCAATGCCCTGTCCCGGTACCTTAAAAAAAAAGAGTTCCCATATAACCCAGTTCCCTCACAAACACAACTTTCCCCATTATTCACATTTTGCATTAGTATGATAACTTTGTGACAACTGATGAAACAATATTATTACAATTACAATAATAACTATATTTCATAGTTTACATTAGGGTTCACTGTTATACATGTCTATGGTTTTTGTTTACATTTTATTTGTACCCTGGTAATATATATAAATCCAAAATTTCCCATTTTAACCACTTACAATTATTCAATGCAGTAGTGTTAATTATATTCACAATGTTGTGCTGCCATCATCAATATCTATTACTAAAACTTTTTTAGGGGCGGATGTGGCTCAAATGGTTGGGCGTCTGTCTGCCATATGGAGGGACCTGGGTTCGATCCCCGGGACCTCCCGGTAAAATTTAAAAAATAAATAAATAAATAAATGAATAAATAAAAAAGATAAATTTATTAAAAAAAAAAAAACAAAACAAAACTTTTTTACCACCCTAAATAGAGCCAGTTAAGCATTAACTCTCTATCCTCCACTCCTACCCCTGACACTGGTAACCTGTATTCTAATTTCTGACTCCATGATTTTGAATATTCTATTTCATATTAGTTAATCGTACGATATTTGTCCTTTTATGTCTGGCTATTTCACTCAATATTATGTTTTCAAGGTTCATCCATCTTGTAGCACGTATAAAAAAATTCATTCCTCTGTAGTTGAATAATATTCCATCTACACAGCTACCATAATTCATTTATCCATTCATCTACTGATGGACTCTTGGGCTCCTTTCACTTTTTGGCAATTGTGAATAATGCAGTTATGAACATGGGTGTGCAAATATCTGTTTACGTCTCTGCCTTTTTTTTTTTTTCTTTTTTTTTACCAGGAGGTCCCGGGGATCAAACCCCAGTCCCTCCATATGGTACACGGATGCCGAACCTCTTGAACCACATCCGTTTCCCAACGTCCCTGCTTTCAATTCTTCTGGGTATATACCTAGAAGTGGGATTGTCAAGTCATATGGTACTGCTATACTTAACTTTCTGAGGAACCACTAAACTGCTTTCCACAGCGGCTGCACCATTTTACATTCCCACCAACAATAAGTATTCCTACTTCCCTACATCCACTCCAATGCCAGTACCATGTTGTTTCGATTACTGTAGCTTTGTAATAATTTTTAAGATCAGGAAGTGTGAATCCTCCAACTTCATTCTTCATCAAGATGGCTAAGACTATTTCCATTTACACTTCCCTTTACATTTCCATTTAAATTTAATGACTAACTTCCATTTCTGCAAAGAAGGCTGCTGGAATTTTGGTTGGGATTGAAGTGAACCTGTAAATTGCTTTGGGTAGAACTGACATCTTAACAGTATTTAATTTCTAATCCCTGAACATGGAATGTCCTTTCATTTATTTAGGTTTTCTTTGATTCCTTTTAGCAATGTTTGGTAGTTTTCTTTGTACAAGTCCTTTACATCATAGGTCAGATTCATTCCTATATATTTAATTCTTTTAGTTGCTATTGTAAATGGGATTTTCTTGATTTCTTCTTCACATTGTTCATCATTATTATAGAAACACTACTGTTTTTTGCCTGATGATCTTGTACCCCTCCAGCTTGCTGAATTTATTAGTTCTAGTGGCTATTATAGGAATTTTTCAGATTTTCTGTATATAGGATTATGTTAGCTGAAAGAGAGAAAAGTTTTACTTTTTCCTTTCCAATTTGGATGCTTTTACTTATTTATTTTTCTTCCTAGATGCTCTGGCTAGACCTTGCAATACAATGTTGAAGAACAGAGGTGAGAGTGGGCATCCTTGTCTGATACTGATCTTAAAAGGAAAACTTTCAGTCTTTCACTATTAAGTGGGATATCAGTTGTACATTTTTCATAGATGCCCTTTATCATGTTGAAGAAGTCTCCTATTTCTGGTTTTTTAAGTGTTTTTATCAAGAAGCGGTGCTGAATTTTGTTAAACACCTTTTCTACGTCAATTGAGAT
The DNA here is from genome assembly GCA_026826555.1 of Tolypeutes matacus. Classification (NCBI taxonomy): domain Eukaryota; kingdom Metazoa; phylum Chordata; class Mammalia; order Cingulata; family Chlamyphoridae; genus Tolypeutes; species Tolypeutes matacus. Next base: position 19,689,768 of record JAKSZT010053825.1, read on the forward strand.
GCTCATGTGCTTATTTCTTTATTCTGTTAAAGTGGAATATTACATTCACTGATTTTCTTATGTTGAACCATCCTGCATACTTGGGATAAATCCCACTTGATGATGGTGTATAATTCTTTTAATATGATGTTGAGTTTGGTTTGCTGATATTTTGTTAAGGATTCTTGCATCTATATACATAACAGATATTGGTCTGTAATATTCTTTTCTTAGGGTATCTTTTTCTGGTTTTGTATGAGGGTGATGATAGTCTCACAGAATGCGTTATGGAGTGTTAACTCTTCAAATTTTTGGAGGAGTCTGAGCAGGATTGTGGTTAATTCTTGGAATTTTTAGTAAAATTCTGTTGGGAAGCCATTTGCCCTGGACTTTTCTTTGTTGGGAGGTATTTGATTACTGTTTAGATTACTAATTATTGGTTTGTTGAGCGATTATATTTCTTCTTGAGTCAGTGTAGGTAGCTTGTGTTTTTCTAGGAATTTGTCCAATTCATCTAGGTTAGCTAATTTGTTGGTATACAGTTGTTCATAATAGCATGTTATATATAGTCCTTTTTATTTCAATGAGGTCAGTGGTAATGTTCCTCTTTTCAATTCTGATTTTAGTTATTTATGTCCTCTCTTTTTTTTCTTTCACAACATAGCTAAAGTTTTGTCAATTTCATTGATCTTTTCTAAAAACAAAACAAACAACAACAACAAAAAACAGCTTTTAGACATCCAGGAAGATGGCAGACAAGAAAGACACAGGACTCTCTTCTCTCCCAGAGAAAAACTAGAGGAGAGGCAGAAACAGGCTGGAAATTTTTTTTCTAGGGTTTAAGATACCAGGGGAAGGCTGGACTGCCCACCAGAGAGAGGACAAAGGCAAAGAATCCCAACAGCAAAACTGTGAATTAAAAGTCGCAGCTGCAGATGCCAAAACACTCCCCCACACTACAGACACTTGAATTCTCAGGCCTAGGGGCTGGCTACAACAGACAAAGGGGTCCCTGGGATCCACCTCCCAAGCAAAGGGGAGCGGAGGAACACAGCCTAAAGCTGACTCAGCTTTTGACCCCCAAATTTGGTGTGCTGTATTCCAGGAGCCCTTCCAGGCTGGGTGGGGCCACGCTAGCTATTGTTAGCCTTGGGAGCCAGCAAGGGACTAAAGAAATTCAACCCTCACTATCTCCCTCTCTACTGACCAGAACTAGTTGTTGAGGAAGCAGAGGGGAGTGGAATTACTTCCAACCTTGGAAAAGGGAGGAGAATGCCAGCAAAGTTTGGAGAACTGCCTCCAGGCAAGAACCTCTGTCACAGTGATCTAGTCTCTGTTGCATCAAACACATCCAAACAGGCACTGAACTGAGAAAGCTGCCAAAGGGCACCATGTACCGAAGTGTACGTTAAGAAATTTAAAATAAATAAGTAAGAGAAGATTTTCCCAGCCTTTATAGCCTCCCACCCCAAGGCCTGAGGAAGCAAGTCTGCAACCCAATACTGGGTCCAGGGCCCAGATTTGAGCAACCAACAGGAACAATCCTAAAGACCCAGTACAGGTTGAGCCAAAAATCAAGGAACAGCAGTAACACACACCCTCCTGCCAATAAAACCCTACAAAAAAAGAGAGAAATTGAACATCTGAGTAAACTCACCACCAAAATCAGATGCCTAGACATAGCAAAAAGATTATAAGTCATACTAAGAAAATGGAAGAAATGGCCCAAGAAAAGAAATATATCAAAGCCCCAAAAGAGACACAGGATTTGAGACAACCAATCAACAAGATGCACACAAACTTCCATAATAAAATTAACAAGTTGAAAGACAATATGTCTAAAGAGATAAAGGACATCAAGAAGACACTGAGCAAGCACAAAGAAGAATTTGAAAACCTGAAAAAAAAAAAGTAACTGAGCTCATGGAAATGAAAGACACGATAGATCAAAAACACATTAGAGGGGGAGCAGATGTAGCGCAAGCAGTTGAGTGCCTGCTTCCCACAACAAGGTCCCAGGCTCAATCCCCAGTACCTCCTAAAAACAAAACAAGCAAACAAACAAACAAACAAAAAACAACTCAAGGGAGCCACTGTAGCTCAGTGGTTGAGCACCAGCTTACCACATACAAGGTCCTGGATTCAATCCCCAGCCTCAAAACAGGAAGAAAAAAAAGACTACATTAGGGGTGTGATGGTTAGGCTAATGTGTCAACTTGGCCAGGTAATTGTGTTTAGGTGTTTGGTCCAGCAAGCACTGGGCTAATTGCAATACAAGAGCATTTATGGACTTCAATCCCAGTGAGTTTACTGCATGGATGGCTGATTACATCTGCATCAATCAGGGAGATTGCATCAGCAATGGGTGATGCTTTTATCCAATCAGTCGAATGCCTTAAAAGGGGAAGTGATTTCAACATTCAGAGAGAATTTCCCAGCTCGTCCTTGGACAGCCAACTTCTCCCAGAAACTCATCAAGGACCTTTCATCAGACTTTCATCGGAGCCCCTGGTTTGCAGCCTGCCTGCGGAACCTTGATTTGTACATCCTCATGGTCGCGTGAAAGGCTCTTTTAAATTCTCCTAAAATTGACAGATATCTCTTGTTGATTCTGTTTCCCGAGTGAACCCTGACTAATACAAGGGGCATATAACAGCAGACTCAAAAGGATGAAAGAAGAATAAGTGATATAGAAGACAGAACAGCTGAAATTGAAGAGAGAAAAGAATGGAAAAAATAGAGCAGGGACTCAGAGTGGAATGATAACATGAAACACAACAACATATGTACCATGGGAATTCCAAAAGGAGAAGAGAAGGGAAAAGGTGCAGAAAGAATATGTGAGGAAATAAGAGCAGAAAATTTCCCAACTTTCATGAAAGAAATAAACTTATATGTCCAAAAAGCACAGCATACCCCAATCAGAATAAGTGTGAATAGACCTACTTTCTAAAAGAAGAGCTTCTTTCTAAAAGAAGAAAGAGCTAAACTCGAAGATCTAACTGAACTACTGGAGAAACTAGTAAAAGAACAGCAAACCAATCCCAAAGCAAACAGAAGGAAAGAAATAATAAAGATTAGAGCAGAAATAAATGAAATTGAGAACAAAAAAAAACAATAGAGAGAGCGTGCTTCAGCAGCACATATACTAAAATTGGAACAATATAAAGACGATTAGTATGGCCCCTACACAAGGATGACAGAGAAATTCATGACACATTACATATTTTTAACAACCCAAGTGTCCATCAACCAAAGAATGGATAAACAAAGTGTGGTATATATAGCTATGCTGCAGTAAGAAGAAATGAAATTGGGACACCTGTGATAACATGGATGAATCTTGAAGACATTATGCAGAGTGAAATAGCCAGACACAAAAGGGCAAATATTGCATAATCTCACTGAGATAAATATGAAAAATAAATACACAGAGTCAAAACCAACAGTATAGGTTATTAGGAGATAAGAAGAGGGCTGTGAAGGTGTACTGATGATTAATATAGGTATAAGTTTTAATTGACTATAAAGTGTGGAAATGGATAGAGGTGATGGTAACACATTATAGTGAGTAGGAGCTTGTTTATAAATGGGATTGTGGCTGAAAAGGGTAGTCTAGGGATGTAGTGTCAATGGAAGGAAAGCTAGAGAATAATTTAGGGACTGAATAATACAGTGAACCCAGAGGTGGATGAGAATTGTGGTTAATAGTATAAATCCAAGAATGTCATTCTGTGAACTAAATTGATATACATCACTATTGCAGGTAGTGGGAATGTGGAAAAGTTTAGGAAAAATACAATTAATGTAACTATAGACTATAGTTAACCACAATACCGTAATATTCTTGCATCAATGCCAAAGATGTACTGTGCTAATAACAAGGGGGTAGAGAAAAAATATGCCAAATGTATTCTATGGACCATAGTGCGTGGTAATAGTCTGATGATATTATCTCATAATCTGTAACAAATGTTCCACAACGGTGTGGTGTGTTGGTGAAGTGGTGCTGTATGGGAATTCCACACGAGCATGATTGTTTTGTAAGTTCACAACTTCTGTAAAAAAAAAAAAAAAAATTCAAAAAACAGTAGAGAAAAATCAACAAAACCAAAAGTTGGTTCTTCGAGAAGATCAATAAAATTGACAAACTCCTATCTAAGCAAAGAAAAAAAGAAAGATGCAAATTAATAAAATCACAACTATAAGATTATACCAAATACCACTGATTGCTAAAAAAAAAAAAAAAAAAAAAAAAAAAAAGAGAGAGAGAGAGAAAAAAAAACAATCAACTTTTGGTTTTGTTGATTCTCTCTTAATATTTTCTTTTATTCTCTATTTCATTAATCTCTGCTCTCACCTTTGTTACTTACTACCTTCTACTCACTTTGGGTTAAGTGGATCTTCCACTTATGACGTTAAGTCTCTCATTTAAGACCTTTCTTCTTTTGTAATATAAGCATTTAGTGCTATAAATTTCCCTCCCCGTGCTGCCTTTGCTGCATTTCCTGAGTTTTGATATGTTGTATTTTCATTTTCATTTGTCTCAAGATACTTCCTCATTTCCTTTGTGATTTCTTCTTTGACCTACTGGATGTTAAAGAGCACATTGTTTAATTTCCATATATTTGTGAATTTTCCATTTCTCCTTCTGTAACTGATTTCTAGCTTCATTCCATTGTGGTAGGAAAAGATACACTGTATAATTTCAATATTTTTAAAAATTTATTGAGACTTGTTTTGTGACCTAACATATAGTCTATCCTGCAGTATGATCCATGTGTACCAGAGAAAAACGTGTATTTCAGTGCTGTTGGGTGAAGTGTTCTATGTATATCTGCTATGTCTAATTGGTTTAGAGTATCATTCAAGACTTCTATTCCTTTATTTATCTTCTGTCTAGATGTTCTATTCATTATTGAAAGTGGTGTAATAAAGTCTACTACTATTGACGTAGAACCGCCTATTTCTCCCCTGAAATCTGTCAATATTTCTTCATATATTTTGGGGCTCTGCTGTTAGTTGCATATATATTTACAATTGCTATATCTTCTTGTTGAATTGACTCTTTATCACTATATAATGACTTTCTTCATCCCTTGTAACAGTTTTCGACTTAAAGTCTATTTTACCTGATATCAGTAATGCCACCTTACTCTCTTTTGGTTAGTACTTACATTTTATATATTTTTTCCATCCTTTCACTTTTCATCTGCTTATGTCTTTGAATTTTTTGGTGAGTCTCTTATAAACAGTGTATGGTTACGTCCTGCTTATTTATCCATTCTACCAATCTCTGCCATTTGACTGGAGAGTTCAATCAATTTACATTTAAAGTAACTACTGATAATGTAGCATTTTCTTTTGCCATTTTGCTATTTAGTATTTGTAAGTCTTATATCTATTTTTTTTTATTTTTCTTTTAACCCGGAGGTCCCAGGGATTGAACCCAGGTCCCTCCATATAGGAGACGGATGCCCAACCATTCGAGCCACATCCACCCCCAGTCTTATATCTCTTTTGACCCTCATTTCTTACATTAGTGCCTACTTTCATACTTATTTGATTTTTGTATTGTACCATATTGAATCCCATCTCATTTTTTTCTGGATATGTTTTCCATACTTTTTCTTTGTGGTTACCATGGGGTTAAAATTTAACATCCTAAATATATGACTATCATTTCTTACTTGATACCAATTTAACTTCAATAGCATACACACACAGTTCCTATACCCCTCTCCAACCCCCATTTTTTTTTTACTTGTTACAAGCTATTTTACAAGTTATATCTTTGGATACTGTATGTCCAAACCATAGATATATCATCACATTTTATGCATTTGTATTTTAACTCCTGTAAGAAGTAAGAAGTAGAGTTACATACCAAAAGATACAATAAATAATACTGGCATTTATAAATACCTAAATGGTTACCTTTAACAGAGGTCTTTATTTTTCTAAGCTGCTTTGATCCATTGTCTAGTATCCTTTCCTTTCAGTTTAAAAAACTCCCTTCAGCAATTTTTCAGAGGGCAGGTCTCATGGTGATGAACTCCTTCAGCTTTTGTTTATCTGGGAATGCCTTAATCTCTCTCTCTCTCTCTTTTTTTTTTTTTTTTTTTTTTTGAGGTACCAGGGCTGGGGATTGAACCTGGGACCTCGTTTGTGCAAAGCTAGTGCTCAATCACTGAGCTACATGGGCTCCCCTGAGGTGTTTTGGTTTTTCTTTTTTTTTCCATTTGTTTTTTTATTTTTAGGAGGCATAAGGAACCAAACCCGGGACCTCCCATGTGGGAAGCAGACACTCAACTGCTTCAGTCACATCTGCTCCCTTGCATTCATTTTTTTTTAATTAACTAAAAAAAAATTATTTCATTCTTGGAGATTATTATGTCTGAGAGTTAGAGCTGGAATATAATAATTAGAATTTTCTTAAAATTTATTTCCATTATATTAGAATTATTATTTCCCTTTATAAATGTTTGTTGCCATACTATCTTTTTTTTTCAACTTTATTTTGTACTTTTAATAATTGAAAATATAAGCAATTAAAAACTAAAAAGTAAACACAGATGAATGCATACATTTCTCAATTAAATGTAATGGATACATATAAATTTTTTAAAAATCAAACAATATGTTACACAATATATTTGGTTCATAGTAACACAGTCATACAGTATTTGTCCTTTTGTGTCTAGCTTGCTTCACTCAACATAATGTCCTCCAGGTTCATCCATCTTGTCATGTGCTCTACAACTTCATTTCTTCTTACAGCTGCATAATATTCCATTGCATGAACAGACCAGTTTGTTTATCCATTCATCTGTTGTTGGGCACCTGGGTTGTTTCCAACTTTTGGCAATAGTGAATAATGTTGCTATGAACATCTGTGTGCAGATGTCTGTTCGTGTCACTGCTCTCAGTTCTCTCTCATTCATTTATGAAATAAAGTATGCTGGATATAAAATTCCTGGTTGGCATTTGTTTTCTCTCAGCACTTTGTAAGTATTTTTGCTTTTCTCTTGCAACTTTCAGAATTCTCTCCTTTTCCTTTGTATTCAACAGTTTGACCACCATGTGGCAGGGCATATTTCTCTTCAAGCTTATCTTGTTTGGTGTTTGATGGGCTTCTTGGATTTGCATATTTACATCTTTTGCCAAGTTTGGGGAGTTTTCTGTCATTTTTTCTTAGAATATTCCTTTTGCTCCTATCTCTCTTCTCCCTGTGGACAGCCATAATGCATATATTGGTAAGCTTGATGGTGCCCCACAGGTCTCTTCAGCTATTTTTGCTTTTTCTAATTCTTTTTTCTTTTGGTCCTCAGCCTGACTTATTTAAATTGTCTTGTCTTTGAGTTCACTGATTCTTTTTTTCTGCCATCTTCAATTTGCTATTGATACCCTCCTTGGATTTTTTTTTTTTTTTTTCTTCTTCTTCTTACCAGGAAGTCCCAGGGATCGAACCCTGGTTCCTCCATATGGGAGACGGACGCGCAACCATTTGAGCCACGACCATGCCCCTCCCTCCTTGGATTTTTTCAGTTCAGTTCGGTTTAAGCTCCATTAGTACTCTTTGGTTCCTTTTTAAAATTTCTCTTTATTGAGATTTTCATATTGTTTATTCAGTGTTTTCCTGATATTCATATCATTTCCTGTTTCTTTGTCTTATAATCTTTTGATGCACACTGTACATTTTAATATTTTAAAAATTTAACTTTGGGGAAATGGATATGGCTCAAGCAGTTGAGCGCTCACCTCCCATATAGGAGATAAAAACAGACAACAAGCAATAAAACAAAAAACAAAAACGAGCAAACAGAGGGAGCCATGGGGAAGGGGGGCGGGGAGGGAGGGAATTATTGAAGAAAAAAAAAAAGTTAATTTTGGGATTTAGTCCCTGAGCTGTTTGTTCCTTGAGTTTGTATCCAGCTAGTGATATGACAGATATTTTCTTGACTGCCAGAAGCTAACAAAACCAAAGAATCCAATGCAGAAAATACCATCCCCAGTCTTTGTAAATTGACTTCGGAATGGCTGATGCTCTTCTTCAGAATCTACCCCTCCGACCAAGAAGGCAGTCCAGGCCAATGCAAAGTACAGAGTCCTCCCTGTTTTTTTTCTGGGCCTGTGTTTTGTCCTGGAATTGTACTTGCTAGTGGCCTTGGGAGTGTCTGCTACCCTCTCCTAGGGTAGTTGTTCCCCCTTACTTGGCTGCTCTAACACAGGACTTAAAGCAGGTAAGCCTTTGTTGCAGGCCTACAGATTCAATTATTTCTTACACAGCTTAAAAGCTTAAACTGCTTTTGCCTGGAGCGCAAATTCTGTGCTGGGGGCAGTGGGGCCACTGGAGAGGAGTGTTCCAGGTCAATCAATCCTTCCCAGCCAGTACAAGGTCAAGGACCCACAAAGAAGCATGCTGGCCAACTCCATACTGCCCTAGGGAGGGAACAACAAGGGTACCAGGAATTTCTCCTATGACTATTTGAAGCTGAGTTTTCTTGATTCCACACTTGCCAAAAAATGCAGCCCTCTAACTGTACTGAGGAAGAATATTTTCTTTAAGTCTCCTCTGTCTTGTTTACCCATGGTGGGTTGGAACAAATGTCAAACTCAAAGCCCATCCCCCAGGGATTCAAAGTAGCTGATCAAAAGCAGCGACCAGCTTTAATCAAGGATGTAAAGTAAATACATATGGAAAACTACAAATATTGGTAAAAGAAATAAAAAAAGATCTAAGACCTAAATAACATGAAGAACATTCCATGCTCATGGATTAGACTAAATATTGTCAGGATGTAAACTCTACCCAGGAACAGATTACAGATTCAGAACAATTCTAATAAAAATTCCAAGTCTTCTTTGCAGAAATGAAAAAGCCAATCATCAAATTTATTTGGAAGGTAAACAAAACCATCTTCAAAAAGAATAAGGAAGTTGAAGGAATCACAATTCCTGATTTTAAAACTTATTACAAACCTAATGGTGGTCACAAAAGCATGATACTGGCATAAGGATAGATATATACAACAATGGACTCAAATTGAGAGTTCAGAAATAGACCCTCACATCTATGGCCAATTGGTTTTTGGCAAGGGTATGATGTCCACTCAATTGCGAAAGACTAGTCTCTTTAATCAATGCTGCTGGGAAAACTGGATATTCATCTGTAAAAGAATGAAGGTGGACCCCTATCTCAAACCACATAAAAAATTTTTACTCAAAATGGAACAAAACTTAAATATAAGACCCAAGACAAAATTCTTAGAAGAAAACTTAGGGAAGAGTCTTCAAGACCATATATTAGACAATAGTTTCTTAGACCTCACACCCAAAGCACAAGAAACAAAATAAAAAACAGATAAATGGGACCTCATCAAAATTAAAAACTTTTGTGCCTCAAAGATTTCATCAAGAAAATAAAAGGACAATCTACAGAATGGAAGAAAATATTTGGAAACAACAAATCTGATAAGGGTTTGATATCTAGAATCTATAAAGAAATGCTTTAACTCAACAACAAAAAGACAATTCAATTTAAAAACAAATGGTCAAAAGACTTGAATACACATTTCTCCAAAAAAGATATATAAATGACCAAAAACCACATGAAAAGATGCACATCACTAGCCATTAGAGAAATGCAAATTAAAACCACAATGAGGGGAGTGGATGTGGCTCAAGGGATTGAGTACCTGCTTCCCATATGGGAGGTCCAGGGTGTCTCCTAAAAACAAAAAGACAAACAACAACAAACAAAACAACTCAGGGGAGTTGATGTGGTTGAGTGGTTGAGCACCAACTTCCCACATATGAGGTTCAGGGTTCAATTCCTGGCCCCTGTACCTCAAAACAAAACAAACAAAAAAATCAGAAAATGACAAGTGTAATGATGAAAATCATTACACTTGAGGATACGGAGAAATAGAAACACTCATTCACTGTTGGTGGGAATGTAAAAAACAGCTAAACAAAATATAGTATATACTACAACAGAATATTATTCAGCCATAAAAAGGAATGAGGTAATGATACATTTGACAACATAGATGAACCTTGAAGACTTCATGTTGAGTGAAATAAGCCAGAAACAAAAGGACAAATACTTATGCTCTCACTAATATGAAATAATTAGAATAAGCAAATAAATAAGAATTAGTTAGATACCAGAATACAGGTTATCAGGGCAGGGGCTGAGTACTTCACTGCTGCCTGCCACAACACTGGGGGGTGAGTGATGGCAGCCACTGCACAGAGTGAAATTAGCCTCCTCCTCCTGCTCTTTCCTGGATGATACAGTGTTCTACTAATCTATGAAGTTTCAAAATAGTTGATTCAGACAATTCCTGCCTATTTAATAGTTGTTCTGGTGAAGGGACTGTTTCTTGGTGCGTCAATACTCCATCTTCCCACAATCCAGCCCTTCCATATGAATGGCTTTTCTACTTCTGCAAAGAAGGCTGTTGTAATTCTGATTGGGATTACACTGAATCTGTGAGTTGATTAGGGCAGAATTGAGATCTTAATATTTAGATTTCTAATCCATGAACACGAATATCCATCCACTTATTTGAGTCTTAATTTTTTTCAGCTTCTTTTTTTTTTTCCCTGTGAATAAATACTTGACACTCCTGGTTAAATTTATTCCTAGATATTTGATTCCTTTCATTGCTATAGTAAATGGAATTTTTTTCTTCATTTCCTCTTCAGATTGTTCATTAACTCACGTACAGAAACACCAGTGATATCTCCATTTTGCTCTTGCACATCACCATTTTGCTATATTTATTTTTTAGCTCTAGTAGCTTGGTTATCTCTTTGTTTTGCACAGACAAGTAATTAAAGCAACCTGTTAAAAATGTTTTGCCCTAATACTTATATTCATCAACTTTACATAGTAGCATTTCCCCAAAATAGAGTCCTAGTGGATATTAACAAAAAAGGGATTTTAGGGTCAGATGAGTTTGGTAAATAATTAGTTAAGAGGTTTAAACAGATTTTTCATTTTTTTAAACCACAGGATTTGTATATTCCTTCTAGAGTTTTTTTCTTTTTCTTTCTTTTTTTTTTTTTTTAGATTTATTTTTATTTACTTATTTACCCCCCCCCCTTGCTGCTTGTGCTCTCTGTGTCCATTTGCTGTATGTTTTTCTGTGTCTGCTTGTCTCCCTTTGTTGGGTCAATCTTGCTGTGTCAGCTCACCGCACCGTGCAGGCCAGCTTGCCTTCACCAGGAGGCCCTGGGAATCGAACCCGGGGCCTCCCATATGGTAAACAGGAGCCCAACCAATTAAGCCACAGCCGCTTCCCTAGAGTTTTTTCTTTGTTTCAATAATTTCTTTTTATTTCTTCTTCCAACTTCTTTTTGTGGTTTTCTTGTTCTTTTTCTAATTTCTTTTCAGTGCCAAGTTCCTTTATTGCTTGTCTTTCTCCTTTAATAATGAATTTAAGATAAAGTTTTATCTGACTAAAAGTTTTACTGTGTTTTGGTATGAAAGTTTCCTTTCCATTCCTTTCTATATAGTTGGAAATTTCCCTTTTGATTATTTTTTGATCCAAGGGTTATCTAGTAGTACTGTCAAGTTTCAGGAGAATTTTTCAAGCAGTATAAAGCTTATCATAGTACTGTTTAGCACAGGACAAAATCTATACTTTTTTTTCCTGGTATATGTTTAAATAGACTCAACTTGTGACACAGCTGTATCCCAAATGCCTATACATAAAGTAACTTTTTGAAGCCAGTAATTACCAAATGAAACAGCATTTTAAATGATGAAGAAATTTTTCTTTAATTAATTTCCTTAAAGTTGGCAGAAAAGAAAGCCAAATTTTCAAAGCCTTCAAGAATCTAATGCTGCTACAATAATATTGTACTAAGAGTAATCCTCAATCTCACAGTTAACCTCTTATCTTTCTACAGCATTTTCTAAAGACTGCCAATCGCAGCTAGAAGGCAAGAAGGATGGGAAGGAATTTGATGAGAGCTGCATTATATAATGCCACCCCCTTGGAGATTTGCATATATGGTAGCAGTTCCCAGTACAGAAATCACTAGTTGAGTTCTCTTAGCAAGGAGCAGTCAGTATTTTGTATCAAAACACAATCTTTTTTTTTTTTTCCCCACAATTGTAGCTGGTAATGCCTAAGGCTTTGGCTCTACCCAAATTCAAATATCAAACACTAACTTCCTAAGGAGGCCAACAAGTGTCAGTAAAAATACTACTAAAATTGCAATACCAGTGAAAGCATATATACAAATATGCACATGCACATACACACCAGCATCACCATCCCCACCTCAAAATGCAAAAGACTGATGACTTAGCTTATCACCAGGTCAGAATACTGATAACCCAGCAAAAGCAGGTTCCTTCCTCCCAATGCACTTTAAAGACAAATTCCTGAGACACTGGGGTTTCAAAGAGAGAGAGTTTGTTTGTTTGTACAAGCAAAGGACAGTTGTCTTAATGACCCCAAAAAACCTGCCTCCTGGAACTGCATCAGGTCAGGAGTTTATGCTAATAAGTAATTGGGGTGGAGTTGGCACAGGTTCCTAATAAATATTAAGGGCTGAACAGGGCAGGTGTGTGTGTGTGCGTGCGTGTGTGTGTGTGTGTGTGTGTGATGAGTACCAAACCAGGGTCAGTCACAAGGTTCTGGGATAAAGGTATACAGAACAAAGGTGAGCTACAAGGTTTTCCTCAGGGCTTTTAAACAGAGGAGGGTGGAGTGACTACCATCACAATAGTAAGCATACACAAGGGTAAGCCTAGTTTTGGAATAACCATAAACAAAGGTAAGGTCAGTTTAGAATTACCATCACAATAGTAAGCACAGGCAAGGGTGAGGCTAACTCTAGAGTAAAACTATAAACAGGAGTGAGACCAGTTTGGAATGACCTTCACAACTGCAGGTATAAGCAAGGGTGAGGCTAAGTCTAGCCAGTTTCACTAATTTCAAATATTAATCATTGGCTATTTTATAAAATAAAGGCATCTATATAATGATTTAGTAATCATAATTATTTATTAATTCTAATCCTGTTACAATATGTTCTGAGAAACTTGTCAATGGTTCCAGCATCTGTATTAAATTAATACAGGAGAACTGCATATTTTTGGTTCCTATTCATTTAGCTTTATGATTCAGTCACATAATTTCATGGTCATAAAGTAGACAGTGAACTAGACAGAGTCAGGAAGCTTCCGAATTATAAAAAGAAAATCAACCTACACTTATTTAGCTAGAGAACTTCCCATTTAAAAAACTATGAGATGTGAAATTTTATTTTTCACTTGTGATAGGTTCTTTAGCTGGCAACCTCCACAGACTTTTTGCTTTCTTTCTTGCAAAGAACTCTGATTTTATTTGGGACAACAATGTACACACAATCTGAAAGGATAAATCATAGTTGATCTATGCCAATCATGGATCTCCTGCTCCCCTTTGCCAGGTGTAGCAGTTTGGTATTATTTATGAATTCCAAAAATAGATATTGGACTATGCTTGTAAATTGGTCTGTTCCTCTGGGTACATTAGATTGTATTGGATTCAGAGGTTTCACTCTTACTTGATTAAATTATGACTAAGGCTTTGATTGGGCCATGTCAGTAGGTCATTGAAAATGTCAAGGCAGAGGAGTTCATTGGATTTTTAATGCTGGAGTTCTGGGAAGTAAATACATAGAGAAGCAGATACGTGAGGAAAGAGAGAAGGCTCCATCAGACACAGCAGAGGCCTTGGGAAAAGAGACAAGCTGTTCACCTATAGTTTACAGCTGGCCTTGTGGAGAGAGCAGAGCAGCTGAGGTTGGAAAGAAACGAGACCCAGGAGACGAGACAAGACTTATCCCAGCCTACAGCTGAAATTGGAAGAAGCTAGGACCACAGAGCCTCCAGAGGGAGAGGAAGCTTGAACCCTTGCAGACGCCAGCAGCCATCTTGCTCCAACACATGACAACAAAAGTAACTTATGCTTTATGGCCTGGTAACGGTAAGCTTCTACCCCAAATAAATACCCTTTATAAAAGCCAACAGATTTCTGGTATTTTGCATCAGCACCCCTTGGCTGACTAATACACCAGGAGTAACTTCCCAGGCAACTTTGTAGCTATGTGATCTACCTAAGTGGCCAGTAAGACTTAAAGAGAAGTCTGCTGGGAGGATTCTGGGAAAGAGTGTTCTTTCAGCATAAAAAGCAAGCCATACAAGAAGGTATCTTTTGCCCTGCCTCATCCTTCTTGCCTAATACACTGGTATGAGGAAAATGGTGCCTGGGGCTGAAGCCCCCAACCTGTGGCAATGAGGCAAAAAGCACAAGGATGAAAAGCCAACAAGTTAAAGATCATAGAACAGGAGGACAGTAAGACCCTGGATACCAAATGACATCATTAAACCAACTTAGTAAACTTTGGCCCTACCTGCCTCCAGACATCTCATTAAGTTAACAATAAATAATCTTATGATTTAAGCTCCTGTTGGCTGGATATGCTGTCATTGCAGCCAGTGCTTTCTAATTTATTTAGCAGTGCTTCATATTTTCATAATGTTATGTAGAATATAAATTATTTCAGAATTTAAAATTTTACAAAAGCAATAGGGAAAGTGAGGGATTTTCCACTTTTCATTGCATATAATGCTGTATTTAAATTGCTTTTAAAAACATGTAATCTTTTGTAACATTAAATGACAGAATAAAAATCAATCTAAAAAAGACAAAAAGGAAAACTGATCCATACCCATACCTTTCCGTGTGTTCTCCGTCACATCTACCCCAAACTGGATAATGTCACCAGAAAGAATTTCACATGGTGGACTTTCTTCAGAGCCTCGACTCAATCTCTGACTATTTATAAAGGTACCATTACTACTTTTAGTGTCTTGGAGATAGAACTGCAAAAATAAAAATGGAAAAAAAAAAAAAAAGAGTCAACAATTAATAGTAATAATTACAAACCAACTTTCAAAACACTCCCAATTTTGCAAACTATAACAGGTGGGTTTTTCCCCTATCAATTCAACCACTCATTTCAGCTAAGCTTCTCCTTCAATATACATAGAATTAGAAACCTAAAACCAGGTGATTTAAAATCCAAGTAGATAAAATGGTACAGCCATTTAAGAAAACAGTGTGTCAGTTCCTCAAAATGTTAAACACCTTATGTCCCTTTCCACTCCTAGGAAATACGTCCTCATAAAAACTTGTACACAAATATTCATAGAAGCATTATTCATAAAAGCCAAACAGTAGAAACAACCCAAATGGCCATCAACTGATGAATGGATAAAGAAAATGTATATGAATACAAATTAATTTACTTGGCAATAAAAAGGAACAAAGTACTGATACATGCTGCAATGTGTATGAACCTTGAAAACATGCTACGTAAAAGAAGCCAGTCACAAAAGATCATATATTATATGATTCCATTTATATGAAATGTCCAGAACAGGCAAAACCATAGAAACAAAAAGTACATTAGTGGTTGCAAAGGTCGAAAAGTAGAGTAGCGGTAGGCAAGGGATGAGGAATGACTGCTAATGGGTATAAGGTTTCTTTTTGGGGTGATAAAAACATTCTAAGATTGGATAGTATTGATGGCTGCACATCTCTGTGAATATATTAAAAATCACTGAATCGTACACTTTAAAATTATGAATTATATCTCAATATAATGATGTTTCTATCTTTCCATCTCACTCTGATTTTATAACCTTGTTCCTAGGATGTCTGGGTTAAAAGGACTACTGGTTTTAGATAACACCTATAATTAACAGCTACAGCTAATATACTCAGTATCAGGACCAACACATCATAAGTAATATAGCTCTTTGTTATAAAGGAGATTTGAGACACTAGAAACTAAAATACTGGAATGAACAATAGAATCCTGATTTTCCAAACTTGCCTTTCATCACTTGGGTACTCTTCCCTCTTTAAAAAGGGAAGGGATAGCCAAAGTCATAGGAAGCCAACCTATTTATCACCTACTTATACTATAAAGAAATTAGGAAAAAATGGGATCACATACAATAGAATCACCAGGAAGAGAACAACCAATTTTAAAAATATACCTTTCTTTTTGCATTTTCCTACACTCTCCAGCCCGACTTAGTCTAGCAACATATTTTCACTGAATTCCTTCCTCAGGAAGAAAGGAAAGAAGATAGCTAGTATTTATTAAAATATACTTTATGCCATCAGGCCCTCATTAACCTTAACATTAAAGCTATGATATAGATATTATACTTTAATTTATAAATAAGAAAAGTGAGGTGTGGGCATATTAGGAATCTTTCAAAGGTCACAGAGCTAGTGAAAAAGGAGCAAAGATTCAAACAATAGAATAAAAATGGCCATTTTTTTCCCCATTAAAAAAGGCCAGGCTTTCTCCATTACTTCACACTGACCTTTATGTCTCATTTATCCTTCACTGCTCCTATAAGCTCTCTTCCAAAAATGAAACACAACAAAAGAATAAGCGATTTGCAGAGAACATGAAAATGACATTTCTTTTCATCAATTCCTAGGTGACAATTTAAAAGCCTGCAAGCTGTCCATACATGACTTATTCTCTGCTTGAAATTAAAGAACAGACCAACTGTTACTTTGGCTAGCAGTCTGTATCGTGTGTTGTGTGTATTTTTAATTAAAGAGCATTAATAAAGGAAATCGTATTATTTTGTAATTTTATAAATCAATCTGAAATTAACAGACTTAACATGTCATACCAGAGAGATAACCACAGACAATACCTGAAGTAGGAATGCTTATACTCAAAAAACTTTTATTTCTACACTGGAACCTACGGTTATACTTCCTGGGAAATGCGGCAATACCTGGATTCTGGTTTGGTCATTTTCATTAATGTACCTTGTGGCCCTGAGCAAGCCAAATAAAAGATTACACTAGATTTACAGTGTTTTCAAACTTCAAGTTCTGATTTATTAGTGGGTTAAAAACTCAATTTAGTGGGTTGCAACTTGCATTCTTTATTAAAACATCAAACAAAATAGAATAGAAATAAGAGTACATGAAATAAGGTTCAGACCTTATTAGTGGGTTGCAACTTGCATTCTTTTTTAAAACATCAAACAAAATAGAATAGAAATAAGAGTACATGAAATGAGGTTCAGACTATTCAGCAAAATTTTGTTTAAATGTATATATATTTCTTACTATAGGCTGTAGTCAGAAAAAAGTTAATCACAGCCAGTAAGATGATCTCTAAGATTTCTTTCAATTACATTCAAATTCTGATTCCAGTAAATTCCACAGCCCCCAGGGTTGACTCCCAGTGGATCCTCACACTATTCCCCCATCACAATCCCCTTTTATTCTAGTCCCAGCTGTCTTGAATGGCTCTTCCACAGTGGGCTTCTCCACAGGGGTCCAAATACAGCCATAGAAACAAATACAAACAAAGAATTAAAACATTAGACTGATGGCAACACTAACAACTACAATCTATTAAGATATTGCTATTCTCAAGATACAGACCCCAGGCTATTAGTTAATGAGGTGATCAAACTTCGATCATCTCTGCCGGATTCAGAGTGGGTAGAAACAGTGTCTTTAGAGACTAAATTCTGTTTTTAACTGACTTGAAATGGCATAATACTTTAGCCTCCCTTTCCTAACATATACCCGATACCATGACAGCTTTAAATGCACCAGACACCTGCCCACAGCAGCAGAGAAGAACATAAGCATCCCCTCTGTTCTCCTGACATAGTGGTGCTATCATCAACCAGAATGTATACAGTAGTAGGTTAGCTAACTAACTTCCGAAAGGGTCCATTACTTTTGGCATTTATTTTTCAACATTCAGATAAGCAATACTGAGTATTTCCATCAACAGTGTTTGACACAATATTTCTCAAACTCCAGAACTGTAAAATCATCTTTATGGGAAAAAAATTTCTTGCAAATCCCTAGTGCTAACTTAAATTTATATTGTTACTTAAATACATATATATAGAAAAATAGCTATCAATACCTTATGCTTATAGCCCGTATAACACTCTACTACTACAACAAATTTTCAAATTAAAAAAAACTTCAAATTAATATTAACCTAGGTTCTTTTATTTTTTTAAAGATCTTATTTATTTCCCCCCACCCCCACCACCCCATTGTTTGCACTCACTCTCTGCTCTCTATTCATCTTCTTTTTAAGAAGCACTGGGAACCGAACCCAGGACCTCCCATGTGGGAGAGAGGCACGCAATCACTTGAGTCACCTCTGCTCCTTGCTTGTTGTGTCACTTTGTTGCATCAGCTGGCTGCACCAACCTGTTGTGTCAGTTCACTGCACCAGCCATTGTGTCAGCTCGCTGTCTTGCTCATCTTCTTTAGGAGGCATCAGGAACCAAACCCAGGACCTCCCATGTGGTAGGCGCGCGCTCAGCTGTTTGAGCCACATCTGCTTCCCAAACCCAGGTTCTTTCAAATCTGACATGCCTATATTACTGACAAAACACAACATGGTATCTTTGTTCTCCACCCAGCTTGAACCTCTCATTCACATTATTTGCTCATTCTTGCTCTGCTCTCAATCTGCTAATGGCTTCTGAACACCTTAGAATAAAACCCTAATGGTAAGGATACCACTGTAGCCTACAAGGCCCTACCTGATCTGAGCCCTCGTTCCCTCTATGAATTCACTCCTTCTCACCTTTTTCCTCCCTTATCCCCCTTAACCACACTGGCCTCCAATCATGTCCCTGAGCCTCTGCACTTGCTGTACAGCTAGATCACAGTAACTTATTTCCCTGCAGAAATATTTTTATTGACTAAATTATTAGCTGTTTTCAAAGATTGATATTAAAAATAATGTTTTTATATGCCTATAAAACAATCTGCCATTACTAGGTCTCCACTGTACAGAAATTATTCTACTTACTATCAGATTAGGTTCGTAAAGGCATAATGAAGTCAACTTGTTTGCAAATAACTAGGAAGGCACTGACTAGGATTACAGTTCAATAATGCATTTCTATCATCTAAGTATGTTAGTCCTTGTTACTTTCAAATCAGAAACATTCTTCTCCTCTGCTGACAATAATCTTATATCAAGCTTTTTTTTTTTCCTAAAAGAGACTAGTTTTAAACACACTAGGAAAAAAAAATCTGTTATTAAAGCCTTAAGTGTTTTTCCTAGTAGCCTAGGAGATGTCCTAGCAGCTCTGATGTTTGCACTAGTTACAGGATATTCACTTTGATGTTTAGCAGATGAGGAAGGAGCCCTGAATTTATAAAACCCTTCGTAGCTTCCCTTCGTAGCTTGTGGCCAAAGTTCAGCAGCACCACTTAAAATCACAGGGTAATTCTTTGCTCAATCTCTTGCTTTCCCCTGAATTAATTTTAAGCTCCCAGAAATAAGTGATAGTGATCCTTGAATTCAAAGGTTTGCCCCTGCCCCATCAGTCACTTTTCCTTGTATTTTGCTGATTACCTTCATTGACACAGGCACAGCACTTCATAGGTTGCATGATTTACAATTTAGTCTTCAGAAAATTCCTGCTGTAAAAGACTTCATTCCAAAATACACATGCATTTTACATCACTTTCAACTTTGTTACAATGTGAATTCTTTAATTTCTACTATAATGATACACTGCTTCTTTCTAGCAATTTCTACATTGATAGCTTTTGCAATAACTAAATACCAAGAGTATTTAATAACATTTGAATAAAACCTCAGAATGACTAGAGTGATGAATAAATATTTAGGCCAAGATAATTTATTCCAATAAATCTTTCAAAAGCCTTGCCTTAAAATGCTGTTAGTATTTCACACCTATCAGAATGGCCAGTATTAAAAAGACAGAGAACTACCAGTGCTGGAGAGGATATGAAGAGATAGGAACACTTCTTCAATGTTGGTAGGAATGAAATGGTGCAGCCACTGTGGAGGACTGTTTGGCAGTTCCTAAAGAAGTTGAATATAAACTTGCCATGTGACCCAGCAATACTACTACACTACTGGGTATATACCCAGAAGAACTGAGAGCAGTGACACCAACAGACAGCTGCACACCGATGTTCATAGCGACATTATTCACCATTGCCAAAAGTTGGAAACAACCCAGGTGTCCATCAACAGATGAATGGATAAACAAACTGTGGTCTATTCACACGAGGGAATATTATGCAGCTGTAAGAAGAAATGAAGTCGTAACGCATATGACAACATGGATGAACCTGGAGGACATTATGTTGAGTGAAGCAAGCCAGACACAAAAGGACAAATCCTGGATGAATGCGTTACTATGAACCAAATATATTGTGTAACATATTGTTTGATTCAAAAAAATTTCATAGGTATCCATTACATTTAATTGAGAAATGTATATATTTATTCATCTGTGTTTACTTTTTAGTTTTTAATTGTTTATATTTTCAATTATTAAATGTACAAAGTTTAAAAAAATGTTGTTAGTAAATTTCTGTGATTTATTAAATTTGTTTTGCTTTGCTGAGCATAGCTATTTGTTTGTTTTTATTGTAAACAATTAAAAAGCCCTCAGGAAAAAATATAAACACAATAAACATGCCATAGGCAACAAACTCTAAGTTCATAAAGGAGTTTTGTTGTTGTTGTTGTTGTTTTGAGGTACAGGGATTGAATTCCGGACCTTGTATGTGGGAAGCCAGCACTCAAGCACTGAGCCACATCAGCTTCCCTGAGTGGGTTTTTCCATTTGTTTGCTTGTTGCTTTTTTTTTTGTTTTTAGAAGGCACCGGAACCAAACCTGGGACCTTCCATGTGGGAAGCAGGCACTCAACCACTCAAGCCACATCCATTCCCAAGGAGTTTTTAAAATGTGAATGCAGAATGGATTCTGGATAGATGATAGCTACTGCTTTTTTTTTTTTTTCCTACTGTGGTAAAAAATATATATATAAATATATAAAAATAAAACTGGCCATTTTAACCATTTTAAGTATACAATTCAACAGCATCTTTCCTTACTCCAAAAAGAAAGCAATAACTACCCATAACCCCTCCCTTCAGATCTTGGTAACCTTGAATCTACCTTCTGTCTCTATTAATTTGCATATTCTAGAGTGAAATCATACAATATTTGTCAATATATATATATATTTTTCCCAAGTTAGTACCAGGGATTAAAACTGGGACCTCATACATGGGAAGCAGGCACTCAAACCACTGAGCTATACCTGCCTAAGATTTTTAATCTACCCAAATCACTACCTAAAATCAGACTAAGAGAGCAAAACCCAAAGCTCAGGTGACAAACCCCAAAATACATACAAACTCCCAATTCTGCATGGAATGAGTTCTGCA
The DNA here is from genome assembly GCA_026826555.1 of Tolypeutes matacus. NCBI lineage: Eukaryota > Metazoa > Chordata > Mammalia > Cingulata > Chlamyphoridae > Tolypeutes > Tolypeutes matacus. The sequence goes on from JAKSZT010053825.1 coordinate 19,711,062, forward strand.
GAAGAGGATGCATATGGAGGTGATGGGGGCATTTGAGGAACTTAGAGACAACATCAATATTTCACTGAAAATACCAACAGGTATTCACTGGACAGCATGAAGATCAATTTGAAAAAAGAAGTTGAAAATGGGAGAAGTTTAAGCAAAGTAAGTTTAGCTCAATCCAATAGCAGGTGAGTGCAAGTTAAGTTCCAAAAAAGGCTAGAGCAGTCTGAGCTTTGAAACTAGCCTACCAACATGCTGCAACATGAATGAAGATAAAAAACATTATGCTAAGTAAAAGAAGCCAGAACAAAGGTCACATAGTGTATAATTCCATTTATATGAAATATCCATAACAGGTAAATCCATAGAGACAGAAAGCAGACTAATGGTTGCCAAGGGCTGAGGGGAGGGGGGATAGGAAGTAACTGTTTAACGAGCATGGGATTCCTTTGGGGGTAATGAAAATGTTTTGGAACTAGAGGTGATGGTTGCACAGCATTGTGCATGCACAAAATGCCACTGTACATTAACACTGGTTAATTCTGTGTTATGTGAAGTTTACCTCAATTATTATTTTTAAAGTATTTTTTAAAAGTATGATGTATGTATGTGTATTTATTTCCAAAATCTGTTCACTGAAGTGGCTAGCTTAGTAGCAACAAACATTCCTAACACCTAGAGTGTGGCCTATTTTCCACTAGAAGAAACAATGGCTGCTTGAGAAATGGCCCAAAAAATGTGCAAGTTGAAGCCTGGAAGGTACAAGGTTACCAAGAAAGTTTTATCTAAGACCAGTAGGACTGTGTCAAAAGGACTCAGAATCCAACTTGAATAGATTCCTACTGGTCAAAGATAATTTAATCTTCAATAACTGCAATGGATTAAAATCCACTGTTTCAATCTATTAATTCATTATAATATTTTTAAAAAAACTAATTGGTTGGTCATTTTCAGAGTAGGATTAGAGAACCAATTCATTTTCTTGAAAAGTCACTTTAAAAAAGTAAGAATTTGTCCTTTCCTATATGAACTATACCACTGGGTCACCAAATACTACATGACGGGAAGTATTTCTTTATAAAAGAATTCCAACTAATAAATGAAAATGAAATGACAATGTCCATTCCCCTCTCAGTTGGCCGCAGTCAGCCACAGGTTGATTGTAAATGAACATAAAAGGATAGAGTTGATGGCAATGCATTATAGTGAGCATAACTAACACTGCTGATTTTTAAATGCGATTGTAGATGAAAGGGATAGTCTAGGGACATAAATGTCAATTGAAAGATAGCTAGAGGGAAGCGGCTGTGGCTCAATCAGTGGGGCTCCCGTTTACCATATGGGAGGCCCCGGGTTCGGTTCCGGGGCCTCCTGGTGAAGGCAAGCCCGCCCGCACGGCGTGGTTAGCTGACCCAGCGAGCACAAGCAGCAAGGGGGGGATAAATGAATGAATAAATAAAATAAAATCTTTAAAAAAAACAAAAACAAACAAACAAAAAAAAACCTATAAAAAAAAAAAAAAAAAAAAAAAAAGAAAGATAGCTAGAGGATAATCTAGAAACTATATAACATGAGTATGAGTATGTGTATGAGGATTGTTGTTAATAGTACAAACACAAGAACGTTCTTCCATGAACTAGAACAAATGTATGTCACTATTACAAGGTTTTAAGAATATGGTGATACATGGGAAAAATATAACTAATTAACTTATGGAATACAGTTAACAGTAATATTGTAATATTTTTGCATCATTGGCAAAGAAGGTACTATATCAGTGCTAAGGGTCAATATTAGGGGAGTTTAAAGGGGGTATGGTATTTTCCCTTTAGGAATAATGAAAATGTTCTAAAATTGACTAAGGTGATGACAGCACAACTCTGTGATGAAACTGAGAGCCAATGACTGTACACTTTGGATGGACTGTACAGTGAACCCCATGGTGGATTAGGGGCTGCAGTTAATGATACAAATATAAGAATGTTCTCTCATGAACTATAACAAATATACAATACGAATACACGGTGTTAACAATAGGGTGGTTTATGGGAAAAATAAACCAATTGTAAGCTATTACTATAGTCAGCAGTACTTTCATCATTTGTAACAACAATGCAAGGTGTTGGTGGTGGGGTGATGTATGGGAATCCTGTATGTTATACATGATTGTTTCGTAAACTCACAACTTCTCTAATTTAAAAAAAAAAAAAAAAAAAAAAAGGACAGATTTAGAATAGCACCATTTCACAACATCTAATAAAATAAACATGGATCTAGGCATTGAGTAGCAATGATGGCTAACAGCACAGCGATACAAACAGCTATGTGTCTCCTAATGAAAGAACACAACCTAGTATTGCCAAAGGGATTGAAGCTCAGTCTGATCAAGCCTCTGTTCTGGCTCCCGCTACCAAATTGCAGCAATTATGGAAGATATGAGTGTGCAATCAGCAAAGTCCAGGCTACAGGTTAAACGGTCTGGCTTCTTGATCAGATAAACTATAAGAAAAAGAAAGGGACAGAGAGGGAAGATTATAATGGCAAAAAATTTTTAAGTCATATAATTATTTTTTTAATGGGCAAGGCAAATGAATTCTAGTTCACCATAGCCCCCAACACGTTTAAGAGTGACAGCTTCACACACTCAGGATGCTGTTATTGGCCTTTGAAGTTTGTGATATCCTCTGTACTAGCAGTCAAAGTAAAGGTCAAGCTAAAATTGACAGTGCAATGACCACTATAGCAGTAGGCAAAGAAGAAAAACACTCTTCATTAGAATTTAGTGCAAAGACGGTTAGCCTCTCTTTAAATGCTGATATACTTATTCTTTCCAGACAATAAGAACTAAGCTGCCCATAGTGTTTCCAATGGTTAACAAGAATCAGTACCAAATTTAATGCTCCTGCATATTCCTCAGCTGTATTTGTTTACTGTATCTTTACAACTTTCTCAGTGTCTAAGTTTGTTTGTGCGTGTATATAGAGAGAATGAGTTATAAACCATATAAACTAACATATACATAGAATTATATTACTGGCATGACAATGGTGGCACTGTATCAATTATATCATCAATATCCATTAAGTTCTCTGCTTTGAAATAATCAGAACATTGAGGTTGGTCACTTCTCTCTATCTCAGACATCTGAAAGACACCAGATTTAGAATAGGAAGTAAGGGACTTAAAATATAAATATAGTTGATTGCTTGCTTCAGCAAGTCAATCATCTTTTACCACATTTAACAACTATAATTTGAACAGCAGTCTCTCTTACAGATTTTTTCACCAGTATCTCCAGCAATATTTTAGGTTAATCGTTACCTTTTTTTTTTTTTTTTTAACAAATCAAATTTTACTGATACCTATTAATAAAGCATAAATCCATCCAAAGTATACAATTAATGGTATTTCGTATAATTATGTAGTTGTGCATTCATCGCTCCAATCATTCCCAGAGCATTTTCATTATTCCAGTAATAATAATATTAAAAAACAAAAAACAAGCAAAATTCATCACCTCTCAATCTCTCTATGCTTTCCTTGCTGTACATAGCAGCTATTGTTTCCTTCTCTCTAGTTTGTTTGTATTTATATTTTGTAAAAACAGTCTTATCTATGCAATATCACCCATATTTCTATTTTACATGAGGTTTCACTATGTTATACAGCCCCATGTTACATTTTTTAGCTTTCCTTTTAGTAATATAAATGTCCTTAGGCTTTCCCTTTCAACCACTGTAATACCCCTATTTTTTTATTTATTTATTTATTTTTTTTTATTACCGGGAGGTCCCAGGGATCGAACCCGGGTCCACTCCATATGGGAGACGGACGCCCAACCAGTTGAGCCACATCTGACCCCCAGTAATACCCCTATAATAGCTCTGCTAGTCACAAACAGCATGATGTGCTCCCACCATTTCCATTCATTTGCAAAGATTTACAACCTTTTAACCAATTCAGCAGATTAATCATCAGCTTTCCATTCTCTACCCTCATTCTATTTTTCTGGTGACCTATACTCTAATTATTAATTAAATGAGTTTACACAACATATTTAGTTCATAACAGTGCAATTATACAGTATTTGTCCTTTTATATCTGACTTGCTTCACTCAACATAATGTCCTCCAGGTTCATCCATTTTGCCATAGGCTTCGTGACTTCATTTCTTCTTACCACTGCATAATATTCCATCACGTGTATACACAACAATTTGTTTATTCATTCATCAGTAAATGGACACTTGAGGTGTTTTCAGATTTTGGCTATCATGAATAATGCCACTATAAATATCATGTCCTGCTCTCAGCTCTTCTGGGTATATACCTAGCAATGGTATTGCTGGGTCACAGGGCAAGTCTGTATTCAACTTCCTTAGGAGCTGCCAACAGGCCTCCACAGTGGCTGTAACATTCTACATTCTCACCAACAATGAATGAGTGTTCCTATCTCTCCATAATCTCTCCAACACTTGTATTTTTCCAACCTTTTAATAGTGGCCAGTCTAATAGGTGTGAAATGATATTTCATTGTAGTTTTTTTTTTTTTCCTTCTTTTTCTTCAACAGGTACTGGGACTGGGAATTGAACCTCATGTGTGGCAAGCTGGCGTTCAACCACTGAGCCACATCAGCTCCCCCGAGTTGGTTATTTCATTTGTTTGCTTGTTGTTTATTTTTTTGCTTTGTTTCTAGGAGGCACTGGGAACCTAACCCGGGACCTCCTATGTGGGAAGCAGGTGCCCAACCACTTGAGCCACATCCGCTTCCCTCTCATTGTAGTTTTGATTTGCATTTCCCTAAGCACTAGTGATGCTGAACATTTTTTCATGTGTTTCTTCGTCATTTGTATTTCTTCTTCGGACAATTTTCTTTTCAAGTCTTTTCCCCATTTCTTAATCAGGTAGTTTGTGTTTTTATTTTTGAGTTGTATGATCTCTTTATATATCATGGATATTAAACCCTTATCGGATATATGATTGCCAAATATTTTCTCCAATTGAGTCGGCTGCCTTTTCACCCTTTTTACAAAGTCCTTTGAGGTGCAAAAGGGTTTATTTATTTTATCTTTTGTTGTTAGTGCTTTGGGTTTTTTGTTTTTAAGGATTTATTTATTCCCCTTCCCTTATTGTTTGCGCTCACTGTGTCCATTCACTGTGTGCTCCTCTTCTCTGTAGGAGGCACCAGGAACTGAACCTGGTACCTCCCATGTGGTAGGTGGGAGCTCAATTACTTAAGCCACATCTGCTTCCCTGCTTTGGGTTTAAGATTTAAGAAAGTACCACCTACCACAAGATCTTGAAGATGTTTTTCTACATTTTCTTCTAGGAGTTTTATGGTTGTTGCTTTTATATTTAGGTCCTTGATCCATTTTGAATTAATTTTTGTATAAAGTGTGAGATAGGGGTCCTCCTCCTTTCTAGTGGATATGGATATCCAGTTCTCCCAGCATCATTTGTTGAATAGACTGTTCTGGTCCAGCTGGGTGGCCTAATGTCTTGTCAAAAATCACTTCACCAAATATGTGAGGGTCTATTTCTGAGTTCTTGATTTGATTCCATTAGTCAATCTGTCTGTCTTTATGCTGTTTTTTCCACTGTAGCTAAATAATATGCTTTAAAGTCAGGAAGTGAGAGTCCTTAAACTTCATTGTTCTTTTTAAAGACATTTTTGGCTATTTGGGGATCCTTACCTTTCCAAATAAATTTGATTATTGGCTTTTTGATTTCTGCAAATATGCTGTTGGGATTTTTATTGGAATTGTGTTGACACTGTACATCAGTTTGGGAATAATTGACATCTTAACACTATTTAGCCTTCTAATCCATGAACATGGAATGTCCTTCCATTTATGGAAGTCTTCTTCAGTTTCTTTGAGCAATGTTTTGTATTTTCTGAATACAAGACCTTTATATTCTTGGTTAAGTTTATTTCTTAAAATTTGATTGTATTAGATGCAATCAAATGGAATTTTTTTTTATTTCTTCCTCAGACAGCACATCAGTAATGTACAGAAATACTATTGATTTTTGCATATTAATATTGTATCTCAGCACTTTGCTGAACTCATCTACTAATTCTAGTAGCTTTGTTGTGGATTTTTCAGGATTTTCTAGATATAGGATCATATCAAATAACAATGGTGACAATGGGCATCCTTCTCTTTTTTTTTTTTAAGATTTTATTTATTCATTTATCCCCCCCTTGCTGCTTGTGCTCGCTGGGTCAGCTAACCACGCCATGCGGGCGGGCTTGCCTTCACCAGGAGGCCCTGGGAACCGAACCCGGGGCCTCCCATATGGTAAACGGGAGCCCTACTGATTGAGCCACAGCCGCTTCCCGACATCCTTCTCTTATTCCTGATCTCAGCAAGAAAACATTCAGCATTGAGTACAATGCTACCTGTAGATTTCTTTTTTTTCTTTTTATTTTTAAAGATTTTATTTATTTATTCATTTATCCCCACCACCACCCCCCTTGCTGCTTGTGCTTGCTGTGTCCATTTGCTGTGCGTTTTTCTGTGTCTGCTTGTCTCCCCCCCTTGTCAGGTCGTCCTGCTGTGTCAGCTCACTGTGCCGCGTGGGCTGGCTTGCCTTCACCAGGAGGCCCCGGGAACCGAACCCGGGGCCTCCCATATGGTAAACGGGAGCCCTATCGATTGAGCCACATCCGCTTCCCCTGTAGATTTCTTTTAAGATTTATTTTATTTGTCGCCCACCCCACCCCCCGCCCCATTGTTTGCGCTCGTTGTCTGCTCTCTATTCATCTTCTTTTTAAGAGGCACTGGGAACTGAATCTGGGAGCTCCCTTGTGGGAGGGAGGCACACAATCACTTGAGCCACCTCCACTCACTGCTTGATGTGTCTCTCGTGTTTCCTTGATGTCTCTTTGTCGCATCATCTCACTGTGTCATCTTCTTCCATCAGCTCACTGCACCAGCCTGTCACGTCAGCTCGCTGTCTTGCTCTTCCTCTTTAGAAGGCACTGGGAACCAAAACTGGAACCTCCCATGTGGTAGGCACCCAACTGCTTGAGCCACATCTGCTTCCCTGTAGGTTTTTCATTTATGCACTTTACTAATATTGAGAAAGCTTCCTTCTAGTCCTATCTCTTAGAGTGTTTTTGTCAAGAAAGTGTGCTTTATTTTGTCAAATGCCTTTTCTGCATCAATGAAGAGGTTCATGTGATTTTCTTCTTCAATTTATCAATGTGGTTTATCACACAAATTCATTTTCTTATGTTAAACCACCCTAGCATACCTGGAATAAAACCTATTTGATTGTGGTGTATAATTCTTTTAAGGTGCTTTTGAATTGGGTTTGCAAGTATTCTGCTGAGGAATTTTGCATCTATATTCATTAGAGATATTGGTCTGTAATTTTCTTTTTTCATAGTATGTTTATCTGGTTTTGATATTAGGGTGATGGTGGCCTCATAGAATGAGTTTGGTAGCATTCTTTCCTGTTCAATTTTTAGGAAGACCTTGAGCAAGACTGGTATTAGACAATCTTTGAATGATTGGCAGAATTCACCTGTGAAGCCAGCTGGTCCTGGGCTTTTCATCTTTAGGTTTTTTTTTCTCCTTTTAACTATGTTTCTTTTTTTTGGAATAAATATATACATTTCTCAATTAAATGTAATGGATACATATAAATTTTTTTTTTTTTTTTGAATCAAAATATATTACACAATATATTTGGTTCATAGTAACGCATTCATCCAGGATTTGTCCTTTTGTGTCTGGCTTGCTTCACTCAACATAATGTCCTCCAGGTTCATCCATGTTGCCATATGCTTTATGACTTTATTTCTTCTTACAGCTGTGTAATATTCCATCGTGTAAATAGACCACAGTTTGTTTATCCATTCTTCTGTTGATGGACACCTGGGTTGTTTCCAACTTTTGGCAATGGTGAAAAATGTGGCTATGAACATCGGTGTGCAGATGTCTGTTCATGTCACTGCTCTCAGTTCTTCTGGGTATATACCCAGTAATGGTATGGCAAGTCTATATTTTCAGGAGGTTTTTTGTTTGTTTTTTTTTAATTTATTGAAGTATATTACTCATGCATGAACATAATAAGTGTATAGCAATAGTTGTGAACTTAAAAAACAAACATACATAACATCATACAGGGCTCTCATACCTCACCCTACCACCAATACCTTGCATTGTTGTCAAACATTTTTAACTAATGATTAAAGAACATCCTCAAAATATTACTGCTAACCAAAGTACTTTCCCCCAACCCACCCTATTATTATTTTTATATCATTTATACATGAATATACATAAACAATAAGTGTATAGTAAAAGTTGTGAACTTACAAAGCAAACATTCATAACATCATACAGGGGCCCCATAAATCAACTCTCCACCAACACCTTGCATTGTCATGAGACATTTGTTACAAATTATGAAAGAATATTGTCAAAATTTTACTACTAATTATATTCCTTATTTTACATTTGTGTATTTTCCCTCCAAAGCACCTAATTTTATTTTTTAAATATATTTTTATGACAGAAGTTGTAAATGTACAAAACAATCACACACGTGCAGAATTCCCAAATAACACCCCTCTATCAACACACCACACATGGTGGAGCATTTGTTACAGATTATGAGATAATGTTATCAGACTGTTACCAGGTCTACAGCGAACATTTGACACACATTTTCCATACTCCACCCATTATCAACACAGTACATCTTTGGCATAGATGCAAGAATATTACATTATTACTGTTAACCACACTCCATAGGTCACTACAGTTGTATTTTTCCCATGCTTCTCCACATTCTGACCACCCTGCAATAGTGATGTACATCTGCTCTAGCTCACAAAGGACACTCTTGCATCTGTACCATCAACCAGAATTCTCATCCACCTCTGGATTTACTGGGCTATTCAGTCCCTAGATTATTCTCTAGCTTTCTCTCAACTGGCATTTACATCCCTAGACTACCATTTTCAGCCACATCCCCATTTATAAACCAGCTGTTACTCACTAAAATGTGTTACCATCAACTCTGTACATTTCCACACTTTTACAGTAAAGCTAATTAAAACATCTACATACATTAAATATCAGTACTCCATCTCAGTCTTCCTCTTATAAGGTGTGAGATAGGGGTGTCTTTTCTTCTTTTGCTATGGATATCCAGTTTTCTCAACACCATTTGTTGGATGGACTATTATACCCGAGGTGGGTGGGTTTGACAGGCTAGTCAAAAATCACTTGACCATAGATGTGAGGGTCTGTTTCTGAACCATCAATTCAATTCTATTGGTCTAAGTGTCTGTCTTTATGCCAGTCCCATGCTCTTTTTACCACTGTAGCTAGGTAATATGATTTAAAGTCTGGAAATGAAAGTCCTCCAACTTCGCTTTTCCTTTTTAAGATGTTTCTGGCTATTCAGGATCCCTTACCCTTCCAAATAAATTTGATAATCATGTTTTCCATTTATTTAAAAAATGCTGGTAGGATGATCACCAGCCTCGACGGCGTGGCCTGTCATTTCCCAGGGAGACTGGCGCAGCTCCCCCCCAGCTTCCTTCATGCCCGAGGTGGACCTGGAGCTTAGGCTAGAGCGACATTCTGATCTAGATGGAAAGAAGCTGGTCCCTACCAGCACTGTGATTTTCAGTCAGTCCCACTTCCCCTTGTGTCAGGCACAGAGTTAAGATGGCAGCTACTAGCCTCTTTCTTACTTGGACAGGTTCAAACTTTAGCTGTTCTTAGGATTATACTTTAGCCCACCAAATTTACTAATCAGTAACTAAAGTTGGTGCCCAATCATCGCTTCCTACCCTGTTTTTGGGAAGTGGAGCTTCCAATTCCAGCTGCAGAACAGCTCCCTATGCAGCTTGTTCCTCCAGTGGAGGATGAGCACCAGCCTCCGTGGTGTGGAGTGCTCTACTTAGGAATCTTCTCTGCAGACGGGCAGTCCCCTCCTTCCATTCTTTCAAGGATGTTGCAGGATGCACTTCTGGTCTCCTGGAGCCCCCAAATAAGTGCTCTAGATAGCTCTGGGTGATCACTAACTGCCCCATAGCAGGAGCTGATTCTAGGAGTTCTTTACTCTGCTGCCATCTTGCTAGTTGTTCTTTAGGAGGTTTTTCATGACTGTTTCTTCACTTGTGACTGGTTTGTTGAGGTCTTCTATTTCTTCTAGGGTCAGTGTGGGTGGTTCATGTGTTTCTAGGAATTTGTCAAGTATTTTGGCATACAGTTGTTCATACTATCCTTTTATGATTGCTCTTATTTCTGTGGGGTCAGTGTTAATGTCCTCCCTCTCATTTCCGATTTTATTCATTTGCATCTTCTCTCTTTTTTTCTTTGTCAGTTTTAGCTAAGGGTTTGTTGATTTAGTTGATCCTCTAAAAGAGCTAACTTTTGCTTTTGTTGATTCTCTCTACTGTATTTTTGTTCTCGATTTCATTTATTTCTGCTCTGATCTTTACTATTTTTTTTTTCCTTCGGCATGGTTTGGAATTCGTTTGCTGTTTTTTTCTAGTTTCTCCAGGTGTGCAGTTAGTTTTTCAATTTTCGCTCGTCCTTCTTTTTCAATGTAAACATTGAGGGCTACACATTTCCCTCTCAGCACTGCCTCTGCGGTGTCCCATAGGTTTTGATATGTTGTCTTCTCATTTTTATTAGTCACAAGGTATTTGCTGAATTCTCTTGCAATTTCTTCTTTTAACTACTGATTATTTAAAAGTGTACTGTCTAATCTCCATATATTTATGGATTTTCCCTTTTTGTTCTATTATTAATTTCCACCTTCATTCCATTATGATCAGAGAAAGTGTTTTGTATAATTTCAATCTTTTTAAATTTACTGAGACTTGTCTTGTGACCCAACATATGCTCTATATTAGAGAAGGATCCATGAGCACTTAAAAAGAATGTATGTACTGCTGTTTAGGGGTACAGGCTCTATAGATGTCTGTTAGGTCTAGTTAATTTATATTATTCAAGATCTCTGTTGTTTTATTTATCCTCTGTCCAGATGTTCTATCCAATGTTGAGAGTGGTGTATTGAAATCTCCAACTATATTGTACAGATATCTATTTCTCCCTTCAGCTTTGCCAGTGTGTGCCTCATGTATCTTTGGGCACTCAGGTCAGGAGCATAAATATTTAGTATAGTTATTTCTTTGTGGTGACCCCTTTTATTAATTTGTAATGACCTTCTTCATCCTTTATAACAGTTTTGTAATTAAAATCTGTTTTGTCTGCTATTAGTATGGCTACTCCAGCTCTTTTTTGGTTACTATTTGAATGGAATATCTTTGTCCAACCTTTCCTTTTTAACGTGGTTGTGTCTGTACATCTGAGGTGAGTCTCTTGTAGACAACATATAGATGGTTCATATTTTTATCCTTTCTATCAGTTTATGCCTTTTGATTGGTGAATTCAAGCCATTAACATTCAATGTTATTACTGTAAAGGCATTACTTACATTATCCATTTTGTCCTTTGGCTATCTGTTGTCACATTGTACTAATGTCTGTCTTTTTACCCTTTAATTTACCCCTTCTAATAATATTTATGTCTTCACTCTTCTCCAAGTCTCTCGCCCTTGTTTTTTCCTTTCAGGATCCAGCACTCCCTTTAGTATCTCTTGTAATTCTGGTCTTTTGGTAACATACTCAGTTTTTGTTTATCTGTGAAGACCCTGAATTTCACCCTCATTTTTGAAAAACAGCTTTGCCAAAAACAGAATTCTTGGCTGGCAGTTTTTCTCTTTCAGTACCTTAAAGACACTTTCTTCTCTCTTCATGGTTTCATTGAAAGGTCGGCAAAAACTTATCAAGGTTCCCTTGTTTGTGAAGCTTTTGTTTTCTCCTGCTGCTTTCAGAATCCTCTCTTTATCTCTGATATTTGTCATTCTGAATAGTACATGTCTTGGGGTAGGTCTATTTGGATTTATTCTGTTTGGGATGCACTGCCCTTCTTGGATATTGATATTTTTGTCTTTCATAAGGATTGGGAAGGTTTCAGTCATTATTTCTTCAAATATTCTTTCTGCCCCTTTTCCATTCTCTTCTTCTTCTGGGACCCCCATAATGCATATGTTCGTGCATTTCATGTTGTCATTCAATTCCCCGAGACACTGTTCCATTCTTTTCCATTCTTTTCTTATTCTGTTCTCCTGTCTTCAAAATCACTACTTCTGTCTTCGAGCAATTAAAATCTGCTCTTATGTGTCTCTAATGCATTTGTGTGTGTGTGTGAGATAGAGAGAGAGAGAAAGAGAGAGAGACAAAGAGAGAGACAGAGACAGACAGAGAGAGAGAGACAGAGACAGACAGAGAGAGAGAGGTACCAGGACAGGGGATTGAACCCTAGACCTTGTATGTGGGAAGCCAGCACTCAACCCCTGAGCCACATCAACTCCCCGGAGCTGGTTATTTTGTTTGTTTCTTTGTTGTTTGTTTTTTTGTTCTTAGGAGCCACCAGCAACTGAACCTGGGACCACCCATGTGGGAAGCAGGCACTCAATCACTTGTTGCCCATTTGCTCCCCTCTAATGTTTTTTTGTTTTGTTTTGTTTTGTTTTGAGAAGTGTTCAGCATTCTTTATTTGGTATCATACATAAACCATATCAATATGTCTTTTGTTAATTGAAAGGCAGCATTTCAGAGAAAACCAAAAACATAAAGTGGACATAGCTACCTTATGTTCAGCACCTGCCTTTAAACAGTCTGATATGCAACAACTGAAACACAGGTAAGTCTTGCTCTATGATACAATGAAGTGATTTCCCTAGTATTTAAATATATTCATAAAACCGGTTATATAAATCGAAATATAAAGCCAATCCCTTATAGCTTGTGAATTGGCATTCACCATCTTTGTGAAAAGTTGAGCACTACAAATTCAACCTAGCTCTGAGTCCAATTATATCTTTAGAAGGGGAAACAGTGATAGCACTTGCTGAACCAGAATTACTATCAAAATTCAAAAAGCTTCATCATATTCAATTAACAATAAGCCAATCTAATTTAACTCAAGACTGTTCAACAAAATTTCCTATCTGCCACTCATGATCTGAATTCTGGTATATGAGATCAGTTTAAGTATGGTACATGTAAAAAAGTCACAGACATTTTTGTTTTGTAATAAATAACGCAGTGCCCAACTATTACTCATTAGTAGCTTTTTTGAGATAAGCTATCAAGTCTACCCTTTCTGCCTTTCTCTTAATGCCAGCAAAGATCATTTTTGTTCCAGGGATGTACTGCTTGGGATTTTCCAAATACTCCATCAGTTTCTCCTCTCCCCAAATGATACTTTTGTTCTTGTTGGCATCTGTGTAAGAGAATCCAGAGGCCTAACCTGTCTCCCGCCCAGAAAGACCATGCAGATTTGGCCCAGTCTTGTGCTTGCCTCCCTTTTCCACGGTGTAGCAGTTTGTCAGTTTGATGTAATTAAGAATAGGGCATTAACTGGGGCCACATCAGTAGGGCGTTGAGCCCCACCCCTTGGTGGGTGGGGGAATCAAATATAAAAGGCATGGCAAAGAACAATGTTGGAGCAGGGGTTTTTTTTTGTTTGTTTGTTTTTGCATTTGAAAAAAATTCATCATCCATTATTTATTTCTTAAAATTCCATAAAATTAGAATAGATGGACTTCCTTGACATGATAAATAAATATATCTGAATCCAGGCTTAAAGGGAAAACCCTTTCAGTGTAAGAATTTCCACTGAACTCAGGAACACAGCAAGGTTGCCCACTTTGACAGATTGTATTTTCCAAAGTTGGGCCCGATGATAGCTCCCATCCTACATGCTCTTCTTCCAATGTGATCCTGACAACATACCCACTGAGTGGGGAGTCTATGTCCCTTTTCCTTGAATCTGTGTAGCCTTTTGAATCTGCCTCGATCAATATGGTAATGGTGTTGAGAAATGTATATATCCATTCATCTCTGTTCACTCCTCAGTCCCTAATTGCTTATGTTTTCAACCATCAAATGTACAAAAGAAAGTCAAAAAATATATATGGTAATGGTGGAAGTGACACTTTGTGACTCTAAGGTTAGGTCATAAAAATGTTATGCACTTCTGCCTTGCTCTTTAGAGACATTCAACCTTAGAAGCCCAAACTAATCGTTCTGGAGAGAACACTCAAAGGGCTTATGAAAATGTGTTTGAGCCAGAGGTCGGCAGCCTCGCTGAGATCTTTGCCACAGCCAGCAAAAACTGCTAGACGTGTGAGTGAAGACATCACCAGATGATGCTACCCGCCAGTTATTTAGTCATTTCCAGTTGTTAAATCTGCCCAACCTGAGAACTCAGACATTAAGGAGCAAAGGTGAACCATCTTCACTACACCTCGTCTAGATTTCTCTCCCACAAATCATGGTTGTTTTATGCCACCAAGTTTTGGGGTGTTTAGTTAAACAGCAATAGTGAGGGGAACATTCACTGTTTTTTTTTTTTTTTCTTTTTCTTTTTTTCTTTTATTCATTTATTCATCCATTCTTTTTTTTTTTTTTAACTTTATTCTGTACACCCAACAATAGAAAACAAAAGCAATAAAAAACCAAAAAGCAAACACAGATGAACAAACACACACACCCCTCAATTAAATGTAATAGATACATGTAAATTTTTTTTGTTGTTTTGTTTTTTGTTTGTTTTTTGTGTGTGAATCAAACAATATATTACACAATATATTTGGTTCATAGTAATGCATTCATACAGTATTTGTCATTTGAGTCTGGCTTGCTTCACTCAACATAATGTCCTCCAGATTCATCCATGTTGCCATATGCTTTATGACTTCATTTCTTCTTACAGCTGCATAATATTCCATTGTGTGAATAGACCACAGTTTGTTTATCCATTCATCTGTTGATGGACACCTGGGTTGTTTCCAACTTTTGGCAATCGTGAATAATGTGGCTATGAACACTGGTGTGCAGATGTCTGTTCGTGTCACTGCTCTCAGTTCTTCTGGGTATATACCCAGTAGTGGTATTGCAGGGTCACGTGGCAAGTCTATATTCAACTTCTTTAGGAACTGCCAAACAGTCCTCCATAGTGGTTGTACCATCCTGCATTCCCACCAACGGTGAAGAAGTGTTCCTATCTCTCCACATCCTCTCCAACACTTGTAGTTCTCTGTCTTTTTAATAGTGGCCATTCTGATAGGTGTGAAATGATATCTCATTGTAGTTTTGATTTGCATTTCCCTAATCATGAGTGATGTTGAGCATTTCTTCATGTGTTTTTTT
>JAKSZT010053825.1:19726702-19828197 GCA_026826555.1 Tolypeutes matacus
TCTTCCTGGAGGATCGTCCCTTTTATTAATATATAATGGCCTTCCACTTCTCTTATCACTTTTTTGCATTTGAAGTCTGTTTTGTCTGATATTAGTATAGCTACCCCTGCTGTTGGAGCAGTTTTGATGTTGGAGTTCTAGTGAGGAAGGAGACAAGGCCCTGGGGATAGAGATGAGAGCCATTTGCCTGAGAGTTCACAGTTGGCCTTGTGGAGAGAAGCAAAGCCTAGAGTGCCTCATAGTGTACAACTGACCTTGTGGAGGAAACAGGAGCTAAGCCCAGAGAGAAACACAGCCCCGGGAAGAGAAGAACCCAAGAAGCCTGAACCCTGGCAAACGTCGGCAGCTGTCTTGCTCCAACATGTGGCAATGGACTTTGGTGAGGGAAAAAACGTACGTTTTATGGCCTAGTAACTGAACTTCTACACTAAATAAATACCCTTTATAAAGACCAACCGATTTCTGGTATTTTGCATCAGCACCCCTTTGGCTGATTAATGCACACGGTATGGCATTGGGCACACTTTTGAACAAAAATCTTCTTGCCCTTCTCAACATCACCAATTCTGAATTCGCGCTCTCATCACACAGCAAAGTACATGCTTGGAAGATGATTGTCCTGCTCAAATAGGTTTGTTTTTTTTTTCCCTTTCTTTCTTTCTTTCTTTCTTTCTTTTTTTTTTTTTTTTTTTGAGGTACCGGGGCCAGAAATTGAACCCAGGACCTCGTATGTGGGAAGCCAGCTCTCAACCACTGAGCCACAACCCTCTAATATATTTTTACTCATCCACTGTGTCTTTAATTCCCATAAGCTGTTACTTTTCTTTGCAGGCTTTCAAATTTTTCTTTATGCTCACTCAGTATCTTCTTAATATACTTTACCTCTTTAGTCATATTTTCTTCCAATTCTTTAAATTAATTTAGGAGAGTTGTGTGATCGTCATTGTTTAATTGTCTTAAATCCTGTATCTCTTCAGGATATTTGGTTTGTTCCTTTGGTTGGGTCCATCTCTGTTTCCTAGTGTGGCTTGTAATTTTTTGCTGATGTTCAGGAATCTTAAGATGTTGTTGAATTTACTCTGATGGCCAATTTCTCTCTCTTGCCTATTGTCACCCACACAGTTTTTCTTTGAGATTTGGTTCAATTTATTCTAAGTCTTTAAAGTTGCCCACCTTAAGTTATCAAAATCAGGCCAGGGACTCAATAATGGGGCACAGATTTTCTCCCAGGAGTTAGAGTACAGAGAGGACAGACAAGTCCAAAAGCAGTTTTTTGTCCATGCAATTTCCAGACCGGCCAGCAGATGGTGCTCACTGGCAAACCTTTCATTCTCCATTTTCCTGCGTTTTGGTCTGGGCATAGCAGAGATTCAAAGCAGGCTCTGCTGGCCAAATTCACTGAAGAAAAGCCCCCTGAGACCCCCTCCTTTTTCCCTTATAACAGTGGACAGGGAGGAAGATGTCTGTTCCCCTCTCTGTCAGCTGCAGTGAGCCAGGGGTTTTACCCCAGCTTAATATCATGGGGGGTGGGGGAGGGGAGCCATTCCTAGCCACCGTGGGTGCTTTGTAACTCACGTTTGTTGTTTCAGGTTCTTCGTCTCTCTGTTCTTTACCCTCCTGGGAGTTGAGACACACTGTCCTAGTCTGCTGACCCCCAAAGCAGATCCCTCGGACAGCTTTTGGCTCTATCTCCATTGTTTTTGTGAGAAGAGTTGAGCCCTGCCTGCCTAATCCAATGCCATCTTCTCACAATTCTCAGTTGTTATCTTTTAGCTGTAACTCTTGGATAGCTGAATGCAACCTCCTTTATTTTTTATTTTTTATTTTTTAAAAGATTTTATTTATTTATTCATTTATCCCCCCCTTGCTGCTTGTGCTCGCTGGGTCAGCCAACCACGCCGTGCGGGCGGGCTCGCCCTCACCAGGAGGCCCCGGGAACCGAACCCAGGGCCTCCCACTTGGTAAACGGGAGCCCTACTGATTGAGCCACAGCCGCTTCCCGCAACCTCCTTTAAAATACAGTGTCTTCCCATAAATAAATTTTAGTCTTTACTTTTAAAGCACAAATAATAAACATGGTAATGTCACAAAAATGTTCACTGGACTATATTTTAATAGTGGACACTAAAGAATTGGAAATTATATAATCACGGTATAGACTTTAAATATGTAATTACTAAAATTAAATATTTATATGAGTATGCAGCAATGAGGAAGTGCTTCTGACAAAGTAAAGTGAGAAATGTGCAATACAAAATGTGTTTGTATATAATGATTACAATTACATTTTAAAATGCACATAAAAAGACTAATAAAAAGTGGAATGATAGGTGATTTTTATATCCTTTAATAGTAACCTATATTTTCCTAAATATATCAATAAATTTTATTTGTTTTATTTTTTTTTAACTGTGGTATCTTACACATAACATAAAACTTGCCATTCTAAGTATTCTTAGTGTACCAATTCAGTGGCATTAATTGCATTTACTATGTTGTATGATCTCACTGATATGAAATAATTAGAATAAGCAAACTCAAAGAATCAGAATCTAGAATACAGGTTACAAGGAGACAGGATAGGGGTAGGGAATAGAGAATTAATGTTTAAATTGTTCAGAGTTTCTATTTGGGATGATGGAAAAGTTGTGGTAATATATGGTGGTGATGGTAGCACAACATTATCAATATAATTAACATCACTGAATTATAAATTTGAATGTAGTTAAATGGGGAACTTTTAGGTTGTATATGTGCTACTAGAATAAATTTTTTTTTAAAAAAATCTATGAACTGTACAACACAAACAGTGAACCCTAAGGTAAACCACGGACTATAGTTAATAGTACTTTTTCTTCAGTTATAATAAATGTTCCACACCACTGGAAGGTATTAATAATAGGGTGGTATATGGAACCTCTGTATTTTATGCATGATTTTTCTGCAGACCCACAACTAAAAAGAAATTAAGGGAAGTGGAGGTGGCTCAAGTGACTGGGCTCCCGTCTACCATATAGAAGGTCCAGGGTTCGATTCCTGGGGCCTCCTGGTGAAGGCAAGCTGGCCCGCACAGAATGCTGGCCCGCACAGAGAGCTGGTGCAGCAAGATGATGCAACAAAGAGAGACACAGAGGAGAGATAATAAGAGATACAGCAGACCAGGGAGCTGAGGTGGTGCAAGAGACTGAGCACCTCTCTCCCACTCTAGAAGGTCCCAGGATTGTCTCCCACTCCGGAAGGTCCCAGGATTGGTTCCCAATGCTGCCTAAAGAGAAAACAAGCAGACACAGAAGAACACACAGCGAATGGACACAGAGAGCAGACAAGGGCGGGGGAGGGGGGTTAAATAAATAAATCTTAAAAAAAGAAAAAAGTGCTTTGACACCTAGCTTCATAGTAAGCCTTCAAATCAAATTGCATAAGCTTTTCCAACATGATTCATTCAAAATTGTTTTGGCTATTCTAGGTCCTTTGCATTTCCAAAGTAATGTCACAAAAATGTTCACTGGACTATATTTTAATATAGAAGCAGGTTTTCAATTTCTAAAACATTGACTTCACTACAATACAGTATTTCAATATACGAATGTGGTATCCCTCTCCATTTATTTGTTTTCTTTCATTTCTCAGCAGTGCTTTGTACTGCTCAGTTTTCAATTCAACTTTTCCCTAAATATTTCATGTCCTTGATGATATTATAAATTATATTGAAATAATTTTCCCAACTATTCACTGTTAGCAAATACAAATACAATTAATATTTTAAATACTGATCTTGTATCCTATGACCTTGCTAAAATCATTTATTTGTTTTAGTACCATATGTATTGATTTCTTAGGATTTTTCTTCTACATACACAATCTTGTCACCTTCCTTTTCAAACTGTATGGCTGTTGTTTCTTTTTCTTATCTTATTGCACTTGCTAGGGCCTCTAGAATAATGCTGAGTAGCAGTGGTGATAGTGGAATCCTTGATCTGTTTCTGATCTTAGGAGAAATACATTCAAATCTTTCACCATTAAATATACTATTAACTATATATTTTTCATAGATGGTCTTTATCAGGTTGAGGAGTTCTCTTCTGTTCCTAATTTACTAGGAGTTTAAGAAATCAGGAATGGGTACTGGATTTTATCAAATCCTTATGATTTTTCTCCTTTATTCTGTTAATATGGTGAATTACAATGACTGATTTTTCAAATTTTAAGCCACACTTGCATTCCTGGAATAAAGTACATTTAGTCATGGAAACATATTTTAACATACTGCTGGATTCAATTTGCTAATATATTATTATTAATGATATTATGTGCATATTCATGAAGAGTATTGGTCTATATTTCTCTTATCTTGTAATGACTTGGGAAGCATCCATTCCTCCTCTATTTTCAAAGAGTTAGATTAGAATCAGTTTAATTTCTTTCTTAAATGTGGTACCACATTTCAGCAGTGAAGCTATCTAGGCCTGTTATTTCTTTATAGGAATACTTTTAATTATGCATTCAATTTCTTTAATAGATATTAAGGAGTTGGTTGTATTTTCTTTTTTTTTAAGATTTATTATTTTGTTTTTATTTATTTATCCCCCACCCCCACCTTGCTGCTTCTGCTCGCTGTGTCCATTTGCTGTGCGTTTTTCGGTGTCTGTTTGTCTCCCTTTGTTGTGTCATCTTGCTGCACCAGCTCACCGCACCACATGGGCCGGGCTGCCTTCACCAGGAGGCCCCAGGAATTGAACCCGGGGACTCCCATATGGTAAATGGGAGCCCAACCACTTGAGCCACATCCACTTCCTCTACTTTCTTGTGTCATCTTAAAATCTATAATCAAGGAAGCAGATGTAGCTCAAGCAGTTGGGTGCCCATCTACCATATGGGAGGTCCCGGGTTGGGTTCCCAGTACCTCCTAAAAAAGACAAGCAAGACAGCAAGCTGAAGCAACAGTCTGACACAGCAAGCTGACACAACAAGATGATGCAACGAAGAGACACAATGAGGGAACACAATGAGAGACACACCAATTGAGAAGCAGAGGTGGCTCAAGTCAATGGGCACCTCCCTCCCACATGGGAGGTCCTGGATTCAATTCCCAGTGCCTCCTAAAAAGAAGACGAGCGCATAATGAATGGACAGAGAAAGCAGACAGCGAGCATAAACAATGATGGGGGGGGATAAATAAATAAAATAAATCTTTTTAAATTTTTTAAAAAATAAAAGTATTTTTAAAAATCTATAATCAGAATATAAATTGACAAACATGGAAGTATAATACAGGGATGACATGGTTGTATCAAAATCATATCAAAGGGTTACAATAAGAAAATTTTTGAAGAATAAAACTAAACATGATTAACTTAATAATAAATGATAAAATTATAGATTCAGAAATTTTTCAAACATAATATTTGAGTTTTCTCATTTGGATTTTTACTCAATTTAAACCAAACACAAAATCTGACAATATGCTTTAAAAGGTTTCTCACAATTTTAAAGAATTTTACTCTGAAGGAAGGAAACTTTGCATTTTCCTGCTCCTAACATTATATTTTCATTTCTTCTCAGACAGAAATACAAAAGCATCTCTTTATGAGAGAGACTGTACAAACACTATACTGAAATGTTCACAAATCAAATTCTGAGCTTGATTAGTGAGTCACAACCCCAGAAGAGTTTCTCCCAATGTCACACAACAAATAAATGAGATTCTGAGCAATCTTCAGCACTGTGTAGCTTTTCACTAAGCCATAACCCATTCTAGAGCCATACTGTGTGAAACTCTGAAGAATATAAGGATGAATGAGATGGACAGGATCCTGGTAGAGAGAACAATTTTATCATACCCCCAAGTAATAAAGAAAAAGTAACCCGGCAGTTTCATCATCGTATAATAAGTAGTATGATGGAAAAGGAAGTACTTCTTAGTTCTCTCTTTCATTTTTCAATCAAACCTAATGTGAAATTCCTTCTTCACATTAATTATATTTCAACTTATAATCTTTACTTGGGCCAAACCAAATAAATCCGTACTCTATAATAATTGCAACTATTTACTGACTTCCTATGTGCAGACACTTGACATGCAATATTTCTGATCCTAACAATAACTCTACCAAGTAGATATTACCATTTCTATTTTATAGATGCAGAAAGTGAGACTCAAGCATATTAAGTATACCATCATTACCTCTCGGCTATTGCAGATTTGACACTGGCAGGCCTTCAAACTTCACATTGCCTTCTTCCTCTGCTATTTAGACTAAACATTATCTGGTCTTTGATTCCAAACTTCTTGTGAAATCCCACTTCATTTATGAAATCTTCTGAAGCAATTAGAATAGGAAAGGCCAATTTAACTCTAACTCTACCACTAAGGTAAATCATTTATTCTGTAACATTTATTTGGCATTCATCTCGGAGAGACCACACATGCACAAAATCATATACAGAGTAACCCTAAATTAGGGTTGAGAATAAGTTAAGAGTATGAATTAAATACCCAAATCCTCAGAGACTGGTGAGAAATATAATTAGGTACAATCAGCTGCTAAGCAGGCACTTATGAGGGTGGTAAGTGGAATGAAAAGTCTAGGGGATGGAGGAGGAGGAAAAGATTTACAGTGCCTTAAGGCCTGGCCCCAGAGGGTAACAAAAAACAAATACAGGAATAAGTGGGGAAATACAAGGTAGAGTGAAGCAGTAAAAGAGAGGGTGTTGAAAATATTGATGAAAATATTGTTTCAGGGAGAGTATTCTAACAGTTCTGATGATCAAGCAGCTGTGTGTAGGATGAATTGCAGTGGGAGTCACTAGATATAGGGAGATCCATGGCTTGTTCTCTTTTGCCACCAGCAATTTAGTTACTTCTTAAAGTACACAAACTTAGTTTTTATATGCATATTCAATATGAATTTGTTTATATAACCTTCCTGGTTTCCTGACTAGCAAGGTACCACATTTCATAGGCTGGAATTTTTAAATCGTGTCAATGAAAGGGAAAATATAAAGTTTTATTCATAAGCTATAGGAAAACACATAGAAAAATGGTAAATTATTTTTACTGAAAGAAATCCCACACACAAACCAGAATAAAAATTCTTCTTGGTTGTGACTCATCAAACTCAGAAGAACTTGATTTGTGAGCATTTTAAGTATAGTTTTTATACATTTATAAGACCCAGAGGTCTTACAAATGTTATAAATTTGCCAGAATTATCCCCATCTTCCAAGTGATATTCCAGACCCAGTATATAGTAACATTTTTCTTGTGGGGCCAGTTTACAGAGAAAAAAAAGAGAAGAAAGAAAAGTATTTCTATCGCTCCACATAGGAGCAGAGATAAGATCATAAAAGAACAGAAGGTGGGGAGAAAATTTTTTTTTAATTAATCAGAACATTACAATTCATGGAATAAGCATGGACTCTATGGAATATGTAAGTATAAAAAAGAGAAGTGTGAAAAAGAGAAGAAATGAAAAGTATTTCTATTTTTCTACACAGGAGCAAAGATAAGATAATGAAAGACAAGTAGAAGAGAAGACAGGCAGAAAACTTTTTAAAAATTAGAGGGAAGGAAACGTGGCTCAAGCAGTTGGGCGTCCACCTACCACATAGGAGGTCCCGGGTTTGGTTCCTGGTGCCTCCTAAAGAGGATGAGCAAGACAGTGAGCTGGCGTGATGTGCTGGCGAGGCAAGCTGATGCAATGAGATGACACATGAGGAAACACAATGAAAGACACAATAAGCAGGTAGCGGAGGTGGCTCAAACGATTGGGCGCTTCCCTCCCACATGGGAGGTCCCGGGTTCGGTTCCTGGTGCCTCCTTAAAAAAATAAATAAATAAATGAAGACAAGCAAAGCAGACACAGAGAATATACTGAACAGACACAGAGCAGACAGTGAGCACCAATAACAGGGGGGAGATAGATAAATTAAATAAATCTTGAAAAAAAATTAATTAGAACATTACAAAGCATGGAATCTATGGAACACGTAAGTGTTCATCTTGTCACAGTGTGTTATATCAGTGGGTGGAGACCCATACAATAAACAAGAAAATATCAAACTCTCTTCCCCGGGGAGTCCTGCTATGTTCTCAATTAGAGGGACAAGGATCCCTCGAGAACAAAGGCAGTGCCTGATAAAATAGACCAATATGCCAAACCTTCAGTATTATTGCAAGTAACTATGAATCTTATTCTTCAAAAACTGAAACTGAGTTGTTACTGTAGGTTTCAAGGGGAGGGGAAGGGAAGAATAGAATAGATGGAACTTAGGGCATTTTTAGGGCATTAGAATTGTTCAGCATGATCTTACAATAACGGATACAGGCCACTTCAAGTTTTGTCAAAACCTAGAAGTATACAATCCAAAAGGTAAACCATAATGTAAACCATTGACCATGGTTAGTAGCAATGCTTCAATATTTCTGTATCAATTGTAACAAATATACCATCCACTTGCAAAATGTTAATAGAGAGGGGAAAGGGGGAGGGCGTTTGGTATATGCGAATCCCCTATATTCTCTATGTGACTTTTCTATATCCTAAAGCTTCTTTGAAGAGAAAATGAAAAGAACAAGACACTGGAGGAATATATGGAAGAAAATGTCACTGTACATACAGGACAACAGAGCTTATAGTGATGAAAGACATGATGTTAAATTTTTAATTTTTTGCATTATATTGGTTATTTTTAAATTATTTCATTTTCTCATTAATTTTATTTGGTTATTTTGTTGGCTTCATTTTTGGAGAGGTTTTAGATCACAGAAGGGTCACATCAGTGGCAAGGGAAGATCACTGGTGCAGTGTGTCAGTGATGGGGGGGGATGTATTGGAAGGGGTTCACCTGGGGCATGCCTCTAAAGCACATGAATATTTTTAAGTGTTCATGGAGCATTGTCTTGGTGGGTGGAGGGACACACAATAACCGAAAGAATGTTGAATTCCCACCCAGGGGAATACTGCTACATTCTCTAATAGGACAGCAAAACCCCAGCCACCCACCCACCCCCAGGGCAAGGCAGTGCCTGGTGAAGGAAGACAGACCATTATGTCAGGCCATTGATATTGATGATTGTACTTATGAATCTTTTCTTGTGAAATTGAAACTTAGCTTAGTATTATACACTGCCTAAGAGTTACCTCCTGAAAGCCTGCCTCCTCATTGCCCAAATGTAGCCTCTCTCTAAGCCAAATTCAGCATATAATTGTACTACCTTCCCCCTGGCATGGGACCTGACTCCCAGGGATGAGCCTCCCTAGGACCAAAGGATTATTACCAACTAGCAATACATCTGGAAAAAGACTTTAACAAAAAGGGAGAAATGGTAAATACAAATGAGGTGTTTTTTTTTTTTTTTTTTTTAAGGCCAGTATAAAGAATTTATTGGGAAATGGGGGAAAAGAACAGAGCTTGCTGAGAAATTACAAATGAGTTTTTATGGCTAAGAGACTTCAAAGTGAGTCTGGAGGTCCTTCCAGAGGTTATGCTTATGCAAGTCTCAGCAGGATCTCATTGACTGCCACAGCAAACAGTGCCTCAAACAGCTGGGCTCCTGAGGACTCTAGGGACATCCAGAAACTATAAGCAGGGTAGACAGCTCTGGAATTCAGCACTGTCAGAGGGCCTTACTTTGGAATTTATGTTCCCCAATGTAACAGAGTTAGATTCATTTATAGTTTCTCTACACCTGGCTGTTCTGCCCCTTTTACTTGAACCTATAATTAGCACTATACTTGATAAATATATATCCCAGAGACTTAAATCTTTGATCCATCCATGTGCCAGTTGAGCCCTGAATTTTAGCAGAATTGCAACATCTACTCTCCAGTTCACTGGACTCACCCAGGACAACTAACAAGGAGATGATGATAGACAACGCCCACCCCAAGGAACAGAGTGTGTCTATACCTGTAAGCAAGAGAGTTCCATCCATCTACCCCATGGTATCTAAACTTCCTTTCAATTACAAGCAGAGTGGGCATCACCATCCCCAAATCCTCAAGACTGGAGAATGAACAATGGACTAAAGCAGACTTATTATTATTCTACTATAGACTTTTTATTCTTCTTGCAATAGAAGAACATTTATCATTGATATAAAGACAGCGGCCACCAAAGGTTCTGAGGGATAGGACAGGGAAAAATAGGTGTAATATGGGGGCATTTTGGGGACACTGGAATTGTCTGCATGACATTGCAGTGTCAGATACAGGCCACTGTATATTTTGTCATAACCTACAAAATTGTGCAGGTCAGAATGTAAACTATAATGTAAACTGTAATCCATAGTTAGTAGCAATGCTTCAATATGTGTTCATCAATTTCAAATGTACCACACTAATGAGGGATGTTGTTGATGTGGGAAAGCGTGGAAGGGGGAGGGAGTGGGGCAAATAGGAATCCCTTTTTTTTTTATGTAATATTTATGTAATCTAAAGCTTCTTTAAAAATTAATTAATTTTTAAAATTAATTAGGACATTACAATGCATACAAAATACAGCTAGAGTGCTTGCTTTGGCAGTACATATACTAAAACTGGAATGATATAGAGATTGGCATAGCCCCTGCACAAAGATGACACACAAATTTGTGACACTTTCCATATTTAAAAAAAAAACAGCTAGAATGATTACATCCTTCTTAAATATGCAGTCAAATTGTGGCAATTCTTCACTGAGAATTCAGGACAAAGTAAATTAGATTTCTGAATCTCTCAGCAAGATACAAAAGAAACATATCAACAAACATTCCAGTTCTGGGAGGTGATTTTTGCTTGTTACTCCTAAACAAATAGGGTAACAAGCAAATATTGATTATTTTTTCCTCTCATGGTATGTTAATCACAAGAAGTAGTGAACTTTATCTTTGAGGATCCTACCTAGGTAACTGGTATTAAAGAACCAATAGTGATCCCAAACTCAATCTCTGAGACCCCAAGAGGTAGCTAATTACTTAGAAGAAGGTCAATTCTTAATTCTAG
Organism: Tolypeutes matacus; assembly: GCA_026826555.1. NCBI lineage: Eukaryota > Metazoa > Chordata > Mammalia > Cingulata > Chlamyphoridae > Tolypeutes > Tolypeutes matacus. The sequence continues at coordinate 19,737,688 of JAKSZT010053825.1, forward strand.
TAAAATGATATATTTATTCAAATACCATGTATTTTAGCATACCAGGGACAGGACAAAGGGATATTGTGATAATTTAAATATATATTTCTTTAGCTACCCATTGTAGATCATTATTTTTCTCACAAAATGCTATTTTAAACCATCTTCAACGCAGATGAAACAATAAAAATGCACCACTACTTTTTAGTTTAAAAACATACCCCGTTGAATAATAGCCTTGTGTGCCACAAAAGGAAATCATTATGACCAGATTTGTGGGGAATAAAGAACAAGGTCACCATGTTTAAGGGATGTAGTCTTACATACTATTTAATAATGCACACAATGGGCTAAATCTAAAGATAGTTGATATTGATCTATATAGTCACAAAGAGCTAGAAAGGAGAGAGACTGAAAAAAAACCTTTTTCCATTAAAGACCGGCAAAATTGGCAAAACAAAGGAGTCTACATCTTATTTAGAAAAAATTCCCCACACATAAAACCATTTATTTGGCAAACAAATTCAATGGAAATGTTAAAACACGCAAATAGGACATCTGCCCCCAAACAAACATTCATACCTTTATAAAATAATGAATATAACCACAATGGCCTTTTCCTTTCTTTAGGCACAGCCACTCAGGCTGGCTTTATCATTTTAATGCTTTTAAAAAACCTCGGTCTTTACTCATGTTTCTCCGTTTTCAATGATAGCTATTTCAAGAGATTTATTTCCTTGAAGCTTTGATAGTTTACACTCCACAGGTAAGTTCTTTAAAAATCATAATTTACTTTGAAAGAGAAAAAGGAACAAAAATGACTAAACGGAAGTAATAACAATGTAATTTATGAAACAATCATTCTGACTGAGATGGGAAATAATTATTGAGATTTGCATATGGATGATGAGAACAGCATTATTCACAATTGCGAAAAAGTAGAATTCAAGTGTCCATTAACAGATGAATGGATAAACAAAATGTGATATATACATACAACAGAATACTAGTCAGCGATAAGAAGGAATGAAGTTTTGATACATGCTACAAATGGATGAACCCTGAAAACACAATATAGAGTGAAATAAGCCAGGCACAGAAGGACAAATAACTGTATAAGCTCACTTATATGAAATAATTAGATTATGCAAAGTTAGAGTCAGAAACAAGAATGCAGGCTACAGCAGCAGAGGGTGGGGAATGGGGAGTTAATGCTTAATTGGTATGGAGTTTCTGTTTGAGGTGATGGAAATTTTTTAGTAATAGATGGTGATGATAGCACAATACTATGAATGTAATTAACACCACTGATTGTACATTTTGAAAGTGGTTCAAATAGGAAATTTGGGGTTGTATGTATGTTACCAGAATAAAAATAAAATTTAAAAAACCATAGAACAGGGAAACGGATGTGGCTCAGGAGGTTCGGCGTCCGTCTACCATATGGAGAGACCAGGGTTCGATCCCCAGTACCTCCCAGTAAAAAAAAAAAAAAAAAAAAAAAAACCATAGAACTGTACAACACAAATATGAACTTTAATGTAAACTATGGACTATAGCTAATAGTATACTTTATATCATTTTATCAAAGGTACCAACCACACTAATGCAAAATGTTGATAACAGGGATAACTGAGGGAGGGGTATATGGGAACTTTGTACTTTCTGCATGATTCTTCTGTAAACCTACAACTGTACCCCCCAAAAAAGAATGCGGGGGAGGACTATTAGAACTAAAGAAAATAAACCCCTTACAGGGTTGAATATAGTGCAGAGGTTCCCATTTTTCTGCCACCATATGATTCATATGTTCAAACACAGTCTATTCCCAATATCCCTCATGACATCCACCACTTCTCAGGATGGATAGATTTATTAGTCAGGGTTCCCCAAGGAAACATAACACACACACACGCATGTATGTGTGTATGCATGCATGTATGTATGTATATAAATATGAGATTTATTATAGGAATTGGCTCATGCAACTCTGTGGACTAGCAAGTCCTAATTCCATAGGGCAAGCCTTAACTTGGGAACTCTCACAAAAGTTTTGATGAATTTCCCACAAGAAGGTGATTGGTTGATGTAGAAATAGAAATTCTTTCCCACTGCTGAAATCATCAGTTCTCCCTTAAAAGCCATCAACTGACTGGATGAACGGACTTCTCTCACTGCTAAAGGCAAGCTCCTTGGTTGACTGCAGATATAATGAGCCATAGATTTAATCAACTCACTAATGATTTAAATCCACAAAATATCCTCACACTAACAATCAGGCCAGTGCTTGCTTGACCAAACAAATGGACACCATAACCTAGCCAAGTTGACACATGAACTTAACCATCAAAGTAGATACTTCCCCCAGTTAAAAATCACTAATTCTTTTTATTTTGAACTGAAATTTAACAACATAAAGTATCTCATTCAAATTCTACCTCCATTTATGGTTCAAACATGAGTTCCTAAATATTCTTCCCTAGGAAACTTCTGGGATCAGTACTGACGAGATTTATAAAGTGTTCTTTTTAAAGAATTGTTGAATTCTTTCACTACTATTAAAGGTAGCACCACTTACCCAGAACTCAGCTATACAAAATTTTGACCACAGAGAACAAAGCCAAACAGAGCTATCTGTTCAATACTGTCAAAAGGATATCACATAATTTGGAATAATCACCATCAGATTTTGTGTTTACCACGTGCTTAAATAAACTACTTTGCTTGCATTTTTCATTTAATCCTTACAACAATCCTTTGAGGTAGATGCTATAATTATTCCTATACTGTAGAGAAAGAAATTAGGACTCAGAAAGGTTAAGTAATTTGCCAAAGGCCCTTTCAGCTATTAATAATGAGAGATACACATTTTAAACTTTTTTATCTCGACCATTCTGCTATACTATTTATGTTTGGCAATTTTATATCCATTGTCTTTAATGTTTCTCCTAACCACTCTGTGAAATAGGAATGATTTTTTTCATTTTATAGATCAGTAAATTGAGACTGACATACAAGCCAAGTGGCATATCTATAGTCACAATAGTAGAAATGATAAAGTAGCAATTAGGCCTTTGATGCCAAATCTTCAGGAAAGGTAAACATTTTTTATTTCCTTCAGAAATTCAGTCACTACTTGCTGCCACCTACTTGACATACAAGTATAATAAATTTGGGTTTCCTAGTTTCCATGTCCATGGCAGGGAATAGGCATTTGCTTAGTTAGGCCAGCGACTATGTATATAAGGTACTTTACACACATTACTTCATCCAAACTTCAGAACACTATGAAATAAGCAATATCCCATATCCCACATAAACAGACAGGGTCAAGATTAAACTATATGCCCAGAGATTCCACAGGAAAAATGGCAGATAAAGCCTGTTAGACTCCTCATGACTCAGGCAAATTCCTTGAAAATTGGGATGAGTGATATTCCTTTTTCTCTATAATATTGCTAGTCCTTAACAAAATATCTGCTGAGTATGCCACCAAATAAATATTTAAAAAATATATTTTGTGAGTGCAATATCTACAACCCAGATTCATTCCATCTTTTATCCACCATTTCTTGAGTACTTTCTGGATAGGAATTGAGCTAGCAGCCATTAACAAATACAATGAATACGTGACTATCAGCAGTCACTCAGAGCAAATGCAAAACAGCAGTAATGACAAATGCTACCAGTAAAAGCTCTCTCTCTCTCTCTCTCTGGTACCGGGGACTGGGGATTAAACCCAGGACCTCATATATGAGAAGCCAGCGCTCAACCACTGAGCCACATCAGCTTCCTTGAGTTGGTTTTATCGTTTGTTTTGCTTGTTGTTTGTTTTTGTTTTTCCAGGATGCAACAGGAACTGAACCTGGGACCTCTCATGTAGGAGGCAGGCACTCAACTGCTTGTGCCACATCTGCTCCTGACGGTCCCTTTCTTGACACTCTGCAACACAAATATCATTTTGGAAAGCTCCAATAGGTACAAGTCATAAATGATCTCTTTTTTTTTTTTTTTTTAATGTAGAGCCAATAAATGAAACAATTCATACTTTAGAATGGAAGCTATTAAATTATGATTTATCATAGGGATGGCCAAACTGTATTAAATCCAAATAATAATATGCTATATGGAACACAGCACACATTAAAAGTTTGAATCCCAGCTCTATTACCTACTAACTTGTGTGACCTTGAGCAAGTTACTTAAACTCTGAGTCTTCTTTAGTTATATTTAAATAAAAGACAGTATTAGTACTCACTTCAGAGTGTTAATTGTAAAGTTTAAATTATGTAAAGCATTTAGCAGCTTTTTTTAATTACTCAAAAAATCATAGCTATTATTTTAAACCCATAAAGTATGCAGAAATATGTAATCATTTTGATTATTTCTTCAAAGAATTCATTAAAGACTTTCCTTTATTGGTTAAAATTCTTAAAAGTAAAGTTCTTTACCAATTAATTATTTAAACAATGAACAGTTTATGGAGATATAAATAGATCAATAACAGCCAAACTCTAACACATACAGGTGTTAAAAACAGTATGCTACTACAAGCATTTATGTGAATATTTACCATATATAAGCACAACCTTTGCACAGAAGGGAAGCAGCTAAGTCTTTGTTGTCTTACCATATAGATCAGGGGTTCTTAACAAGGAGTCTGTGGGCTTGAATTTAAATTAAAAAAAAAAAAAAATTATTCTTTTGGGGACATGTTGGTGCAGGTGTGATATATTTATTAAATAATACAGAGAATAGTGTGGACTTAGTAAGGGGTCTGTGGTTTTCACCTGACTGCCAAAGGGGTTCATGGAACAAAAAAGGTTAAGAACTCCTGATATAGACTGAAAACCAATTATGAAAAATATGAAATACTGTGGTATGGATCAGGGAATTCCCTCACCAAAGCTACATATAAAAAGGAATTATTACCCAGCTATCATTATATATAAATACATGAGACTATATTACATATTTTAGATGAGCAATCTACAACTCAATTAACAGTATGAGCCAGTTTATGAAAAAATTAAGCCAAATGACATTTAGCACATGTCATGATTCAATTTCTAAACTAAGGCCCTACTGTACTCCCGGCCCTGAGTAAACAGGCTGGAAACCCAGCCAAGTCAAGGGATAATGCCCCTGGAAGGTCATAACTAACTCTGTTCAAAGCTCAAGATGCAACTTGGGACACCCTATAAACTATTAGGAGAGGGGTGGGGGTGTTCCTATGACACCTGAATTTTCCATTAAAAAAAAAAAAACATGTATGGGAAGCGGCAAAGCAGCACCTAAATCCAAAACTCTCAAGTGATCTAAAAGTGGTCAAGTCAATTTGGCAATGATTAAGACTTGGTTCTGGCACGAATGTGGGAAATCAGGCATTCTCATATACTGAGAAAGTATAAATAAACTCATACAGCCTTTTTGGAAAATAATTCGGTAATATCTATTAAATTTTAAATTCATAATATATACTTTTATAAGTACATAATATATTAATTATATTATATATAATATATACTATGTATTTTGATGACTGATATATAATTATAATATACAAAAGTTTATATATCACAGTCATCAAAAAGAACAAAGTAGAGCTACAGATTTTTAAAAAATGAAAATCCCAGATAGACGGTGATTTTTTTGTGTGAAAATAATATTACATAAAAACAAAAGTCTGGAAGAATGTATACAAACTGTCCATAGTGCCCATATCCACAAAAAGAAATCTTAAAGAGTTAAACTTCAAAATATATAGATATAAAACTTTAAAGATATAAAACTTTATTCAATAAACTTAACATATCTCATTTTATGGTCATTTGGTGAAAAAGAGTGGAAGGAAGATGAAAAAAGGGAGGAAAAAAAAAAAAAGAAGATGACACAATGAGAGACAAACACACAAGAACAGAATATGCCAGAGAAAAAAGAGGTAAATATCAAGGGAGATGAAAGAGGAAAGGAGCTCAATAAATTCAAAAGGGTTGATAAACTAGTCTTCACTTTTCATACCAGATCCCTGACTTGTGAAATGTACTTAAGAGTTTTCAAGTACTCTTTTATCTTTCAGATTACAGGACTCCGTTTCATTTGGAATAGCTTCAGCAAGTGACCAGAGTTCTTTACCTGGGGGTAATTCAAATCAAGGGACTTGCTATAACTATAGTCCTTAGGATCCCTGCCCTTTAAATAAACAATGTGGTAAAACTGAAAAAGCATAACCTCAACCTCATATCAAGGCGCACATAGAACAGTTGTACAGTAAAACAAGATTTCCTGACAGTATGGAGGAGATAAAAGAGAGGAGCAAAGAATGATACAAAGTTATTGGGCCAAGCAACTCAGAAGGTTGTGGCTGCCTCTATGTAAGCTGGGAGCACTGCAGTTGGGGAGACTTTTGGTGGGGGGAGGCGAGGGGTTGCTCAGGAATTCAGCTTTACACATGTTAAATTTGAGGTGTCTGTTAGATATCCAGGTGGAACTGTTGAAAAGGCAGTTGGATATAAGGAGTCTAGAGATCAGGGAGAAATCTGGGCTTGAGATATAAATTTGGTTGTCATCAGCATATATACAAAATTTAAAGTCATGAGACAGGATGAGATCACCAAGGGAGCAAGCACAGATAAACAAGAGGCCCAAAGACAGAGACTTGGGAGCAGTCCAAATGTTAAAGGTCACGGAGATGAAGACTAAGCAAAGGAAACTTGAAAGAACGGTCAGTGAAATATGAGGAGAACCAAGAAAGAGTGGTGTATCCTGGAAGCTATACAAATGACATTTTCCAAGAAGGTGGGAAGGCGAACTGTGTCAGATGATGCTGCTAGATCAAGGAAAATTAGGACCAAGATGTGACCACTGAAAATAGCCACCTGGAAGCCACTGGTGACTCTGACAAAAAGAGTGTGGATGTAGTGGAGGATGAAAGCCTGACTGGAGTGATTCAAAAGAAAAATGGAAGGAGAGGAATGGATGTTTTAAGTTTTGCTCTAAAGGGAAGCAAAGAAATGAACAGTAGCTAGAAGGGAAAGTGGGGTCAAGAGAATTTCTTTAAGAGAAAAAGTACACTGTTTTATAAACTAACAAGAATGATCCAGTAAGAATAAGCAGCACTTGGTCCAAACCTGAAGATTCAAAGAAGGCTTCCTGGAAAAGCTGTCCCATGCCGAGTCATAAAGGCTGACTAAGAGTGAGGCAGGATGAGGGAGGGAACTAGAACATCCATGAGTAAAGAGAGGCAAATAAAAAGCATAGTGTGCGGGGCAGGGGCTGACACGTGAAGTACAAGACAAAGCATGATTGAAGATGAGGCTACAGAAGTGACAGGGGACTTAACCACTGTTAAGTGGTTAAAGGGTTTAAGGGTTTAAGGAGAGGTATTGATATCAAACCTAAATTTCAGACAGGAAGGGAATGGGCTTGAGGGACACTATACTAGAGGGAGGGAGACCAGTTATGAGGCTGTTGAAATAAAGAAATAATAAGAACCTGAACTAGGACAGTGCTAGAAGTAGTGAAAGGGGTTTCAGTGACAAATCTTAAGTACACGGTGTTTGAAAGCCCTCTAGCCTGGGCTACTGAGCAGATGGATAATGCCATGACTCGTGATTGGAAATATTGAGAAAGGAGGGGTTGATGAATGATAAATTTTAGTTTGGACTATGTTGTTTTTGGAGTCTCTATAGGACATCTAAGAGAGTAAATGTATACAACAGGCAATTATGTAGAAAGCACAGACTCCAGGGCTCAAGATACAGATCTGAAAGATATCAGTATTTGAGTGGTCATTGAAATTATTATAATATATGAGATGATCCAAAAGTAACATTTGAGGAGAAATTAGTAGAAGAAATGCTTGAAGAATTTCAGATAGAATAGTTAACAAGGTACAAGGTAAATCAGGAAAAACAGTATCCAAGAGGCCAGGGAAACAGCCAATGAGTAATATCTCTATCAGTGTAAAAAGAGAAGCTATAGTAACCTGAATAAGCTGGCAGAGCTTAGAAGAACAAATCAAGAGAAGTCATATCACATTACTGCTTGAACTCTGTTGCATTCATTTTTTAAAAATTAGCAAACCCTATAGAACCTTCTCTTTCTGAGATCCAAAAGTAGTCAAGCCAATCTGAATGGAATAGACTAAAGGGACTAGAGTTGTACAACTACATATAGTAGAAGATTATTTTCAATTGTTCTATACCAAAAACAAAACAAAACAAAACAAAAAAAAAACCCTGGTACTATATATTTTAAATATACCAAAAATTGTTGGCAAGCATAATAAAATGAATAGGAAAATGTTTTACTTATTATAATTCCTGACTTGTTACATATTATCTTACCCATGACTTAAAGTAAACAAAACTACTAACAGTATAAAAATCTTACAACCTTGTGTAAGAAAATAAGGAAAAATAGTTAAGCATTCTATATGGTGGATGGATGATGTGGAAACCAACAGTGCTAGTAAGTAGACAAAAATATTATTCCAATATAATACAAATTTATCAGAAATGGAGAAAATCTTTGATGTTGGAAGAAAAAAGATGATTTGAAAAATATAAGGGGAAATAAACAGAGCAAGGATCAATTTCCATTTCTTGCTTTTAGCTCTATTTTATTACTTACCTTTTGGCAGACAATTTGTCAAACTAAAAATCACTTATTCATGGATGACTGTATTATACTGTACAAACAGGGTAACTCACAAGTATTTGGTTCCACCCATACCTACGAACTCCACAAAGAACTTTTAAAAAATCAACAGGAAGCATATTATCAGATGTGTGCCTTTTAAAACAAAGTCAGTGAGGAGTAAAAAGGATAAGACAAAATTATTTACTTGAAATAGGGAGGTTAATAGCATTTTCTTAGGGTGGAGTGGTGGGAGCTCTCAAGGTGTGAGTCAGTAGATTGAAGAAAAACTGGATCCAGGATTTAGCTAAAGCTGGAAAAGCAGGATTCAGACCACAGCAGAGCAGCTCCCAGGAACAGAAAGAAAAAAAAAAGCTGTGTTGGGTTAGTGCCTACAGAGTTTGGGTGAGTCACACAGACTCAGAGAGTAGAGAGGAAGGTACTGCAAGAGACGACTTCAGTACATGGGAAAAATCTGTAGCTGTTTTCTTATCTTTTGGTTTACTCCCTCATTATCAATTTACCACCATTTTAATTATATTCAAGGAATCTCAAATGAAAGTTACTTCAGAATCTTACTACTCCCAAGGATATGGACAGGCTTTGCTACACTGCTTTGCACTTGGGCTAGCTAACATACAATGCTAATATCACTACCACAAACTTTTGAGCACTGGATATTTTGTTTTCACTAATTTAACATAAAATATTTATTTCTGTAGTTACTAACAAGGGTAAAAGTCTAGTTATTACATATGTTCATCCAGAATGAACTATTTGATACCTTGGCCTATTTATCTACAACAATCTTGATGGCCTTCTTTTACATTGGAAAGGGCATTTTGTGTTATATGTATTCTTTCTCTATCATGATGAATACAAATCATGTCCCATTTTGCTTTTAGTCATTTTTCCTGGAACCAAAGTTTTCAATGTTTATAGATGCTCATTGATTTGATTTGCCTTCACTTGGTTTTAGGTTCCAGTAGTTGTTTATCTATCAATAAATCCTGAATTGGTTTCCATTATTCCTCAGTCATACTGCATGTCTTAGAACTTTCATTTGCCTGCTCCAATCATTTAATTGTATGTGTCTTCTCAACTATAGTGGTTATCATCCATTCTTTAAAAGAAACATCTTTGTGGTTAAATAATGATATAACTCTTAATGCATTCAAGCAATTCCACTCTAGGTATCTACCCAAGAGAAATGAAACACAAAAAAACTTGTACACAAATGTTCACAGCAGCATTTTTGGTAACGAGCAAAATTTGAAAGCAATCTAAATGTCCATCAATCATTGAATGAAGAAACAAAATATGGTATATCAGCAATAAAAATGAATAGACTATTGATACATTTTATAGCATGGATGAACCTCAAAAACAGGATGCTAAATGAAAGAAGCCAGACACAAAAGTCTACATATTGTATGATTTCACTTATTTGAAATTTGTAAAAAAAAAAATGCAAATCTATAGAGACAGAAGGCAGATCAGTGGTTACCTGAGACTAGAGTGAGAGCAAGGACAAATGAGCACAAGGTAACTTTTTGGGGCCATGGAAATGTTTCATAGCTGGATTGTGGTGATGGCTGCAAAGTGTATAAAGTTACTGACTGCAAGTAAACTCAACTTATACTTACAGTGGGTGAATTTTATGGAATGTAAATTATGCCTCAATAAATTGTTTTTTAAAACAATGAACAGAGGAAGGATAAAAAGATCTTGAAATATCAAAAGTTAAGGGATTCAAATTGTTACTGATAAAAGTAGCAAAAAATATTTATTATTCAGCACTTGCAAGGGTGCAATAAGAGAAACCTTTTCACAAGATGGTGATGGAAGTATAAATTGGCACAACCTGTTTGAAAAGCAGTTTGGCAATGTGTACCAAAGGAGCTTTTACAATGTGCCTTTTGATCCACATCTGAGAAAACATCCTAAGGAAGTAGTCAGAAATATGAGTAAATTTATATATATGTAAGTATATTCAGCAAAGCATTATTTTTAATAGTTTGAAAATGGAAACTATATAAATATTCAACAATAGAAGGGTTAATAAAATTATAGCCCATCCATAAATATTATGCAGCCTTAAAAAACGTTTGTGGCACTGGATTGCATACTTGAAAGTGAGTAAAATGGGAAATTTTATGCTGTATATATATTACCACAATAAAAATTTTTTAAAAAAAGTTTGTGGGCCCACAGCCATGTCATCACCATTGAGGGCATCACTCGCCAGAGATTAAGGTGCCAAGTCCATTCAGAGTGCCTAAAGGAGACTCAGACTGCCAGGGCCAAGCATTTTGGGCAATTGGTAGTTACTGTGGCTGTCACTAGCCACAGCCCATAAGGAAGATGCTTGCTGTTATCTAGTGCATGTTGTGGGGAGTTGCCCAAAAGCCACTAGGAGAGTGCTAGTACTATTCTGTAACTTTGCTGATGATGGTACATTTGAAATTAATAATTGTGATCTTCATAGGTGGCAAGAGGGTCCTCCTGTCACAACAGTGCCCAGCAAGGAGGATGGACTCAAATACTATAGGAAGTGCAGACTATTTGTGAAATGGAATTAATGGCAGATCAGCTGTATAAACAGAAAATTATGCATGGTTTCTGTCACTTGTGTTATGGTCAGGAAATGTGTAGTATGGGACTTGAGGCCACTATAAATCCCATGGATGATCTCATCACAGCCTCTTGAGCTCATGGCTTTAGTTTTACTTGTGGACATTCTATCTCAGATATTCTTGCAGAGCTTGCAGGAAGAAGAGGTTGTGCTAAAAGAAAAGGAGGATCAATACATATAGATGACAAGAATTTCTATGGGAACAATGACATTGGAGTTCAGGTGACCCTGGGAGATAGTAACACTCTGGCCTGTAAGTATAAGGGAAAAGATAAGATCTGTTTGACGTTATATTTTGTTGGTGCTGCTAATGGGGGTCAAATATTTGAAACTTTTAATATGGCAGCTTTGTGGATATTACCTTGCATCTTCACCTGTGAGAATAACCGCCATGGAATGGGAACATCTGTTCAGAAAGCAGCAGCCAGCACTGATTATTAAAAGTGAAGTAGTTTTATTATTGAGCTATGGGTAGATAAACTGGATGCTCTATGTGCCCAGGAAGCAAAAAAGTTTGCAGATTCCTATTGTTAATCTGGAAAGGGGCCCATACTGATGGAGCTGAAGACTTACTGTTATCATGGACACAATATTCTAGAGTCAGTAATCATACATGAGAAGAAATTTGAGAATTGAGAAGTAGTGACCCTACTATGCTTCTCAAAGATAGAATGGTAAATGGCAATCTTGCAAGTATTGAAGAATTAAAGGAAATATGCTGAAGTGAGGAAAGAAATTGAGGATGCTGACCAGTTTACTACAGATGATCTTGAACCACCTTTGGAAGAATTATGCCATCAAATCTACAACAGTGATCCACCTCTTGAAATCTGTGGTACAAATCAATAGGTCAAGTTTAAATCCATCATTTAAAGACAAACTATTTGTAAATTATGATGCCTTCAATGGAACATTCATAGTCAACTTTAAGAAACTGTATTCTCAACTTTGTTAAGGAGTAGTAAAACTCATTTTTAAAAAATGTTTGTGAATGTGTTTATACTACGATATAAAGTTATGTACAATTTTGAAAAAAAAATATTTAGAGGGTTCCAAAAGTCCAACAGTGTAGTGAAAAGCACATCTCCATCCCAAATTCCCAAGGCTACTCAATTCTCCTCCATAGAAACAAACATGTTACCAGTCTCTAATATATAAAAAGTGGAAATGTTTAACTGAAACAAACACAAAGAAGCCAGCTCAAGCGTGTTTAAAAAAAGAAAAGCTCAACTAAATTCTTAGATTCAAAAAGAAAAAAAACAAAGAACACATAGAGAGAAATATAAGCACTATGTAATTAATAGGACCCAAGAAGAAGACACAAAACATAAAACACATGAAGAATTTGGAGACATTGAGTCAAATCTCTGAGAAAACAAAATAAGGATATTTGACTTGAAGGGTAAGAATTCTCTCACATATATGCTTAAGCAAACAATTCATGCTAAAATAAAATTTAATCCCTAAAGCAAGTAAAGCTCTCCTTGGGGGAAATGGATATGGCTCAAGTGATTGGACTCCCATCTACCATGTAAGAGGGTCTAGGGTTCGATTCCCAGGGCCTCCTGGTGAAAGGCAAGCTGGCCTGCGCAGCAAGGTGACACAACAAAAAGAGACACAGAAGAGAGACAATAAGAGACACAGCAGACCAGGAAGCTGAGGTGGCGCAAGAGATTGAGCACCTCTCTCCCACTCCAGAAGGTCCCAAGGTCGGTTCCTGGTGCTGCCTAAAGAGAAGACAAGCAGACATAGAAGAACACACAGCAGACAGAGAGTACAAAACAATGGGGAGTGGGGGGGGGGGATAAAAAACAAATCTTTAAGGAAAAAAAGCTCTCCTTGGCAGTCACAAAGCTATCTCAGGCTGGTTTTAGGTACCACTACATCTCTACTGTTATGGAAGTTTGTTAGGTATAGTTGTGATGGTAGCATAACATTGCGAAAGTAATTAACAGAACTGAAATATATATCTGAATGTGATTACAAGGGGAAATGTTAGATTGTATATACAGTAACAGAATAATTTTTTTTTTTTTAATCCACAGAATTACACTACACAGTGAACCCTAAGCTAAGTTAAACCATGGGCTATAGTTTATAGTATAATTATGAAACTGTGCTATCATCAATTTGCAATAAATGTTCTACACCAATGCAAGTTGTGGGATATAGGAATCCTGTATTTTATGTATGATTGTTCTGTAAACTTACAAATTCTCTAATAAGGGGAGAAAACGGGGGGGGGGGGGAGGTAGACAATAACAAGTGTTGTCCAGGAAGTAGAGAAATGAACCCTCATACACTGCTGATGAGAATGTAAAATGGCACAGCCACTTTAGGAAAGAGTTTGACAGTTCCTCAGAAAGTTAAACGTAAAAGTTACCATATGACCCAGCAATTCCATACCTAGGTATTTACTTAAGAGAACTGAAAACATACATCTGCACAAAAATTTGTATGCAATGTTCATAGTGGCATTATTCATAACATCCAAACTGTGGAAACAGCCCAATTGTCTATCAACTGATGAATGGATAAACGAAATGTGATATATATCCATATAGTGGAGGATTATTTGGAAATAAAATAGAATGAAGTACTGATACACACTACAGCATTGATGAACCTTGAAAACACTACGCTAAATGAAAAAAGCCAAACAAAAAGGCCACATGCTATATGATTCCTTTGCAGGATATGTCTAGAATAGGAAAATCTAGAGAGACAGAAAGAAGAGGCTGAGGAAGAGAAGAGAAGGGAGAGTGGGGAGTGACTGCTAATAGGGTGATAAAAATGTTCTGGAATTAGACAGTGATAACAGATGCACAGTTTTGTGAATATGTGAAAAACTACTGAAATGTATACTTTTTAAAAAATAAAAAATATGTCAAAAGATGGTTAAGAAATCCATGATAAAGCTATAAGTTTGGAAATAAAGTGCTTAGAAGTAGTAGGTTAAGATTGTAAGCATCTGAATTTTGAGAGATAATCAGAAGGGAAGAAAGGATAAAGACAGAGACTTTGTAGAAACCACAGACAATAGATGGGAAGACACAAGGATGGAGATATCAAAAATGTCATAAAATTAAAAAAAAAAAAAAAGTACAGTGTCATATAAAAAAGTTTGAAAAGTTCTTTTAAAATGCATATTGAGAAAAATGGCAAAGTGAGTTTCAAAGTAGGAAGAAAACAAAAGAATAACCAATGGGAATGGATGTGGCTCAAGCGGTTAAGCACCTGCTTCCCACATGGGAGGTCCTGGATCCAGTCCCAGTGCCTCCTTAAAAATAAATAAATAAATAAGCAAACAAACGATAAAACCAAATCAGGGGAGCTGACATGGCTTAGTGGTTTGAATGCCAGCTTCCCACATGTGAGGTCCAGGTTCAATCCCAGGCCTGTGGTACCTCAAAAATAAAAATAAAAAAGATAAACATCAAAATAAAATCATTCAATGATTCTGCTAGGAGATTCCCTAATGACTTAAAACAATAATTTTAATGAAAGTTTGTTAGTAAAGAACCAGGTTGAAAAGGTACATATATGATATAAATTTATAAAACTGAAGAAGATATGGGCAGATTTCACCAATGCAGAGCACTAGTAATTGGGGGAAAACTGACACTTAACCAGAATCTATGAAAAGCATTGGGGATATATGAAAACATTGCTTTTGCACAGCAAATTTAAAGGATGAGATGAACTATGTTGGATTCCCTATCAATAAATCAAAAGCACTTCCATTTGACCTAAATAGGCTGCAGTGATGATGAAAGATGAATGATGGCACACTGCATACTGGAATGCCAGCCCCCTGGGAGCAGGGACTTTGTTTGTTCACCTAGAACACTGCTTGGCACATAGAAAGTGCTCAATAATGTTGGCAAAATGAATCAATAGCAATTTGAAAACTGTAAAATACTGTGCATGTATTTAGGATTTCACATGTAAACTAGGGGGAAGAACTCTTCATTTTAATGGATGAGAAAGTCATAGATATTTGAGATATAAAACTAGAATATCAGGGTAAAAAATAATTTCTCCCAAAACACACTGACATAAGAAGTCTACACAACTTATTTGTATTGTTACATGCTTCAACATATTAATACATTTCCTTTACTTTTACCCTTTTAGTATAAAAAAAAATGAGACCATATACTTCTAAAAAGTACGCTATTTAATTGGTACAAATAACTATATACACTGCGAATCATCATGATCATGTTAAAGGAATATAAATACTGAAGATAAAATCTATAGAAGACATAGTTTACATAAAATATAAGACAAAACCAATATCTAACAGATTCAAGGAGAAAATTCCAAATTTAACAGTTAAAACTTATTCATTATTAACTAAGCTTAGAACAATGAATTCAGAAACAAATAAGATAAAATCCTCTACCTTAAAGGAATTCAGTCTAATGAAATAGACAAGAAAAAATTACCATGCAGTGACAAATGTTATTGCAGTTTCTAACAATGACTGATTCAACTACTTTACTTCTAAATTTACATGAAGAAGAAAAAAAAGACACTGATCTTATTTTAAAGTATTAGTAATGTATAAAATATTTCTATATCAAAAAAATTTGATTTCAAGAACATCAAAACAAAAGATGTTTTATATAAAACTACCACTAACAGGTTCTACTTCTAGTTTAATCAACTCAATTATTATAAAATTTTCTGCTTTAAATCAATGTATCCTATTGTTAGAATGATGACAAATGTCCCTAATTAGTTCATTTCACCTCATTTTTCTCTTTAAGCAAGATAAATGTTAGGGAAAAACGTGTAATTAAAGCTGTAGCTCAAATTCAAACAATTCCCTTTGAACACAGCAAAAAGACAAACCACTAAAATTCACCATTATACTTCTCACATCTGAATACTGTTTTAGATCCTTTGCTGTTAAGGACTTTATTTGAATAACATATCCAAAAAATTTTGAAATGAAATGCTGCTTCATCTCCATTAACAAATAGACAAGACTTTATAAGATTCACTTTCACTCTAAAGTTTAGCAAAGGATATAAATTGGTTCAAGTATGAGAGATCTCTAATATTCACTAAAGTTACAACTTTTGAGTACTTACTCTGACCCAATAGATGATGTGCCAAAAAAGTTAAGCAATTTAGAGTTTTCTGCTGGTACAAAAGAATAAAGAGCTAATTTGATAGTTTTGTTTTTTTTTAATTAAATTGAAAATACCGAAATGTACTTTAAAAAGAACAGATATATGTTGGAAAATTATCCATACCTTAAATTTTTTTTCATTCTCAAAAAAACTGGTTTTCAAGACCTGAGAAATTTACACTCTGTTTCAGGCATGTTATCTTAACAGCAGAGCCGTACTTACAATAAGGAAGTGACAGAGCAGATTCTGGGTTTTGACATACATGCTTTACAATAGAAAACATTGTGTAAGTAAAAGGGTACTAAGGTTTAGAACTGTAAGATATGCTATATAAAATGATATATTTTTAAAAATAAGACTGCTGCTATATACTTATACTGGGTTAAATTTCATAAAAAGCCATTCCTCTAACCTCCTTTTTCCCCCACCCCCCTTCCAAAATAAGTATTTCCATCCTAGAACTCATAAAATGTATTTGAAATATATAGTTCAGTATACTTTTATTATCTTTATATTCATAGATAAAATTATCTGAAATTGAAAGTATTTTTATTTGACCCCTTTACTCCAAAGTACCTTAAAAACATTTTTCCATTAAATTTAGATTGAAATTTTAATACTTCCCCTATACTTAAATTTTACTTAATTTCTGATTATACCTAGTTTATAAAACACTTCCACATACAGGACCTCTTTTTGTATGGTATATATTCAAAAATTATTAGTCTTACATGTTTAATAATTCCTTGATATTTCATTTTTAATGTTGAAAATACTACTTAATAAATAGTCACATATTCAGCACCTACCATAAAAAGACAATGCAAAACTAGAAAACTATTATAAAAATTATATAAAAAGAAAATGAGTGACCAAAGTAACCTAAAATTAATAGGATTTGATGATACACAAAACATATTTCTCAATGCAAAAAGATTAAGATTTTACCATGTTGTTTCACTTTTCTTTTTAAACCTACATTTATATCTTCCTATAACCCTCTTAAAAGTTAGGTGTTTATCAGGATGGATACTAAGACATTTAACCCTTTTGTTGAATGTTATAAGAACAATGATAAAAATTTTAATTTTGGCCAAATTGAAAATAACTATCAATCATTCCCAGATTATAGATTAAGCAGTCCCCAGAGAGGCTCACTCATTCACATTATTTGGACCTATTAAGAGCTGGATATACATCTAATTATACACATACACACATTTACATACATACATATACGAATTTTACATAGAATTTTTTTTTTTCAATTCCTAGCTAAAAAATTGGAACATCAAAAAATTACTAGGGAAGATCATCTATGGCTACTGAATTTCTAATTTGTTCTGAATTATAAATTATAAAGTTTTAAAGTTCCTGTATATTTTTGACATCAGTGACTCATGTCCCATTTGCACAAATTATATTGAGTTCTGTAAGATTTCAACTTACATTTAACAGCCTATTGAGAAGTCAATATGGACAAGAAGTGCCTGGCTTAAATGGCTTTATCATGCCACATTTTCCCCATATTCATGTGGGGAACCACCACAGGCTCCTAAGTAGTAGCAACCATCAAAACTAGGGGAAAATAAATTACCATAGAAGTGTACAAACACATATCCTTCATATAGAACTGCCCTAATTACTCTCTGTGTCCACTCATAGTCAAGCACTTAGACCTGTTACACTCAGTAACTTACTGCCTTCTTAACCCAGTGCTAGTGAGCTTATATACTCACCACTCTATTAGACCTTGAGCCACTGATGAGACCCTTACCTGCCAAATCCAAGGACTACTTTCAGTCCTTATAAGGTAACGAGAGTTATTACCAACCCCCTTCTCAAAAACTCTCCCACTCCAAGGTGATGGCTAAAGGGTGTGGAGTTTTCTTTTTGGAGTAATGAAATTGTCTAAAATATTTTGTGGTGATAAATGCACAACATTGTGATTATACTAAAAGCCACTGATTACACACTTTGGATAGCTTGTATAGTATGTGAACATATCTCAATAAAACTGTTTAAAAAAAATATATCTCCCCCTCCCTTGTACTTCATAAATCCAGTCTTTCCTGAATCTCCAACTTCTCTGGCTCTTTTTATGTTTTATTTTTCCCTGCCAGCAAAGACAGACTTTAGGTTTCAAAGTCAAGTACTTTTGTTTCTTCATCTCCAGCACCTCATAGTGGAAGACTAAATTCTCGGAGATGGTGAGGCCTGTGCTGCAGTGTTGTGGAGAACCGGGCCACCCACCATCCCAGTGCTTGGAGATGGTGTGGCCTTCACAGAGAGCCTGGCCATCATTCCAATGCTCGGAATGGGTGGGGCCTCCACCACCGTGTTCAGGAAGAACATGGCAGATGTGCAAGCACTTGGAAAGAGTAGGGCTGCCACTCCATCAAGTCTGGAGGACAAAGAATGAAGCTAGAGTTGGTTCTCATATTTTGAAATCTAATAGTTTGTCCTGCTAGGTTTCCAACTTGTTTGGGACCTGTGATCCCTGTCTTCCTTCTAATTCCATCCTTCTGGAATGGGAATGTTAATCCTACTCTTGTCCCTCCATTGTATATTGGAATCTTATAACCTGTTTTCTAGGTTTCACGAGTCCATCAGCCAGAAGAATTTTGCCTAGGACAGACCTTAAGTGATTTTCATGAGACTTTGTAATGAGCATTTAAGTTACTGAAATGACTTAAGATTTTTGAGATATTGTGATGGAATGAATATATTTTGCATGTAGGAAGAATATGTCTTTTTGGGGTTCAGAGGGCAGACCATTGGTGATTGAACCATGTCCCCCACAAAAGGCATGTTCAGGTCCTAATTCCTCGTCCTATCGGTGAGATCCCATTTGTAAAATATGTTCTTTGTTACCGGTTAAGGTGTGCCCAAACTGAATGAGGGTGGGCCTTAATCCAATTGTCTGAAGTCCTTTTAAGCAAAGGAAATTGGACATAGAAGAGAAGCCACAGGAAGCAGCCAGAAATAGAAATTAATGGAACCTAGAAGAGAAAGGAGAAGCCACAATGCGCAATGCCATGTGACAGAAAAGCAAAAAGAATCCCGGACCAAAAGAATCAGGCTACTCAGAAGATAGTAATCCGGGGGAAAAGTAAATAAATAAATAAATCCTTTTTTAAAAAGTATAAGGGAAACCACTTCCGGGAAGATGGCGGACTATTAAGACACGGGAATCTCTTCTCCAGAAAAATAGCTAGAGGACAAGCTGAAACAGCCCCGAAAAAGATCTTCTAGGGTTTAGGTCACCAGGTGAAGGCTGCACACCACCCAGAAGAGAGAGGGACAAAAGAGGGAAATTGCGACTACAGAACTGTGAGTTGCAAGTAGCAGCTTCTGCTGCTGCTGGCACCCTCACCCACACTCTTCAGATTTCTCGGGCCCCTGGGCCTGCGACCACAGACAAAGGGGGCTTCAGGGATCTGCCACTCCCGGAAAGGGGAGAGAGAGGGACACAGCCTTAGGTTGACTCAGGTTCGGACCTGAAATTTGAGCAGCAGAGCCCCACGGACCCTTCCACACTGCAGTTTGCCCTGGGAGCCCGGAAAGGACTGGAGAAATACGATCCTCCTCGCAACCTCCCTCTCTTCTAGCCTGGACTAATTGTTGAGGACTCCACGGGAGAGGGGAGAGAGAGCCTGGGGCAGACCCTGCTTTGGACTCCCAGGTTTGGTCTGCACTGTCCTGAGAGCCCTTCCAGGCTGGGTGGGGCTGCGCCATTGTTTGCCTTGGAGCCTGCAAGGGGCTAAAGATATACAAACCTCCCAATCTCCTCCTCTACTAACAGGGACTGATTGCTGAGGACTCAGAAGGGAGTGGAAATATTTCCTAGCTGGGAAAAAGGGGCCGCTACGAGAGAAGTCTGGAAAACTGTCTCAGAAAGTTTGAATCACAAGGCTCCTAGCCCCCAGACAGGAAGCTCTATCACATTGATCTGGTCTGTGTCACAACAAATACGCTCTGACCAGGCATTGAATTGAGAGCAACAAGCATTGAATTGAGAGCAACAAGCGCCATCTCCTGGCAGACCAAGGAAGAACACATAAGAAAATTAATAAGTAAGAGAGGCTTTTCCTGGCCTCTATAGCCTCCCTGCCCAAGGCCGTAGGAAACGACTCTACAACCAATCACTGGGTCCAGTGCCCAGTTTTGAGCAACCAGCAGAACAATCCTAACAATCAAGGTTGATCCAAAAATCAAAGAGCGGTGGTAACTCACAGCCTCCTGCCACTAAAACCCCATAAAAGAGAAAGAGATAGAGCATCTAAGTAAAATACAAACTAACCAGATGCCTAAGCACCAACAAAAAATTACGGGCCATACTAAGAAAATAGAAGACATGGTCCAAGAAAAGGAATACAGCAAAGTCCCAGAAGAGATGCAGAATTTGAGAGAACTAATCAGTGAGATGAGCACACATTTCCAAAATCAAATTAATGAGATGAAAGAGAATATAGTTAAAGAGATCAATGACATCAAGAAGTTATTGCGCAAACGTAAAGAATAATTTGAAATCATGAACAGAAAAGTAACGGAGTTCATGGGAATGAAAGATACAATAGGTGAAGTAAAAAATACATTTGAAGCATACAACAGCAGACTCGAAATGATAGAAGAAAGAATAAGTGATACTGAACACAGAGCAGCTAAAATTGAAGAGAAAAAAGAACAGAGAGAGAAAAGAATGGAAAAAATTGAGCAGGGGCTCAGAGAGTTGAATGACAACACAAAACGCAAGAATATACGTGTCATGGGAGTTACAGAAGGAGAAGAGAAAGGAAAAGGGGCAGAAAGAGTATTTGAGGTAATAATAGCTGAAAATTTCCCAACTCTCACGAAAGAAATGAACTTTCATGTCCAAGAAGCACACCGTACCCCAATAAGAATAAATCCAAATAGACCTATGCCAAGACACATATTATTCAGAATGTCAAATGTAAAAGATAAAGAGAAAATGCTCAGAGCAGCAAGAGAGAAGCAAACGATCATGTACAAAGGACGTCCAGTAAGACTTTGTGCAGATTTCTCTTCAGAAACCATGGAGGTGAGAAGACAGTGGTATGATACAATTAGGAAACTGAAAGAGAAAAACTGCCAGCTGAGAATTCTTTACCCAGCAAAAATGTCCTTCAAATATGAAGTTGAATATAAAGTATTCACAAACAAACAGAAACTAAGAGAGTTTGCAAAAAAGAATCCACCTTTGCAGGAAATATTAAAGGAAGCCTTAGAACCTGAAAGAAAAAGACAGGAGAGAGAGGCTTGGAGGAGAGTATAGAAGAAAGAAAAGCAGAAAGGATAACCAAAAGAGTAAAAAGAAAGACAAAAATAAGATGACATATGAAAACCAAAGAATAAAATGGAGGAAATAAATAGTGCATTTTCAGTAATATCATTGAATGTGAATGGATTAAATTCCCCAATCAAAAGATACAGGCTGACAGAATGGAGAAAAAAACATGAGCCATCCATATGCTGCTTACAAGAAACTCATCTGAGACACAAGGATACAACCCGGCTGAAAGTAAAAGGTTGGAAAAAGATACTCCATGCGAATAGTAAACAGAAATGAGCAGGGGTAGCTATACTAATATCAGACAAAACAGACTTCAAATGCAAAAAAGTGATAAGAGATGCGGAAGGCCATTATATATTAATAAAAGGGACGATCCTCCAGGAAGATATAACAGTCATAAATATCTACGCACTTAACCAGTGTGCCCCAAAATATATGAGACAAACTCTGGCAAAACTGAAGGGAAAAATAGACATTTCTACAATAATCGTCGGGGACTTCAACACCCCTCTCACATCATTATATAGAACAACTAGGCAGAAGATCAACAAGGAAACAGAGAACTTGAACAAGATGATAAACAAGTTAGACCTAACAGACATATACAGAACACTGCATCCAAACTCAGCGGGTTATACATTCTTCTCAAGTGCCCATGGATCTTTCTCCAGGATAGACCACATGTTAGGTCACAATACAGCTCTCAATAAATATAAAAAGATTGAAATTATACAAAGCACCTTCTCAGATCATAATGGAATGAAACTAGAAATCAATAACAGACAGGAAAAAAAGGAAATTTGCAAATGTGTGGAGTCTGAACAACACACTCCTAAATATTCACTGGGTCAAAGAAGAAATTGCAAGTGAAGTCAGTAAATATATTGAGACAAATGAAAATGAGAACACAACATATCAAAACTTATGGGATACAGCAAAGGCAGTCTTGAGAGAGAAATTTATAGACCTAAATGCCTATATTAAGAAACAAGAAAGAGCTAAACTCAAAGATTTAACTGAACAACTTGAGAAACTAGAGAAAGAACAGCAAACCAATCCCAAAGCAAAAAGAAGGAAAGAAATAATAAAGATCAGAGCGGAAATAAATGAAAATGAGAACAGAAAAGCAATAGAGAAAATCAACTAAACCAAAAGTTGGTTCTTTGAGAAGATCAATAAAATTTGCAAACCCCTCGCTAGACTAACAAAGAAAAAGAGAGAGAAGATGCAAATAAATACAATCAGAAATGAAAGGGGGAGAATTACAAATGACTTCACAGAAATAAAAAGAATCATAAGAGGATACTATGAGAAACTCTATGCCAACAAACTAGACAACCTGGATGAAATGGACAAATTTCTAGAAACTCATAACCAACCTACACTGACACAACAAGAAATACAAGAACTTAACAAACCAATCACAATTAAGGAGATTGAATCCGTCATCAAAAATCTCCCTGCAAAGAAAAGTCCAGGACCAGATGGCTTCACAGGTGAGTTCTAACAAGCATTTCTAAAAGAATTAACACCAATCCTGTTTAAACTCTTCCAAAAAATTGAAGAGGAGGGAAAATTACCCAACACATTTTATGAAGCCAACATCACCCTAATACCAAAGCCAGATAAAGATTCCACAAGAAAAGAAAATTACAGACCAATCTCTCTCATGAACATAGATGCAAAAATTCTCAACAAAATACTTGCAAATCGAATCCAACAGCATATCAAAAGACTTATACATCACGACCAAGTGGGATTTATTCCTGGTATGCAAGGCTGGTTCAACATAAGAAAATCAATCAATGTAATACACCACATAACAAGTTGAAGGAAAAAAACCACATGATCATCTCAATAGATGCAGAAAAGGCATTCGACAAAATCCAACATCCTTTTTTGATAAAAATACTTCAAAAGATAGGAATAAAAGGAAAATTCCTCAATATGATAAAAGGCATATATGAAAAACCCACAGCCAACATCATACTCAATGGGGAAAGGTTGAAAGCTTTCCCCCTAAGATCAGGAACAAGACAAGGATGCCCACTGTCACCATTGTTATTCAACATTGTACTAGAAGTTCTAGTGAGGGCAATTAGACAAGACAAAAAAATTAAAGGCGTCCAAATAGGAAAAGAGGAAGTAAAACTCTCACTGTTTGCGGATGACATGATCCTGTATTTAGAAAATCCTCAAGTATCCACAACAAAGCTAATTGAACTAATAAATGAGTTCAGCAAAGTGGCAGGATATAAGATCAACATGCAAAAATCAGTAATGTTTTTGTACACTAGTACTGAACAATCTGAGGAGGAAATCAGGAGGAAAATTCCATTTTCAATAGCAACAAAAAGACTCAAATACCTAGGAGTTAATTTAACCAAGGAAGTACAGGACCTATATGCAGAAAACTACAAAACAATGCTAAAAGAAATTAAAAACGACCTAAACAAATGGAAAGACATTCCGTGTTCATGGATTGGAAGAATAAATATCGTGAAGATGTCAATCTTGCCCAAACTGATTTATAGATTCAATGCAATACCAATCAAAATCCCAACAGCTTACTTTACAGAATTAGAGAAGGCGATTACCAAATTCATCTGGAAGGGTAAGTGCACCCGAATAGTCAAAAGTATTCTCAAAAAGAAGAGCAATGTGGGAGGAATTTCACTGCCTGACCTTGAAACATATTACAAAGCTACAGTGGTCAAAACAGCATGGTACTGGCATAAAGATAGACATATCGATCAGTGGAGTAGAATTGAGAATCCAGAAATAAACCCTCACCTATACAGTCAACTGGTTTTTGACAAACCTACCAGGCCCACGCTGATTGGAAAAAACAGTCTCTTCAACAAATGGTGTTGGGAGAACTGGATATCTATAGCCAAAAGAATGAAAGAGGACCCCTATCTCACCCCCTATACAAGAATCAACTGAAAATGGATCAAAGATCTAAGTATAAAAGCCAGGACCATAAAACTACTGGAAGAAAATGTAGGGAAACATCTTCAAGACCTTGTAGTAGGTGGTGGTTTCTTGGACTTCACACCCAAAGCACATGCAACAAAAGAAAAAGTAGATAAATGGGACCTCCTCAAAATTAAACACTTTTGCAACTCACAGGACTTTGTCAGAAGGGTCAAAAGGCAGCCGACTCAATGGGAAAAAATATTTGGAAATCACATATCTGATAAGGGTTTAATATCCAGGATATATAAAGAGATGTTACAGCTCAACAATAAAAAGACAAATGACCCAATTAAAAAATGGGCCAAAGATTGAATAGACATTTCTCCGAAGAAGAAATACAAATGGCAAAAAAACACATGAAGAAATGCTCAACATCACTCATGATTAGGGAAATGCAAATCAAAACTACAATGAGATATCATTTCACACCTATCAGAATGGCCACTATTAAAAAGACAGAGAACTACAAGTGTTGGAGAGGATGTGGAGAGATAGGAACACTTCTTCACCGTTGGTGGGAATGCAGGATGGTACAACCACTATGGAGGACTGTTTGGCATTTCGTAAAGAAGTTGAATATAGACTTGCCACGTGACCCTGCAATACCACTACTGGGTATATACCGAGAAGAACTGAGAGCAGTGACACGAACAGACATCTGCACACCAGTGTTCATAGCCACATTATTCACGATTGCCAAAAGTTGGAAACAACCCAGGTGTCCATCAACAGATGAATGGATAAACAAACTGTGGTCTATTCACACAATGGAATATTATGCAGCTGTAAGAAGAAATGAAGTCATAAAGCATATGGCAACATGGATGAATCTGGAGGACATTATGTTGAGTGAAGCAAGCCAGACACAAAAGGACAAATACTGTATGAATGCATTACTATGAACCAAATATATTGTGTAATATATTGTTTGATTCACACACAAAAAACAAACAAAAAACAAAACAACAAAAAAATTTACATGTATCCATTACATTTAATTGAGAAATGTATATATTTATTCATCTGTGTTTACTTTTTAGTTTTTTATTGCTTATGTTTTCAATTATTAAATGTACAAAATAAAGTTAAAAAATAAAATAAAATAAAATTGATTTGTTTAAAAAAAAAAAAAAATCGGGAGAAACCAAAAAAAAAAAAAAGTATAAGGGAGAATAATACGGACTTCAGTTATTAGTTATACTTTGACGATGCTCTTTCATAATTTGTTAACAAATATTTCACAACAATGTAAAGTATTTGTGGTGGGGTGATGTGTGAGAGCCCTGTATGATGTTATACATGTTTGTTTTGTAAGTTCACAATGTTTACTGAACACTTATTGTTTATGTATGTTCATGTATGAATGACATACTTCAATAAATTGTTTTTTAAAAATAGCATTTAAGATTTCTACTATGCAATACTATTTATAGTATTAATTTATACTGTA
Source organism: Tolypeutes matacus (assembly GCA_026826555.1). Lineage (NCBI taxonomy): Eukaryota > Metazoa > Chordata > Mammalia > Cingulata > Chlamyphoridae > Tolypeutes > Tolypeutes matacus. Next base: position 19,763,829 of record JAKSZT010053825.1, read on the forward strand.
CTGTTAATCTCCTTTTCAACTTCTAAATCTCTTTTTTTTTTTTTTTTTTTTTTAAGGTCCAGGGGGCCAGGGATTGAACCCAGGACCTTGTATGTGGGAAGCCATCACTCAACTACTGAGCCACATTGGCTTCCCTGAGTTGGTTTTTACATTTGTTTTGCTTGTTATTTGTTTTTGTTGTTTTCTAGGAGGTACCAGGAACCGAACCTGGGACCTGCCATATGGGAGGCGGGCATGCAACCATCCACTCCCTGTATATTTTGATTTAAACACTTTTTATTATGCTTATAAAATGTGTCTTAAAAAGACAAGTTTTAAAAAGAAAAACAGGAATATTTTGACCAAACACTGACTTTTCCTATTTTTTAAGTAAATAATGTCAAAAAGCTCAATGTCACAGTACAAAAGCACTTTATAAATTATAAAACTCTTTAAACTGTTAAAGTCATATTATTAACAAAGTCCTGTGTAGAGATTTTCTTTTTGGAGTAATGAAATAGTTCTAAAAAATTTTGTGATGATGAATTTGTGATTATACTAAAAGCCATTGATTATACACTTTTTTAAAAGATTAATTAATTTATTTATTTTAATCTATCCCCACCCCCAATGGTTCTCTCATCTGTCTGCTCATTGTTTCTCCAGGAGACACAGGAAACCAAACCCAGGACCTCCCACATGGGAGGGAAACGCCCAAAGGCCTGAGCTACATCTGCTCCCTCGATTATACACTTTAGATAGATCGTATGGTATGTGAATATACCTCAATAAAACTGCTTAATAAATAAATAATTGTGCAAGAACAGCCAGAAATAGCAGCTATGTGCAGCAGGGGAAACAAAGAGAGATTGAGAGGTGAAGAATTTTCTTGTTTGTCTGTTTTTTGTTTATTATTATTACTATTGAAATAATGAAAATGCTCTAATAATGATTGAAGTGATGAATGCACAACTATGTGATTATACCAAATACCACTGATTGTACAATTTGGATTAACTGTGTGCTTTATTAATATCTACCAATAAAATTGATTTGTTTAAAAAAAAAAAAAAAAAAAAAGTCCAGGAGAGTCAGATTTTGAAATTTGGAATATTTATGGCATATTTTTCCAAACTAGCATGGGGTTCATCTGCTCCAACTTCCTATACAGTGTCCCAGTGAAACTGTGCCTCACCTGCTATTGCCTGATTCTAAAATATCCCTTCTCACTAAAGGAAAGTTCTGCATACAAATGCACAACATCCAAAAGAGGAAGAAGACAATAAAAAAGAACTGAAATAGCACTGGAAAGGGGGAACCTCTAAAAAGATTTTGGAAATCTAACTGAAAATGTATGTCTGAACATAAGCCACTAGTATGGACATAGTATTCCCAGAATTTCTCTATTTCTCTGTTTCAAGATAGTATAAGACCAAATCTGAAAATGGAAATATCCTATATCCAACAAATAAATAAATGTGAGTCCCAAAATAAAAGGGCATAAAGCTGAATCTACCTAGAAGAGATGCTAAATCCACTCTTTTAAAAATAATTACTTTTTATTAATTTAGAATAGGTGTTATATATGGTATATTGAGCACAAAAAGTACTAAAAAGGTATGTACAGCAAAAAGTCTCACTGCCATCCCCATCTCACTCAACCCAGTTTCCATCCGTACCCTTATTCCCAAGTGATTACTGTTACCAATTCCTTATATATCCTTCCAAAGTGTCTTTACATATAAACAAACACAAATATAGATTCTTATTTTTACCTCTTTTGCCCAAAAATTAGTTATTATACACTGTGCTGCTGTGCTGTAGCTTGTTTGATGTTTTGTTACATAACAATATATCTATATATCTTGGAGAATTTTCCGTATTAGTAAATAGACAGCTTCCTCATTCTTTTTCCTCATTCTTTTTTACAGACATCTGAATGAAGCAGAATCTCAAAAAGCTGGCCACTCCATTTTATAACTCATTTTATAACTACCTTACTATCATCCCAATAAAGACTTATATAGCTGCAACAAGAAATCTTTGAAATTTCTTAAATCTTATCTATTACTTTTATTACATTTTAAAATAATTTTACCGTGGTATGGAATACCTACAAAGTGAACAAATCCAAAATATAAAGCTTACAGGACTTGTAGGAAACCATCAAAAATACCAGCATATGCATCAATGGAGTCCCAGATGGAGAAGAGAGAAAGGGGCAGAAAACAGTATTTCAAGAAATAATGACTGTATGTGAATATATCTCAATAAAACTGCTTAAAAAATAAATAAATGTGCACAAACAGCCAGAAATAACAGCTATGGAGAGGAAGCATGGAGAGATTGAGAGGAGGTGAAGAATTTTCCTGTTTGTCTGTTTTTTTTTCATTATTATTATTGAAATAATGAAAATGCTCTAATAATGATTGAAGTGAAGAATGCACAACTATGTGATTATACCAAATACCACTGCTTGTACACTTTGGATGAAATGTATGCTTTATTATTAATATGTATCAACAAAATTGATTTGTTTTTTAAAAAAAGACACAACATAGTGAAATTTGTCAAAATCCAAAGAAAAAGAGGATTTTGAAAGCAACAAGAGAGAAGCAACTTATCACAGAAGGGATCACCAATAAAATTAACAGCAGATTTTTCATCAGAAACCATGGAAGCCAGAAGACAATGGGATAACATATTTAAAGTTCTAAAAGAAAATAATTGTCAACCAAGAACTCTTTATCTCACAAAATTATGTCTCAAAAATAAAGGAAAGTAAATAAAAACTAAAAATATAAAGGAAAGAAGGGAGCGAATGCGATTCAAGCAGTTGGGCACCCACCTCCCATATGGGAGGTCCCAAGTTCGCCTCCTAAAGAAGACAAGCAGACACAATAAGCAGGCACAACAAGCAGACAATGAGCAGAGAGACGAGGGAGCCATCTGGGGGGTGTGGTTAAAAAATTAGTAAAGGAAAGGGAGCAGATGTGGCTCAATGGTTGAGTACCGGCTTCCCACATATGAGGTCCCATGTTCAATCTCCAGCCACCGGTACGTCAAAAAAAATTTTTTAAATAAAGGAAAAACTAAGACATTTACAGATAAATAAAAGCTGAAAGGGCTCATTACCAGAAGACCTGCCCTACAAGAAATGCAAAAGGAAGTCCTATAGGCTGAAATAAAAGGACACTAGATAAAACCTGAAAGCGTAATAAGAAATAAAGAACTATTGGTAAAGATAATTACATAGGTAAATATAAAATCCTGTATTATTGTACTTTTCATTTGCAACAGCTTTTTTTCCTCCCTCTAGGACTTCACAGACAAATGTGTAAAATAAAATTTCAAACCTATATTTTTGGGTATGCAATGTATAAAGATGTACTCTGACAATAATAATATAAAAAAGTGGAGAGATGAAGGATATACAGGAGTAGAGAATTTGTATGCCACTGAAATTAGGTTGGTACTAGTTTTAAATGTTCACTGTGATTACAAAGGTAACCACTAAGAAAATAACTAAAAAATATTGGGAAAAGGAAAGAAGGAAATTAAAATGGTACTAAAATGGTAAGTAAAAGCAACTAAATAAAATTTTTTTTAAAAAAGGCAGTAACTGAAGAACAACAACAAAAAAATACAAGAAATACAGAAAACAACTAAAGAGAAGTAAATTCTTTCTGCTCAGTTATTACCTTAAATATCAATGGATTAAACTCTCCTATTAAAAGGCAGTGATTGGCAGATTGGAGAAAAAAGCATGTCTGTCTATATACTGTCTACAAAAGACTCACTTTAGGCACAAAGAACAAAGAGGGTGAAAATAAAAGGGTGGAAAAAGATATTGCATGCAAACAGTAGTTAAAAGAAAGCTGGTCTGGCTAAATTACTATCAGACAAAATAGACTTTAAGTCAAAAAAGATTAAAAGAGACAAAAAAGGATACTTTATAATGAGAGAAAGCTCAATCCAGCAAGAAGATTTAATGATTATAAACATAAACGTACCTCACAATGGAGCCTCAAAGTATATGGGGCAAAAATTGACAGAATGGAAGGGAGAAATAGATAGTTCTACAAAAATAGTTGGAGACTTCAATATACCAATTTCAATAATTGATAGAACATCTTAACAGAAAATCAATAAGTAAATAGAGTACTTGTTATGACTAGGTAATTAACCCCTTCGTGGGAAGCAAAACCTACTTCCAACTAGAAGCTGAAATGTCATATGCTGAGTTTCCTGGCTTCCTTTGAAGCTAAGTTATGGTCATGTAACCTAGGCTTATCTCATCAGACATACCACTCTTGGACTTTACATCAGGAGTTAGTGCCATAAAGAAATATGATGGCAGGAGATTCTTCTGGTGCATCAACACCTACATTCCAAAGGCAGTAATGGCAGCAGTGCCAAAGGCATCATCCAATTTCCAATGTTAGTGAGATAAGATGAGGTATATAGTGTTTAAGCAATGCAGCAACCTTGTCTGCCCCAGACCACTTTTGTGGCAGGACTGTGACGGTGGCTCCAACAATAGTCTCCAAGCCTGGATCTCCAGCATTTCAAAGAGTCTATAAGCTACCCAATATCCTTTCAATAAACTCCTTTTATACATAAATTGGCTATACACAGTGTCTGTGGCTTACAACTAAAAACTCTAATGATAAAATGCTCTTCCAGACTCAACTGCCTCCTAACTGTCCCTCTGGGCTTATGTCTTTTTCATCCAGATCTTCTTACACCAAGGACACCTGTTATTCTCTACCCCAAATATTTAGGGTCCAGTTCAAGTATCCCTTCACAGACAAACCAGCCTTGCCTACCTTGGTCACCTAGTACTCTTAATTTCATTTAGAACTAATTCTTCCCTAATTCTTTCACGGGGGTTAGATTTAGCTTCCGAATAAACTAAACTCCTTAAAGACTGAAGTAACATCTCAATAATTTCATTATGCCCCATGTTGCCTGATATAGTATTATAGACTCTTTACATTTTCCTGATTGGTTGACCAGAGTCTCATCACATCACTTACTCAACTCCTTTAAATTGAAATCTTCAAGTAATATAGATTGAGTATGCTAGTGATTTTTTTTTTTTTTTTTAAAGATTTTATTTATTTATTCATTTATCCCCCCCTTGCTGCTTGTGCTCGCTGGGTCAGCTAACCACGCCGTGTGGGCGGGCTTGCCTTCACCAGGAGGCCCCGGGAACCGAACCCGGGGCCTCCCATATGGTAAACGGGAGCCCTACTGATTGAGCCACAGCCGCTTCCCTGCTAGTGATTTTTATTGCTTTTAGCAGGGAAACTATACAAACATCATAATATTGGATAACAAATTTTAATATAACTATTTCTTTAACACATTCATAAAAAGTTATTAAGGTATCAAAGAATTTACTTATTCAAAGGAGAAAAGCACACACAGATAATAAACATACAGGCCTTACCGGGCAAACACACCAACTGAAACGATAAGGAAAAATTATAATAACCACAAGTTATTAAGCACCTCTACTGTGCCAGGCATCCTGCAAAGTCCTTTATATGAATTCTCAGTAAATCTTTACAGTTCCTGAAGAAAATATTGTGCCTGTGGATAGCAGCTTCAGCCCATGCCAGAGTTCCAGCCTGCCCTTCTGACATCCTGCCCTATGGATTTTGGAGTTGCTTAGCTAGCTTCCACAAACAAGCCTACAGATGGGTCAGGAGCTGTGGAGAGTGGCCAGAAACTAGCAATTAAAATAGGTTATAGTGAGCCACGCTACCTCACCAGAGAGGAAATAGGAGAATGGCTGCAAGCAACATTTCTTGGTAAAGTCATGGTAAACAAGTCCAAAGAGGCATTGATATATAGCATCTTTTGAAGACAAGGAAATCTAAAGAACAGGAAAGATTCATTAATTTGGAAATGTTGCCTCCAGAGCTCAGCTTTACCATCTTGTCCTATCTGAATGCAACTGACCTCTGCTTGGCTTCATGTGTTTGGGAGGATCTTGCTAATGATGAACTTATCTCTGGCAAGGGCTATGCAAATCCACTTGGGATCACTGTCCCATATACAATTACAATCCACCTCTAGGATTTTCTTTGAGAAAATTACATGCAGCTGGATGAAGGTCGCCTCACCTTCAATGCTAACCCAGATGAGGGAGTGAGCTACTTTATGTCCAAGCATATCCTAGATGATTCACCAAAGGAAATAGCAAAGCTTATATTCTGTACAAGAACACTAAACTGGAAAAACATGAGACTCTATCTTGATGAAAGGCATAAAAGAAGCTACATAAATAGTTGTTACCTCTGGTGATATGGATTGGTATGGGAAGTTGGAGACTCTGATTACCTTGGAGAGATGTCTTAGATGACCTTGTAACATTGCATAATTTTAGAAATCAATTCTTGCTAAATGCACTGAGAGAATTTTTTCGTCATACTCATGTCCCAGAAGAGCATGGGGAATATCTTGAAACTCTTATAACAAATTTCTCACATAGGTTCTGTGCTTGTAACCCTGATTTAATGGGAGAACTTTGCCTAAGTCCTAATGCAGTCTATGTACTGTGCTACTCTTTGATTCTACTTTCCACTGATCTCACTACCCTCATGTGAAGAATAAAATGTCAAAAACATAATTTATTTGAAATACCTGTCGTGCTGCTCAAAACATTAGTGAAGATTTTGTAGGCACTTCAATGACAACATCTACCTTACTGGCGATGTGGCTACATAAAAGCACAACTGTAAGGACTTCAACTTTTAACTTCAAACTAAAACTACCCAAGGACTTATTTCTAGCAGATATGAGGGTTACATTAGTACTGGTCATTCTAGCCTCTGTATACAATCAAGCTTGATGTATAACCTTTATTTATTATTTTCTTTCTTTTAGTAATTTTCTTGGGGAACTAAAGAATTTTGCAGAGCTTTTCTTAATTTTGCTTATCATGTTTTGCACAAGGCAGAGCCATTGTCTGACAAAGCTATTTAAGAATGTTTAACTGACATTATACTCTAGAAGACTGTATATCTATGTGCATCAGATTTGCCTGAAAAACTTCATCCAGATCCGTTCTTTTATAAAATACCATGTAATATGTACATATTTAACTATAAAGAGATTTATAATCATAATTACTTTATTTTAAAGATAAACTAATTTTTCTTTTTCTTTCAAACTGAGTTCTGAATTTATTTGATTGTGATCTGAGATTACTATTTTCTTTGTAAAAGAAGGATCTGACTTCAGATAGAATCTAATACCAACTTCCCTTTCCTTTGAACTTTGAAAAAAGTATTGATTTGTACTGATATTACTATGTAAAACCAGTACTTACTTTTAATACTATAAATGTATCATTTGACTTTTCATTTTTAAAATTTCTGGTTTTAGTCAAGTCCTATGAATCATTTTGAATATCAAAACATGTTAAAATCTAAACTGTACAACATAAAAACAAAATGTTATCAGAATTTTAGTAAATCTTTGTGTTCTAATATCTGAAGCAATTAGTAAAAAAAAAAACAAAAAAACTTTACAACAGTCCTATGAAGTAAATAACATTATTTGCCACATTTTACAAATGAAGAAAACTGAGGCACATACACTGCCCAAGATCACACAACTGGCAAGGAGTAGAGCCAAGATTCCAACTAAAGTAGTCCAAGTCCAGGACCCTAATCACACTGTCTCTCCAGGGCTTCTGCCAGCAGTGCTCAACTACCCTAAGGATTTGACAGCAGTTCTTTTTTCTCCTCCCCAATTCTGATAGCTTCTGGCTTTGCATTTTCTAGAATACATCATTCTCTTTCACGCCTTTCTGCCTTAAACACAAGCTGTTCCCTCAATCTGGAATGCCATGCTCTTTTTTTTTTACAGCTAGCAAAGCTCTACTGACTCTTTAAACAGAGGTTTAAATGGGAAGGACTGAAAAGGGGTGTGGAGCTTTTCTTTTTGGAGTAATGAAATTGTTCTAAAGTTCTTTGTGATGAATGCACAACATTGGATAGATCGTATGGTATGTGAATATATCTCAAGAAAACTGCTTAATAAATAAATAATTGAGCAAGAATAGTCAGAAATAGCTGCTATGTACAGCAGGAGAAGCATAGAGAGATTGAGAGGTGAAGAATTTTGTTTGTTTATTATTATTATTATTACTATTGAAATCATGAAAATGCTCTAATAACGAATGAAGTGATGAATGCACAACTATATGATTATACCAAATACCACTGACTGTACATTTTGGTTGAATTGTATGCTTTATTAATATATATCAATAAAATTGATTTGTTAAAAAAAAAAAAGAAAAAAAGAAAACTTTCTCTGTGAAGCCCCCCTCGATTCCTTCCCATTTTCTGCCCCCAACACTGGGGGAAGGAATACATCACTCCCTTAACTCCATTTTAACATTGATTCACAAATACTTCTTTTGCTGAGCATCTATATATCACAATTACATTTTTACAGGACTGCAAGCATTAAACATTCAGGTACTGGTTAAAGACTAGGAATGCATAATGGTCCCATTTTAAGTTCAACTACAATTTAAATTAATACTTTGTTCCAGTCAAGACAGCATCATTTATTCTAACAATATTTTACTGTCTCTATGTGCCAGGTATCATACATGAAAAAATTATTGGTGAGCAAAGCTAATATCTTAAGCAAATTAAGCATTATGCTTTTAAACTGTATCTTTCCAACTATTTCTCAACCCCCACATTGAGACTTTGGCAATTCAATATCTCAATAATACCAAAATTGTACCTATTAACAAATATTTCAAAATTGGAAACATATTCTCTGTTAAATTTGTTAAAACAAAAGTCCAAAGAGTAAGACATTTACACCAAGGAAGCAGAAGACAAAAAGCAAGTTGCAACAAATATCAAAAGCTGCTCAGTTAATCCTACCCACACTTGAATTTCATCCTACTTACTGCCACTTCCTATACCTTAATCTGCTTTCACTAAGCTATTACTCTACCCAACACTTTTTTAATGACAGCTTTATTGAGCTATAATTCACATACCATACAAATCACTTATTTAAGGTGTACATACAGTTCAGTGGTTTTTAGTATATTCAGAGTTGTGCAACCATAATCACAATTTTTATAACATCTTCATTCCAAAAAGAAACCCTGTACCCATAAGCAGTCACTCCCCATTTTCTCCCAATCTCCCCACAGCCTTGGTAATCACTAATGTACTTTCTGTCTCAATGGACCTGTCCATTCTAGATATTTCATGTATATGGAATGAGACAATATGTGGCCTTTTGTGCCTAGCTTCTTTCACTTAGCATAATGTTTTCAAGGTTCATCTATGTCGCAGCATTTATTAGAACTTAATTCCTTTTTATGGTTGAATAATATTGCATTATATGGATATACCACATTTTATTTATCCATGCATCAGCAATGACTTTGTTTGTTTCCACATCTGTATGCAATTTTTTTATGTGGACATATGCTTTCATTTCTCTTGGGTATATACCTAGGAATGAAATTGCTGGATCATATGGTAACTCTATAACATTCCTACTTACTATGCAAACTTTTCCCCAAAAGAACTCAAAATTACAAAGTTTATATTTATTCTGCAAACATAACTACCTTAGCTATACTGATAATATACAGAATGATCTTATTTTATATATCTGAATTTTAGAAATGGAAAGAACTTTGTAACTAGCATCTAATATAATGCCCTTTTTATACTTAAAGAGAAAAATGTAGTCAATTTTCTTATATTAAAGGATTCACTTATGGGGATGGGTTATACATATACTCCATTTAAAATACAACCTTCAAACATTAAATTTAGAAATTATCCAATACAATAAAAAAGTTTATATTTAAGTACATTATAGATTCAGAACACTAATACTACAATACTATAATCTTTACTCGTAAAGAGTTTAATATATATTGCTGACTAAAGGGTTGGTGATGAGATTGAAAATGACTAAGAATACTAAAGTAAAAAGCAATAGAGTGCGGGAAGCGGCTGTGGCTCAATCAGTGGGGCTCCCGTTTACCATATGGGAGGCCCCAGGTTCGGTTCCTGGGGCCTCCTGGTGGAGGCAAGCCCGCCCGCACGGCGTGGTTGGCTGACCCAGCGAGCACAGGCAGCAAGGGGGGGATAAATGAAAAAATAAATAAAATCTTTAAAAAAAAAAAAAAAAAAAGCAATAGAGTGGTCAAGAGTGTGCATTCTGCAATCAAATGACTGGAATTCAAATCCTGTCTCCACCACAAACTATCTGAATAAATAAGTCTAACGAATTCTTCAGCTTTCTGAGCCTCAACTTTCTCAACTATAGAGTGAGGATAATGTTTGTTGTGAGGATTTAATGAGATAATGCACATAAAACTCAGCACAGCAACTGATGAGTGCTCAATAAATGATTGCTATTAGTTTTACCACAGTCTAGATTCTGGTCAGAATGTAGAACATATAAATACATTTCAAGTAAGCTTAAGACAATTCACTTGAGGTCATCTAACAGCTAAAAAGAACGTTTTAAATTATGATTCAATTATTTATGAAAACAAAGTAACATAAATAATAATGGGGCAGAGTCAGACGCTTTGGGGCTCCGTCCCCCCCAACAGAAGCTTTGAATAACCAGCAAGAATTGGCAAAAATATCTTTCTCAAAGCTGAAAAAATAGCAAGGACTGAAGTAACAGGCCCCATAAGAAATGCTAAAGGGACTTCTGCAGATTGAAAGGTAAGGACACTAAATAACTCACAAACCATGTGAAGAAATAAAAATCTCTGGGAAAGACAATGACATAGGCAAACATAAATACCAGTACTATTACACTGCATAAAATATAATGATAAAGCAATGGTTTTAGAATCATAATATATTAATTCATAATTTGTGACAAAAACTACATAAAGGTAGGGGACAGAGGGGTATAAGAACATAGTTTATATATACAATTGAGGTTAAGTTGGTACCAAAGCAAACGTGATTGTTATAGATTTAGGATGTTAAATTGAAGCCCCATGGTAACCTAAAAAAGAAAAAGAAAAACAGAGAATATGCAAACTCATACAAACAGAAAGTAGTGCACAGGTTACAAGGGGACAGGGGCAATGGGATATGAATGTAGGTTTCTGTTTGGTGTCCAGGGAAATTTCTAGTAATGGATGGTGGTGAGGGCACTGCAACATTGTGAATGTGAGTAATCCCACTAAATGGCATGCTTGGGAAAGATTGGAATGAGAGGATTTATGTTGTATATATGGTTCCACAATTAAAAGAAAGATAACCTAAAGAGAAAATGAGAGGAACAGATATAGCTCAAGTGGTTGAGTTCCTGCTTTCCATGCACAAGGTCCTGGGTTCAATCCCTGGTACCGCCTAAAATCAAAACAAACAAAATGGAAAAAACAAAAACAACAACAACAAAAAAAAAACAACTCTCATTGGAGAGCATATGTAGCTCAGTGGTTGAGAGCCAGCTTTGCATGTATGAGGTCCTGGGTTCAATCCCCAGTACCTCCTAAATATATATATATATATAAATTTTTTTTAAAAAAAGAGATAATGACAAACACAATACATGTGGTATATCCATACAATGGAATATTATTCAGTCATAAAAAGGAATGAAACAAACAAAAAAAAGGAATGAAATTCTGATAGATGAGACAACATGGATGAACCTTGAACACATCTTGTTAAGTTAAAGAAGCCAGATACAAAAGGGCAAATATTGTATGATCTCACTGATATGAAATAATTGGAATAAGCAAATTCACAGAGTCAGAAAATAGAATACAGGTTACCAGGGACTGAAGTGCAGGTAGGGAATGGGGAGTTAATGCTTAAATTATACAGTTTCTATTTGGGTTGATGGGAAAGTTTTGATTAAGGATGGTGGTTATAGTAGCATAATATTGTGAATGTTAATTAACAGCACTGAATTATATATTTGAATTTGATTAAAAGGAGAAATTTTAGGTTCTATATATGTTACTAGAATAAAGATTAAAAAGAAAATATACCACAAACATGAACCCTAATGTTAAACCATGGACTAAAGTAAATAGTACAATTATTAAAATGTTCTTTCATCAATTGTAACTACTGTACCACAAAATGCAAGGTGTCAATAATGGAGTGGTATATAGGAACTCTGAATTTTATGCATGATTTTTCTGTAAATGTGTAACTTCTTTAATTTAAAACAAAAAAGATAAACTAAAGAGATAATAAGAAAATGGCAAATGCAATCCATAATCCTGAATGAGATCTAAGACTGGAGAAGAAAAGGCTCAAAAGGACATTATTGGGACTAAGAAAAAATTGGAATATAGATGTAAGCTTTATATCAATGTTAAACTTCTTAATCTTAATAACTGCACTTAAGGTGATTACTTAAGTGAATATCCTTGTCCACAGGAAATATACATGTTAGTATTATCTGTGCAAGAGGTATAATGCGTGCAACCTGTTCTTTAATGTTCAGAAGATGCATGGATGGATGGATGGATGGATGGATGGAAGGAAGGAAGGAAGGAAGGAAGGAAGGAAGGAAGGAAGGAAGGAAGGAAGGAAGGGAGGGAGGGCAAAGATGACAAAATGTTAAAACTGGTAGATATGGGTATGGGGAGTTGGTATGTTGGAGTTTTCTGTATGGGGTTTGTATTATTTTTGCTACTGTCTTGTAAGTTTGAAATAATTTTTCTAAATAAAAATTTAAGGAAAAAAACACTATTTCTTTATGTACATATCTTAAGTTTGCAAATGAACAGAAAAAGTTCTGAAACATATATCAAACTAATAACAAGTTACTTTTAGAGTAGGGGAAAGGAATGGGTAGGGGTGCTTATGTGAAGAGGGAATTTATTTTTCACTCTATATACTTCCCTACTATTTGAATTTTATGAAATGTTTAAAAAAACAAGAAAATAAATAAAGGCTTCAAAGTCTATACTGGAAATTTATTTCAGCTTGGCTCAGCTACAACAAAACAGAAGTTATAAATGTAAATAAAACTACAAGCCTGAAAGTATTGATAAAACTTTAATACACAAAGTTTCATATATTCAATTTAAAATCTAATCCTCTAAGAGATACCTCCTGAGAGACTCGTTGTTGCTCAAATGTGGCCTTTTTCTAAGCCAAACTCAGTATATAAATGCATTACCTTCCCTGTGGGACATGACTCCCGGGGATGAGCCTCCCTGGCACAAAGGGATTATTATCAAACACCAACAAGCAACGCAACTGGAAAAAGACATTGACCAAAAGGCGGAGAGGGTAAAGACAAATGAGTTTATATGGCTAAGAGACTTCAAAGTGAGTTGGAAGGTCATTCCAAAGGTTACGCTTATGCACATCTCAGCAGGATCTCATTGACTGCCAAAGTAAATACTGTCTCAAATAGCGGAGACATCCAGACACTATAGTTAGGACAGACAGCTCAGAAGTTTGGTGCCCTGACAGTGGGCCCTACTTGGGAACTTATGCTCCCCAGTGTGACAGAGCTGGATCAGATGTGGTTTCCCTACACATGGCTCTTCTGCCCCTTCTATCTGAACCTACAGTTAGTGTTAGAGTTGATATATGTATGTCCAAGAGACATAAATCTTTGGGCTGTCCATGTGCCACTTGGACCCTAAATCTCAACATACTTGCAACACCTACTCTCCAGCTCATTGGACTCACCCAGGACAATTAAAAAGGAAATGATGATGGACAACAACCATCCCAAAGAACAGAGAGAGTCTGCAACTGCAAGCAAGATAGTCCCATCCACCTGCCCAATGAGATCTAAGTCCCCTCTCAATTAGAGGTGGAGTGGGCATTACCATGCCAGAATCCTAGGATTGAAGAATCAATGATGGACTAGAGTAGACTTACTGGTATTCTAGTATAGACTTATTGTGATTCTAGCAATCGAACCACTTTTATCATTGATGTGGAGGCAGTGGCCACTGGAGGTTTTGAGGGGAGGGAGAATGAAAAACAGGTGTAATATGGGGACATATCTGGAACTTGGGAATTGTCCTGAATGACACTACAATGACAGAAACAAGCCATTATATATCTTGTCATAACTTACAAAATTGTGCTGGAGGGAATGTAAACTACAATGTAAACTATAGTCCACACTTAGTGACAATGCTCCAAAATGTGTTCACCAATTGTAACAAATGAACCACACTAATGAAGGATGTTGTTAATGTAGGAAAAAGTGGGAGGGTTTGGGAGCAGGGCATATGGGAATCCCCTCTATTTTTTAAGCAAAATTTATGTAATCTATGTAGCTTTTTAAAAAAAATAAAAAACTATATTTAAAAAAATGAATCAGAAAAGGAAAAATATTAAAAAAGAAAAATAAAATCTAATCCATGCAATCAATTGATAATAGATGCAAATCCCATCTACAAAATAACATCACAGTAACAAGTAGGCCAGTGCTTGACCATGAAATTAACCATCACACCTCAAAAGGAAATAGGGGAATGAAACTAGAAATCAATAACAGACAGGAAAAAAGGAAATTTGCAAATGTGTGGAGACTCCTAAATATTCAGTGGGTCAAAGAAGAAATTGCAAGTGAAATCAGCAAATATATTGAGACAAATGAAAATGAGAACACAACATATCAAAACTTATGTGATATACAGCAAAGGCAGTCTTGAGAGGGAAATTTATAGCCCTAAATGCCTATATTAAGAAACAAGAAAGAGCTAAACTCAAAGATTTAACTGAACAACTTGAGAAATTAGGAAAAGAACAGCAAACCAATCCCAAAGCAAAAAGAAGGAAAGAAATAATAAAGATTAGAGCGGAAATAAATGAAAATGAGAACAAAAAAGCAATAGAGAAAATCAACAAAACAAAAGCTGGTTCTTTGAGAAGATCAATAAAATTGACAAACCCCTCGCTAGACCAACAAAGAAAAAAAGAGAGAAGATGCAAATAAATACAATCAGAAATGAAATGGGGGAAATTACAAAAGACCTCACAGAAATAAAAAGAATCATAAGAGGATATTATGAGTAACTCTATGCAAACAAACTAGACAACATGGATGAAATGGACAAATTTCTAGAAACTCATAACCAACCTACACTGACACAACAAGAAATACAAGAACTTAAACCAATCACAATTAAGGAGATTGAATCCGTCATCAAAACTCTCCCAGCAAAGAAAAGTCCAGGAGCAGACAGTTTCACAGGTGAATTCTACCAAGCATTTCTAAAAGAATTAACACCAATCCTGTTTAAACTCTTCCAGAAAATTGAAGAGGACGGAAAATTACCCAACACATTTTATGAAGCCAACATCACCCTAATACCAAAGCCAGATAAAGATTCCACAAGAAAAGAAAATTACAGACCAATCTCTCTCATGAACATAGATGCAAAAATTCTAAGCAAAATACTTGCAAATCGAATCCAACAGCATATCAAAAGATTTATACATCACGACCAAGTGGGATTTATTCCTGGTATGCAAGGCTGGTTCAACATAAGAAAATCAATTAATGTAATACACCACATTAACAAATTGTAGGAAAAAAACCACATGATCATCTCAATAGATGCAGAAAAGGCATTCGACAAAATCCAACATCCTTTTTTGATAAAAATACTTCAAAAGATAGGAATAAAAGGAAAATTCCTCAATATGATAAAAGGCATAAATGAAAAACCCACAGCCAACATCATACTCAATGGGGAAAGGTTGAAAGCTTTCCCCCTAAGATCAGGAACAAGACAAGGATACCCACTGTCACCATTGTTATTCAACATTGTACTAGAAGTTCTAGCTAGGGCAATTAGACAAGACAAAAAAATTAAAGGCGTCCAAATAGGAAAAGAGGAAGTAAAACTCTCACTGTTTGCGGATGACATGATCCTGTATTTAGAAAATCCTCAAGTATCCACAACAAAGCTACTTGAACTAATAAATGAATTCAGCAAAGTGGCAGGATATAAGATCAACACGCAAAAATCAGTAATGTTTTTGTACACTAGTACTGAACAATCTGAGGAGGAAATCAGGAGGAAAATTCCATTTTCAATAGCAACAAAAAGACTCAAATACCTAGGAGTTAATTTAACCAAGGAAGTACAGGACCTATATGCAGAAAACTACAAAACAATGCTAAAAGAAATTTTAAAAGACCTAAACAAATGGAAAGACATTCCGTGTTCATGGATTGGAAGAATAAATATCGTGAAGATGTCAATCTTGCCCAAACTGATTTATAGATTCAATGCAATACCAATCAAAATCCCAACAGCTTACTTTACAGAATTAGAGAAGGCGATTACCAAATTCATGTGGAAGGGTAAGTGCACCCGAATAGCCAAAAGTATTCTAAAAAAGAAGAGCAATGTGGGAGGAATTTCACTGCCTGACCTTGAAACATATTACAAAGCTACAGTGGTCAAAACAGCATGGTACTGGCATTAAGATAGACATATCGATCAGTGGAATAGAATTGAGAATCCAGAAATAAACCCTCACCTATACAGTCAACTGGTTTTTGACAAACCTACCAAGCCCACGCTGATGGGAAAAAACAGTCTCTTCAACAAATGGTGTTGGGAGAACTGGATATCTATAACCAAAAGAATGAAAGAGGACCCCTATCTCACCCCCTATACAAGAATCAACTCAAAATGGATCAAAGATCTAAATATAAAAGCCAGGACCATAAAACTACTGGAAGAAAATGTAGGGAAACATCTTCAGGACCATGTAGTAGGTGGTGGTTTCTTGGACCTCACACCCAAAGCACGTGCAACAAAAGAAAAAGTAGATAAATGGGACCTCCTCAAAATTAAACACTTCTGCACCTCACAGGAATTTGTCAGAAGGGTGAAAAGCCAGCCAACTCAATGGGAAGAAATATTTGGAAATCACATATCTGATAAGGGTTTAATATCCAGGATATATAAAGAGATGTTACAACTCAACAATAAAAAGACAAAGGACCCAATTAAAACATGGGCCAAAGACTTGAATAGACATTTCTCCGAAGAAGAAATACAAACGGCAAAAAAACACATGAAGAAATGCTCAACATCACTCATGATTAGGGAAATGCAAATCAAAACTACAATGAGATATCATTTCACACCTATCAGAATGGCCACTATTAAAAAGACAGAGAACTACAAGTGTTGGAGAGGATGTGGAGAGATAGGAACACTTCTTCACTGTTGGTGGGAATGCAGGATGGTACAACCACTATGGAGGACTGTTTGGCAGTTCCTAAAGAAGTTGAATATAGACTTGCCATGTGACCCTGCAATACCACTACTGGGTATATACCCAGAAGAACTGAGAGCATTGACACGAACAGACATCTGCACACCGATGTTCATAGCCACATTATTCACCATTGCCAAAAGTTGGAAACAACCCCATGTCCATCAACAGATGAATGGATAAACAAACTCTGGTCTATTCACACAATGGAATATTATGCAGCTGTAAGAAGAAATGAAGTCATAAAACATATGGCAACATGGATGAACCTGGAGGACATTATGTTGAGTGAAGCAAGCCAGACACAAAAGGACAAATACTGTATGAATGCATTACTATGAACCAAATATATTGTGTAATATATTGTTTGATTCACACACACACAAAAAAACAAACAAAAAACAACAAAAAATTTACATGTATCCATTACATTTAATTGAGAAATGTATATATTTATTCATCTGTTTTTACTTTTTAGTTTTTAATTGCTTATGTTTTCAATTATTAAATGTACAAAATATAGTTTAAAAAAAAAGGAAATAGGAAGGCTAATCTGAGCTGAGTATGCCCAATGTCCAGATTATTCTTCATAAATTACCAATCAGATAGATCCCCCTAACACCCCTGAGGAGAAGCAATGAAGGGGCAGAGGAGAGCCAAGGGTGACTCATAAAATGTGTTCTCTGCATTGAAATAGCAGGAGTAGAGGAGAGAGTTAAATAAGATAATGCATGTGTCTGGGATCATGAAAATGTTTGGTAGTAGATGGTGGCAAAAGCAGCATAACATTTTAAATGTAATTAATGCCACTGAATTGTATAATTAAAAATGGTTAAAATGACAAGTTTTATGTTATATATATTACTACAACAAAATTTTTTAAAAGAATCTAAACCAAAGTGTCTGACAAAAGATACAATACTAGTTACTAAAAATTTCCATGTTCTCAAGTGCCTATATAAACTTTACTTTTTCTCCTTTACATCTGTCAGCTATTCTCTTTAAGGGATAAAAAAAATTTACATGGCCAAACAAGTTTTTCCAAGGCTGTTTCATTCATTTGCATAAAGCTTAAGAAAAATATTTTTATTGCTAGGAATAGTAGAATTAAGTTTTTGAACAAATGCTAGCTGACTCAGAGAAATCATTAACTTGAGTTCTTTAGTCTTTAAAAGCCTGTCATGGGAGCATTTGTGGCTCAAGCAGTTGAGCGCCCACCTCCCACATACAGGGAAGTTCAGTGGTTGAGCACCGGCTTCCCACATGAGGTCCTCCTGGGTTCAATCCCCAGGACCCAAGCCCCCCCCAAAAAAGTCTGTTGTATGACAAGCATTTTAGTTATGCACGCAGAAAATAGCTTAGATTACCTTTCAAGAGAGCAAAAAAAAGATTTTCATTACAATAATTGTTTTTTTAAAAATCTATAATGCAAATATTCTCACTGTCCTGATTTTGTGATAATCAGGGTAGGTTAAACATTCGCTATATTAGAAACCATGCATGTGTCCCCAGACCTAGTTTTTCTCCCTAGGTCTGGCTTTAGAATGCTGGTGATAAACCAAACCTGATTTATTATATGACCATCCAGTATGGTAAATGACTGTAACTCTAGGTATCTTTGGTCAACTTTAAGAGATATAGCAGAAAGGGCGGCTGTGGCTTGAATGGTTGGGAGTCTGTCTCCCATATGGAGGGACCTGGGTTCGATCCCTGGGACCTCCCAGTAAAAATTTAAAAAAAGAACAATATAGAAGGCACGGATGCACCGCCAGGCCCTGCAAGTGGGTGCGTTGCCAGGCCCCGTGCGCGGGTGCACCGCCAGGCCCTGCAGAGCCATGCAGCAAGATGATGGCATAATAGGAGAGTGACACAAGAGAAAGCCAAGACGAGACACACCGAAAAAACAGGAACTAAGGTGGCACAGGCAGTAAGGCACCTCTCTCCCACATCAGAGGTTCCGAGGATCGAATCACAGTGAAGAAAGAAGGATGAGAAGAGAGAGTAGGAAACAGATACAGAGAATTGCCCAGCAAATGGACACAAAAGACACGGGGGGGGGTGTGTGAAAATGGATAAAGATAAATAAATAAATAAATCTTTTAAAAAAAGAAAAGAAAACAGACACAAAGTCCCACATATTGTATGATACCATTTATATAAAATGTAAATATAAATCAATTTATAAAGATGGAATTAGACTACTGGTTATGTAAGGTTGGGGAAAAATAGAGGATTGAGAGATGACTGCTAAAGGGTGCGCAGTTTTTCTTTTTGGAGTAATGAAATTGTTCTAAAAATGTGGTATATTATAATGGTTGATTTTCTTATGTTGAACCAGCCTTGCATACCAGGAATAAATTCCACTTGGTCGTGGGGGAAAAAAAAAAGTATAGTCCATAGTAAGATAGTTCAGGATAAATGTCTAGCAGTTAGTTGGCTATTATTTCAGGGGAGAAGAAAACACATTCCAGTTCTAACTTCCATAGTTATACTAGATGACCTTGGGCAAATAATTTCTAAAAGTCAAATTCTTAATGGATAAAAGGGAGCCAACCTGTAACTGCTCTACCTACCTCCTTAAGAGTGTTATAGAGGGGGAGCGGATGTCGCTCAAATGATTGGGCATCCATCTGCCATATGGAGGGACCTGGGTTCGATCCCTGGGACCTCCCGGTAAAATAAAAAATATATATATATATAGAAGGCGAATGGGCCGCCAGGCCCCGGGAGCCATGCAACAAGATGATGACGTAACAGGGGAGAGACGCAGGGGAGAGACAAGATGAGATGCTCTGAAAGCTCCGAAAACCAGGAATCGAGGTGGCACAGGCGGCAGAACACCTCTCTCCTACATCGGCGATCTCCAGGATCAAATCCTGGTGAAGACTGGAGGAGCAGGATGAGAAGAGATGGCAGGAAACAGATACAGAGAATTGCTCAGCAAATGGACACAAAACAGCAAATGGGGAAGGGAGGTTTAAAATGGATAAAGTAAATAAATAAATCTTAAAAAAAAAAAAAAAAAGTGTTATAGAGATCAAATGAAATAAGAAAGTACTCTATTATTAAAAAGTATTATTTTGCATGAGAATGGATACATATGTAATAACTCCAAATCAATACCTCCAACCACAAGATTATCTATGATCTCAAAACACTTAGTTGCAAATTCTCAATAGTGATTTACACAAAGACTACATATTGGTAATTGAGTCCATGATCTCAAATTGACAACTCTCTGTGACCTTCTATCTTTTGACCCTCTTCAGGTTTGCAGAAATACAGACTGCTCCATTATTCATTCATTCAAATATTTATATAGTGCTTATTCCCCTGTTCTCAAGAACTCATGTCTGGCAAAGCAACCGTATATTTGCATCATAGTTATTTTGTTTTCTTTTTTTAGATTTTTTATTTATTTACTCATTTATCCCCCCCTTGCTGCTTGTGCTCGCTGGGTCAGCTAACCACGCCATGCGGGCAGGCTTGTCTTCAACCAGGAGGCCCCGGGAACCAAACCCAGGGCCTCCTATATGGTAAACGGGAGCCCTACTGATTGAGCCACAGCCGCTTCCCAGTTATTTTGTTTTCTGTGTCCCATAATGGAATTATGTACAATTTCTATGAGCATTTAGAGGAAGAAGCAATTAATTCTTCAGTTAGTGGGAGTCAGAGGTTTCACACTGGAACTGGGCTCAAGGGATGAAGGGAAAAGGTCATTCTGGAAGACAAAACAGCAAAAAAGGCACTTGTTCCAGGAACAGTGAGCACTGTCACATAGCTAGTGCACAGAGACTGGAGTAAACAGAAAAAGAATAATAGAAGATGGAGCTAGAAAAAAAGGAAATGAGAGACAGATTGTGAGGGGGTTTGTGTATCATGCTAAAAATTAATAGGGCAAGAACCAAGATTTTTTGAGCAAGGGTATAAACCAGAGGCAGTGAGAGAAGCATGGGCAGTTGAGATAGTCCTTAGAACATTTCAGCAACAAACCCCACCATATTTCTAGATTCAAGTAAATATAAAGTAACTATATACATTAAGAACCAATCTCGGGAAGCGGCTGTGGCTCAATCAGTAGGGCTCCCGTTTACCATATGGGAGGCCCCGGGTTCGGTTCCCGGGGCCTCCTGGTGAAGACAAGCCCGCCCGCACGGCGTGGTTAGCTGACCCACCGGGCACAAGCAGCAAGGGGGGGATAAATGAATAAATAAATAAAATCTTAAAAAAAAAAAAAAAAAGAACCAATCTCACAATCTTTTCACTTAAAACTCTAAATGACAGATACCGTCATTCCTATTTATCAAAGAGAATATAAATCCTAAGCTTTAACATAAATACCTCTTAAGAAAATCAAATAGCCTGAAAAGGTAAAGAGTGAATTTAACCTAAGGAGTAAATCAAATAAGTGGAAGGAAAAATATTTTAACTGTATACACTCTCCATATTTTTAACAGCTTGAAATAATAGACAAAATATTTCATTTCCACTACTGTGAGAAGCAACATAGAAAATGAATATGGAGTCATGTGCTCTGGATATAAACCTGGCCTTCTGAACATGTCTACATTAATGCACCTTAAACATAACATGCATCAAATAAACAACTTTCTCACAAAAACTAGCACCTCTTAATGACCTTTCTACTCTTGTCAACAAACAAATTAGGAATCTGTTAAAACAAACCCACAAACAAACAAAATCAATGAATGTATGATCTGCCATTCTCCTAAAAGCTAAGGCCAGGATATATTTGCACTCACGCTTAGGAGGAGGAGGAAACAATCTCAGTTGCTAAATTCTGGAGACTCTTCCCTTGCAATGACTTTCTTGCAAGTTTCTTGGAACATGTCCTATCATTCCTGCTCCTATGCCTTTTCTTGAGCAATTCCTCCCACTCAAAACTCCTTTCCCTACTGTCCTTTCTCCAGAGTCCTAGGGTGTAGCTCAAATTGAATCTCATCCATGAAAGCTTCCCTGAAATATCTAGCCCATACAGAACTCTCTGTATGCTGAAGTCCATTAACACATGTACCCCTTCATTTTCTAGCATTTAATCATTTTCATTCCTACTGTCAACCTGGTCTATGCCTTCACAAAATCTCATCATATCTTAACTGTTATAAAGCCTTGGACAAAGTGGCTTAGCTTAGGTTTTAGATTCTAGAGTCAAGAGTCAGAATAGGGGGACGGATGTGGCTCAAATGGTTGGGCGTCTGTCTGCCATATGGAGGGACCTGGGTTCAATCCCCAGGACCTCCCGGTAAAAAAAAAAAAAAAAAGAGTCAGAATACCAAGGTTCACATCCCAGTTATACCGTTTATTACTGTGTGAACTTGGGCAAGTTAACCTAATCTCTCTGAGCCTCAATTTCCTCATAGGTTAGTTAATATGGGGGAAAAAAAGCTCTCTCAGCTAGTTGAGGATTAAATAAATTCACATGTAAAGAAAGCACTTATAACAGGACTTGTACATAGTACTGCACAATAAGTTTTAGTTAAGCTGTTATTCATTTTTCCTTGCTCCAGACTTTCCTACATACTGTTTCTGTAGCACTTTCTCAAATGGTGGTTTTCACATGTCAGTGTCTGCTCAGAACTTTCTATGGGCTTACAGTCCATAAGTTCTATGTCCTTAGCTTGGTAAGCAAGGCACTCTACAACCTGACACCACACTATCTACTCAGCTTCATTTAATCACCATCTACTTTATACACAACAGTAGGAAACAAACACATAAGGCAGGGTCTTAGGTAACAATAGTTACTAAGACAAAGCACAAACAAAAACAAACAACATCACACAGAATAGATATTCACCTCTGTCTACTCCCCAAAAATACTCTCCAACCCCCAAAAAAAGTTTCCTCAACTTTTGGAAGATGCCAGACTTATTCAAAATTATCTGCTTCTGCCTATTTTATTCCAGCCTCAACCCCTCAAAACAACAAAGGGAAGGGGGAAAAAAACTTTCCTTTAACTTTTATCTAACTCTTTAGCATTTAAATTTAGATAATACTATCTTATATCAATCAACTGTTTTCTAGGAGTATATTCTTCTCTCTATCCAAAATATAAGCTCTTTGAAAGGATTAAACATTTCTTATCAGTTCATGTCATTTCCTTTCTCCTCACCACTATCCCCTTCACTAAAACAGGTCATGATAGAACAGGTACTTAAAAACATTCATTGATGATGGGAATGTAAAATGGTGCAGCTACTATGAAAACAGTTTGGAGGTTCCTCAGAAAGTTAAAGATAGAATTACCACATGACCCAGCAATCCTACTTCTAGGTATGTACTCACCATGCAAAAACATTCAAAGTGGCAGTCTACTACTAACCTTATATATAACCACCCTATGGGAATATTTGCTTGTTCAGTGATACCTCAAATCAATAGAAGGATTAATAACCATTCTATCACCTAATTTGAAATGCTGACCTCTAAAAGGGAATAAAGGATTATACACAGGACCATCATCCAAACAGGGTAATAACCAACTGCTATATCCTGAGAACATGATTTGGAAAAGATTATTAAACTCTACTTTCTGGCAAACCTGTTACCCTCCAATGTTCAGGTTTAACCATCATAACACATTCCATGAACTTAGCATTAAAAAGTGTCACCTACATTTCCATCTGCTTCTCTATACTTTGCAAATTTTCTACAATAAACATGTATTTCTTGAATAATCAGAAAGATTCAAGTATTTATTATTTCTTGCAGCTTTTACTGGTCCTCCCACAATAGCCAATGGAGAATGTAACAGTCACCACCAAGTGAAAGTCAACCAAAGGGCTTATTACCCCAATTTTCCATTTCCTACGAAAAGCACCAATTTGGACAACTTCATTTCAATTTCATTTGTCTGCAATTAAGAAAATTACTTCTACATATGTCATCAAGTGAAGAAAAAAAATTTCTCTTACCATCCTAAGATTCCACAGTACTATAGCACATTGCAAAGAGCTGACCAGATGGTTACCTCTTTCTACCAACAACACCCTTCCCCCTAAGTACTGTGCCCTTAAAAAGGGCCAGGTACAGGGTGCTAAATAATTTGCTTGATTATCTCAATCCTCAAAACAACAGTAGATACTATTATTATATTCCCAGATGAGAGAACCTAGGCTTTGAGTTGTTTGGGAAAAAAATTGCCTAAGGTGATACTTTTAGGAGTAGTCGTCTATTATATAAAGGAATTTGCTAGGAAATTATATTAGACTGGGGACTTGGCTATCATAATCTTTTGTTATAAGACAATTATAACAGAAATCCCCAAACTAGAAATTTCACATAGAGAAAACAACACATAATATTTGGTCAAACTGAGTTTTCTTTGGAACAGTGTGCCTCACAGTGTCTGGTACATACTAGATGCTCAAAAAAAACCTGCTGTCTGACCACACCTAAATTTTAAATACTTAGTTCTAAAACAATGTGATTATATGGCAAGATGTGACTGGTGGTTTGTTTTCATTAGATTGGGTGGAACACCCATCAATAATTAGGGAGCGGGTGTAGCTCAGTGGTTGGGTGCCTGCTTCCCATGATGAGGTCCCAGGTTCAATCCCCAGTATCTCTTTTAGAAAAAAAAAAAAAAAAAAAAAAGTTCAATAATTATATCTATACCTAAAGTAATGACTGCATATCTCAGGTAGAATTTAGTTTAAAAAATGGGGGGGGGGGTGGTGGTGAAAAATGATAGAACTAAACCAAGATATCCTATAAAGATAAATTCTTCTAATAACAAATTCTGTTCAAAATTTTAACATCATCTCAATTCACACACTAAACACTCACTATTCATACATTTTAGTCATCTCAAAATAAGCTATTGTAAGGGGTTTAGTACAGCCATGGAAAGCACTGTTCATGTAATAACTATTTCTCAAATAAGTAAAAGAAAAATTCTGACTCTTCTTTGAGTGTTGAGTCAAAGTTAAGAAAGTGCTTTTGCAGAGTACGCATGGTGGGCAAACCTGTAATCTGATTAGGCTGGACTTCTGCTGTTGCCCAGGTAGACAAAAAAGTAAAAGCTGGTTGAGTTACGGCACTAGTAGTTAATTAGATGTTCTAATTGGATTGTCAAAAGGATAAGTTTTATGAATATTCACTTTAAAGAATTATAGGTTATAAATCTATGAAGTCTTTGAGGCACCCAAACTTTAACTTCTAGTGAGATAAAAAGGATCTGTTCCACAGGTAAATCAGCATCTGGTGTTATTCAGAAAAATTAGCATACTTCTCAGTTGTCATCCTACATATGGAGTAGGGTACAGGTATTGTGTAAGCAGAGGACTTAGGCAATCTTTTCTTCCTTTTTTAAAAAAAATAATTTATATAACTCCATAATTCAATAACTGCAGAAGTATGCTTTTTTTTCCTTTAAGGCTCAGGTTTCTTTCATTTCAAAACACTACTTTTGAAGATTTAAATACTTCTTTTAAAAAAGACTTAATCATTTTAACACAGAAAGAGGGGGCAAAAAGTCAGGAGGTGAAACTTGAGATATTCCTATTAATCTTACATAACTTACTTTAAGTTGGAACTGACTCAGCAGTTCATCTAAAACCTGAACTATAAGGACAAAGATGAGCTCTTTGGTATATTGCCCACACATGTTAAGAGTTTCAAAAATTTAAAGCCTTGCTTTATTTTTTTTCTTGTTAAAATATAAGTATCCATATGTATAGTAAACTAAGGTGCTAACATAAAAATGCTAAAATGGTTACTCTTTAAATGAAGAACGCTAGATTCATACTAGAGGAAAAAGTGCTTGTAGGGAACATCAAGAAGTGATTTTCAGAAAGCAATAGGCATATGTTCACCCAACTTGTAAACAAAACTCTGGAAATGTAAAGTTACAATTGTTCATGCTTAATTAAATTGACTGAATATTACAAATTATTCTTTCATGGACAAATATGTATCAAACCTTTCCAAAAAAGTAAGTTTACATAAACAATTGTGCTTACTAGAAAAGCCGGGGTCTAATATCAACTAACAGCTAAGTGTAAACTACATCTCCCAAGTGAGACACTTGAGCCCCAGTGTAATACTGGCCACAGATTCCCCACATTGCTTTAAGAACTGCTGCTTGCTTAATCAAGCACTGAACTGCAAATTCACCTTTCTAAAAAGACTGAAAGGGAGACGCCAAGTTTCACTAGCTAGTTTGGGATTTCACTGGGAATGACCACGGTATCAAGGTGCGATCACACTCTCAAGGCATTTCATTACAATACTTTCTCTGTTTCCCATTCATTTACATTTCCACTAGAACTAGGCAGTAGATTCCGTGGCCTTGTTGCACACATTACAGAGCAAACGGAAACGAAAAGTAAAGACAGACAACGTGGTGACATTACCTTGCCTGTCTTGTGATCAAACCAGACGAGAGCATGGTTCCTTGACAGCACTTTGCAGTCGAAGGTAGCATTATTCTGCGCTGGTCTACAGCGGGCCACAGAGCGGCCGATTTTGATGGGCTCGTCCAGGTAGACATGACGCTCCTGAAACGGATGCGAGTTCGGACGGCAAGTGAAGATGGCCAAGGCTGACGGCATCGAGGATAGCCTGGGGGTGTCTCTCCTACCAGAGACAAAGAGGAGTTCCTTCGGATCCGGACTGCCCTTCAAAAGCCTATACTCCTATCCCCCCCAAAATTTTAAATTAAAACAAACTGCGCATTGTCTAAGCATAACCAGTGAGCATCAACAACTCTTCACTTGGATGGAAGACAAGCCAGAGACAGCCCCATCACCTTCTTTAAAATCCAGCAGGGCCCTTATCACAAAAAGTCCCCAACTAGCAGCTTTCAGTCCATCTTCCCCGGGAAGAAAAGGCTCAAACATCGGTCAGTTTCAGCCAAGAAAACTCCTGGAAGACAGTTTGGGTAGTGGAGGTATCCAAGCAGATGAGTCACACACCAATTCTTGTGTTTTGTTTGGGATCGCGGCCGCTTTTCCCCCTCGGTGGCAGAAACGTTGCAGCACTGCAGCATGAAGGAAGGGTCGGTTCGGTCGACCAGAAAGGTCCTTCCGGGCCCAAGGAAGGTGTAACTGAGCACCTCTGGGTAGACACTGCCGGTCGTGCAGGACCTCGGGGATGGAAGGGGCGAGAGGCCCGTGGGCGGCGAGGGGTCTAAACGGCCAGGGGGATGGTCTGCATTGCCCTTGCTCCGCGCAGGCCGCCCCGGGAGGGGGCGCGGGGACCCCAGCCGGGCACGAGCCGAGGCAGCGGTGGCTGGGGTCCTCGGCGCGAGGCGCGGGGACCCGCGGGGCGCGGAAAGCAGCCCGGCCGGGGCTCCCGGGCACCTAGTAGGCGTCCCCGAGACCAGGGCGGGGATCTGGCTCCGCAGGCTAGTGCGGACCCAGCCAGGCGCGACCCTGCGACCCCGGAAAAGCTCGGGGGTCCCAGCCGGCGGGAAATTGGTCCCTAGATGCCTGGGCTCCTGGCCGCTGCTCAGCACACCGGCCGCCTCCTTTCAGAGTCGCCCCCGCGAGGGTCGCATCGCAGGGACGGCAGCCACAGCTCCGGGCGGACGACGAGGTGGGGGAGGGAGTCTGGCCCTGGGGTAAGGGGAGAGGCCTGGAGGCCCCGGGCTGGGTCCGCCGCAGCCTCCACCACTCGCAGCCCGTGGGGCACGCTCAGGCTGTGCCCGAAGAGGCAGGAAACTTTCCGACCTGGTGGGGGAAAACATCAAAACAAACGGCCGTCAGGCGCCGGTGCCCGCCCGCCTCAGCCCTAGCCTTCCTCAGTCCGCCCCCCGCCGGCCCCCGCGGTCAGTCACGACCTCGGCAGGCCTCTCCGCAGACTGGCTACGGAGATTTGGAGCCGGGACGCCACGACGGGTCCTGCCTCCCCCGCCGCCGCGACCGTCTCAGCTTACCTTGCCAGCGCCGGCCGCCATAGTGACTCTGACTGAAACCTACCGGGTGCACCGCCGCGGGAGCGCGCACCCTTCAAGGACCCTCCTACCCCCTCTCACGCGCCGTAGTCAGGGAATATCACGTGATCGACGCCGATGTAGCCATATTGGTACGGGGCATGAAGAGGGCAAGCTGATTTTTAGCGAGACGCGGGGCCATCTTAGTTTAGGGCAGGAAGCTTCAAACCACGGGACAACCTTGACGACCATTTTGGTTAAGGGCAAGGAGGAATTTGAGGAGTTGAAGGTTTTTTAAACACGTACCAATCGTTCTCTTTTACCTTCTTAATTGAAGGCACCAAATTTTACTAAATTTTACTTGCTATAATTCTCGTTGAAAATATCAACGAGCAAAAAGAATAGACCCATTCTAAGTGGATGTTCATTAGCAGCCATTTTAGCTATGGGCAACACACAGTCCCCACAGACGCCTTAGCAGCCAAATTCCCACAAGTTTCAGGATTTGTGCATCTAACATCAGAAGGACCATCCTCCCTCAACCAAAGTCTTCGGAGCGTTCCCTGCCCTGAGAATAGCTCTTCCTTATTCCCCGCATTCCATTTCGAATGCCCATTCTTGGCACTGGGCCTGTTTTGTCCCTTCGGGCTCTAACGCGGATTCTACCCCAGGAGTAGTGAGACTTCAGAAAGTTTATAATCACGTCGCCTTCCGAGAGCAATTACTCGAATAATTAACAATATGATAAAAGAGGATATTGCCCCACTCACAATATTAAGGTAGATTAGGAGTCATTGAGCTAAAGAAGGAATGACTTTGCAAAATCTAAATGAAAACTTCAAGAAAAGATGGTGGGAAGGAATCAATTCAGAATCTATGGTGGCTTCATTCTTCAGATTCCCGTGATAACAGGCTCCACCACTGAGTGAACTTGGGCAAGTGTCTAAAACTCTTCAAGCCTCGTTTTCTATAACATGGAGATAATACTTAACTCACACTGTTGTAAGAATTCACGTTGCTCTTTAAAGAGTAACTGTTATTCATTTCAATATTTACATACAGTATTTTGGCGCCGTGTTAGATTCTGAACTAAGCACTGGGGACACATAGGTCAACAAAATGGTGGTCCCTGGCCCTGGGACACATAGGACAACAAAATGGTGATCCCTGTCTTCGGAGAGTACACCTGGTTTTGTAGGGTAAGCGGGGGAGGGGATGACAAACACAGGTGCAGATAACTTCACTTAATGTAAAGACTGAAATAGAGGTACGCCCTGGGTGCTACAGGGGTCAGGGAAGGCCTTTTGGAGAAGGCAACTGAACTGAATGAAGGAATGTAGGAAAGCCACAATAAATACGGTATTTGCTGAATGGATTCACACATTTCCAGGAAGAGGGAACAACAAGAGAAGGAACAAAGCTATTTGAAACACTACAGCAATGTGATTGGCACATAATAGTGGCTCAGTAAATATTTGATGTATGCATGAAAATTACATACTGTTATTCATATTAGAAGATGAAGTAGGTCTGGAAAGAAAAAGAGGTACAAGTGGGTCTGGAAAGAAAAATAGGCATTAGGTTCTAAAAACCTTATGTAATTTTCTAAATATCTTCATCATTTCAGCAAATATGCATTGAAATTCTACTGCATTTCAGGTACTTTATTCTGTAGGTAATAAGGATATGTTGGAAAGTTTTAATATGAGAGGATGAAAAGTTTTCATTCTGATAATTTTTAAGCTTATATGGAATAACATAAAAGAGGACTCTCCAGAAATTCTTTGAGTTCCGTGCACGAATTTATAAGTCATCTGTGCATCCTTTAGTTCATTCATTATATAAATATTTAATTGAATGTCTAGTTGAGACATAACTTTGGAAGGCCCTCAAAATACTACAACGAAGGGGGAAAAAAACCTCTTTCTCGAGTTGCTCACAAATTAGATGTCACAATAAGAACCTCATTTTAATGGAATGCATCAAAAGTATGGGTGCACATGGGAGAAAGTATTTGGAAACCACAAATTCAATTTCAGTTTAATAGGTGGAATATATAAACAAAGCCTCAAACTCAACAGCAAAAGAAAAAGATAAAGAACACAATAAGAAATGGGCAAATTACTTGAAAAGACATTTCTCCAAAGAAGATATATAAATGCCAAAAAGCTCATGGAAAGATGCTCAACATTATTAACCATCAGGGAAATGCAAATCAAAACCCCCATGAAATACCATTTCTCATCCACTAGAATGGCTGTTATTTAAAAAGTAGAAAATAGCAAATGTTGGAAAGGATATGGAGAAATAGGAACATTCACTCATTGTTGGTAGGAATGTAAAATGATGCAGCAGCTTTTGAAAACAGTTCTTCAGAAAGTTAAATATAGAATTACCGTATGACCTGGCAATTCGCCTCTAGGTATATACCCAAAAGATCTGAAAGCAGGGATCTGAACAGATATTTACACACCAATGTTCGTAGTGATATTATTCACAATTGCCAAAAGATGGAATGGATAAATAAAATGAAGTATATACATATAATGGAATATTATTCAGCCATAGAAAGGAATGACATTCTGATATATGTGACAATATGGATGAACCTTGATGACATCGTATTGAGTGAAATAAGCCAGACTACCCCAGGGTAGGGGTAAGAAATGGCGAGTTCATGCTTAATTGGTATAGAGTTTTTGTTCAGGATGATGTATAATTTTGGTCATAGATGGTGGTGATGGTAACATTTTGAATGTATTTAACACTACTGCATTGTATATTTGAAAGTCGTTAAAATGGGAAATTTTAGGTTGTATGTATGTTGTTAGAATAAATATTTTGAAAAAATCACAAGACTGTACAGCAGGAACAGTGAATGCTAATGTAAACTGTGGACTATAGCTAATACTACAATTATAATAATATTCTTTCATCAATTGTAACAAAGTTACCACATTAATGCAAAGTGTTAATAATAGGGGAAACTGCGTGTGTGAGAAGGTTATGTGGGAACTCTATGTTCTGCATGATTTTTCTGTAAACCTACAACTTTTCTAATAAAAAAGTATAAAAAATTAAAAAGTAATGGGAGCATGGAGGAGTAATTATTTAAACTGAGACTAGAAAAATGAGTAGGAGTAGGCCAGCTAGTCTGATAATGGCAGGATAAAGAAAATGTAGGCCCCCAAAAATGTCAACAAAGGCCCAGAGACTTGAGAGAACAGGACCCTAAGGGAATTACAAGTAGGTCTGTATTACTGGAACAGAAGAGGCAAGACCAGTGAGGAGGAGCAGAGTGTGGTTTCAGTTGCTGAAGGACTTGTAGATAATACAACAGACTTCAGGACATTTCCCTCTTTCTCCAAGGAGGTCAAAGTAAAGTAATGAAAGTCAAAGTTTCAGAATCAGACGTGCATGGCATGACCATTAGTCAGCAGTGTTATCTTTGTTAAATTATTTAGCTTCTCTAAATCTCAGTTTACCCCATCTGGAAAAAAATGTAGATAACATCACAGAGTCTTGTTAGAATTAAATAAGATAATGCATGATGTCTAGAAAATAGTAGATACTCAATAAATGTTAGTTTATTGTTGTTGCTAATAGTAAAAATATACCCCCAAATCTTCCACACACAGTAAGGAGCAAGTTGTATTTATCCCTAATTTGTATATGGAGAAACATGATCATGAACGTGGAAACAAAAAGTGTCTATTTTCAATTCTGCTACAACATGTCTTAAAATTAATGCTAAGTAAACAGAATGGACTTTCTTCTGCAAGAAATTCTGCAACTGTTATAACCTAACAGAAAAAGGATCCTACCAAGCCACGCAGGTTGCTAGAAATGTGAAAATGGCATTGAAGGCATTCCTCACCCACTGGTAGGCTGGCTCAGAAAAGTCTTAAATTTTAAAATCGCTCACATGAGATATTTTGAATTCTAAGCCATGTGGGTGTTACTCTCTATGATTCTGTATCCATACACATTTCTAATTAAATAAAAAACATATCATATTTCGAGAAATGTGGAATGGCAATATTTCCCAAAGTTGTGGCTTTCTCTCCTTTGTTATTTTTTATTTTTACCTTTTTTATAGACAGAAAAATACGACCACAGCTACGAATCAGGCTACTTTTCAATCTTAGAAAAGCAAACCGAAAATTGTAAAATTATTTTCTTAATACCATGAAAGACTTGCAATTATTAGCATTTCAGATGTGTAGGAGACAATTCTGTAAACTCAGTTAACATGCAACCCTTCCCTATTTGATAACGATCTAATTAGACTCTAACCAATGACATATACATTGGATATAGTAAATTATGGAACACTTACATAATTGCTTAAGCAGAGTATCTGGGTTACAAATATAAGTAGGTAAACTAATTAAAGAGGAGGCCAGGCTTACTCAAAGGTCAAAATTGAGAGTATATTATGTTTCTGATGGCACACACTGGCTTATTAAAACTAAAGCTGGATCCTCTTCCACTAAGGAAGACTCTCCTCGTCAGGGAGGTTCTAATGAGTGGAAATACCCTGTCATTTCCCAGGTGCCCAGGGTGGAGTGGCTCAGGCATTCCAGAGGCACTGCTCATCTATTTTTGGCTTCCTTTTTCTTCAGGAAATGAAAGGAATATAATTACCTGAAGACAAGTAAAGACATTTATTTTTCATTTAGCAGTCTTTTTCTGTGAATATAAAGAGAGAGAATCAGAATATTAACTCTAGAAAGGATAATAGACAACTAATCCAGCTTCCTCATTTTACAGACAAAGAACTTGAGGCTTAGAAAAGAAATTACTCTTTATTGAATGTGTATTTACCATGTGTTAGGATTTTTTCTCATGACAACTTTGTGTGATATTAACTACATCTCATAGGTAGGGACATTCTCATTCAAAGATCCTAAATCACCATGCTAGAACCAAAGTATATGCTGGTTTTGGTTTGTTGGTTTGTTTGTTTTAATATCTTTACTGATATTGCATATATTCAAATAAACAGAAATAAGGAAAGTAAAAGTAAAAGCTCTTCCCAATCCCATCACAAATCCCCAATGTAGAGCTAATTGTTGTTAACAGTTTATTAGCCGTATCCTGCCAGGTGTTTTTTCCTAAGCCATATGTGGCATGTCCTTTTAAAAATACAGTATTATTTATTATAAATGGGAAAGTCAAAGCTAGAATTCTTAATCCTAAAAGTCATAAGTAATATATAACTAGCCAAAAAGCCCATATTTTGGAGGGACAGAGAAGAGATGTTTATTTTTGTCACTTGTATAAGAATCCTTTTGATTACTAGAAGTGCCTTCTTGCTTTTTATAGTCAATTTAAGAATGTTGCTTAGAATGTAGCAAATGCTTAATAAAAGGGCTGGGTCAGAAACCCTTCTGAGGCATTTTCTTTCTGAATTTTTATTGGTATATCAGGGTTTGTTTTTAAATGACATAGTTGCCAATTGAAATAGCTGAGACTCTGTTTATATGGGATGATTTTATCTAGAGGTTTTGTGTTGTTTTTTTTTTTAGTATTTTAAGTGTATTCTTTGTTCTGAGAAATGTATGAAATTTTGAATCATTGTTTTTTAATATAATTATTTGTGTTTCCTTTTAATAAGCTTCTTTAGCCCTTTTGTTTCAGATAAATGCATTGTTGCTACTGTATACAGCACTGTTATAGGTTATAGTCAACATCAGCATATTACTGAATGACTATGTTTTGAAGAAATGATAGATTTCTCAGGGGACTTTGATCTTATGGATTCCTTAAGAAGATGCTCAAAAAAGAGTAGAGACTGATGTAGTAAAATGAATATAGAGTGCCAGCTCCTCCCCAACCCTTACTCCCACCCAAATCCCATCCAAGCATGCCCAGTAACACATATGAAGAGGAGACTATGGAATTTTCCCTGGGCTTTGAGCAGCACCAGCTTCATAGGCATGTGACCTGTACAGTCACACAGGGTCCTGTGCTTGGAAGGACTCTATTGTCTTGGCAGTCCAAATAATTTTTTTAACAAGGGGCCCCTCGTTTTCATTTTGCACCCTCAAATTATGTAGCTGGTCCTTCCTTGAACATACTGTTTCAAGAACCCAGTCTCCTTCTCTGGGCTAGTAGAGCATGTTGATGACCATGGCATGAGAAATGTTGTTGAAGAAGTTAATGAGCTATTGACAGTGAAGCATCCCTAAAGAAATGAAACCTTTTTAAGTGAAACGAGACATTTCTGGGATCTATACTAACTCGAGATCAGTGGCAATGATGGTAGCAGATAAAGAAATCTTGCCTTGATTTTGTAACATATACATCTTACTCTAGGTTAGACTCTGAAGTTTTTCCTGGAAATGAAAATAATAGAGAATCCCTGTCCATTAAAATTTTGTATTTTTTTTTTACATTATCCCCTAACTTTTTATTATAAAATAATTCAACAGTACAGAAAAATTGAAATAAAATTACATATATACCACCTTGATTCAAAATTGTTACCATTTTGTCATATGTGCCTTATCTATCTATATGGGTGTGCTTTTCTGAACTATTTGACAGTAAGTTGCAGACATCATGATGCTTTATCTGGAAATAAGTTAGCTTGCATTTCCTAAGAATATGGACTTTCACCTAAATAGCCACAATATGTAGAGTTTTTTCCTAAAGTATATTATTTTTAATGTAAAAATTTTGGAAAACAGAAAAACATAAAAAAAGAAAAAAAAAAAAGTACCCATAATTCCATTGCCCAGGGATGACCGCCATAAGCAGTCTGGTCTATACAGAAAAATGGCATCATCCTATACCTATTGCTTTGTCCACACAGAATGAAACAGCTCTACTTCTTTTAACTGAACAGGAACATTTTCCATACCTCCTGTATTAGTCAGCCAAAGGGATGCTGATGCAAAGTACCAGAAATCTGTTGGATTTTATAATGGGTATTTATTTGGGGTAGACGCTTACAGTTACAAGGCCCTGAAGAGTCTACCTCAAGGTACCATAAGAGGTACTTCTTCACCCAAAGTCTGTTGCCACATGTTAAGCAAAATGGTGGGCGATGTCTGTGAGGGTTCAGCCTTCCTCTTTCCTCTTAAGGCTCAGTGGGTCCCACCTTCTTCTGATCTCAGCTGCAGGCTGGCATAAGGCTTGTCTCTTTTCCTCTGGGGCTCGTTTCTTTCCAGGCTCAGATGCTCTGCTCTCTTCACAAGGTCAGCAGTAAACAATCAGGCTCATCTCTCTTCCTAGGGCCACAGGATCCTCTGTTTATCTTCTCTGTGTGTCTACTTCCCTGTGAGAGTCTGTTTTATCAGCCCATCAAGGGGCTGGGACTCAATGCTGAGTTGCACTCTAATGACATGGCTGAATCAAAGCCCTAATCTTACAGTAATTTAATAAGACATCTCAGCTGAATCTAATGCAATCAAAGGATTATCATGCCCAGAGAAACAGGCCAGTTTACGAACATACTCTATATTTCTTTTTGGAATTCATAAGTAATATCAAACTGACACATCTACTGTGGTAGGTAGAATAATGGCTCCCCAAAAATATCCATCCCTGCAACCTGTGAATATATTATGTTACATGACAAAAGGGACTTTGAAGATGTGATTAAAGTCTCAGAACTCAAGATGGGGGAGTGTATTAGTCAGCCAAAGGGGTACTAATGTGAAATACCGAAAATGGGTTGGTCTTTATAAAGGGTATTTATTTGGGGTAGAAGTCCACAGATACCAGGCCATAAAGCATTAAGTTTCTTCTCTCACCAAAGTCCATCGTCATGTGTTGGAGCAAGACAGCTGCCGACGTTTGCCAGGGTTCAGGCTTCTTGGGTTCCTCTCTTCCCGGTGCTGCGTTTATCTCTCTGAGCTTAGCTCCTTTGGTTCCTTCGCAAGGTCAGCTGTAGACTATCAAGCGAATGGCTCACTTCTCTTCTCCTGGGGCCTTCTCTCCAATATCAAAACTGCTTCTCAAAAACTGCTTCAAATCTTTTCTTGCCATGCCTTTTATATTTGATTCCCCACCCACCAAGGGGTGGGGCTCAATGCCGTACTGACGTGGCCCAGTCATCGCCCTAATCATAACTTAATCATGCCCAGATTAACAGATCAGTTTACAAGCATGATCCAATTATATTTTTGGAATTCATAATTACATTAAATTGGCCAACGGCTACAGGGAGATTATCCTGGATTATCCTGATGGACCTACTATTAATCACATGAGTCCTTAAAAGTGGAAAAGAGATTCAGAGAGTAGGTCAGAGAGATGTGACATGACTGGACCCAATGTTGCTAGCTTTGAAGACAGAGGTAGGGGCCACGAGGCCAGGAGTGCAGGTGGCCTCTAGAAGCTATAAAAAGGCAAGGAGGTGGCAGTGGGGCAGACATGGGAGTCTGGCTGAGCAACGGTGGGACTGTGGACACGGGGGCCTCCACCAAGGCTGTGACAAATGATGAAGGTGAGTGGAAAGAATTTGAGCAAAAAGAGGTTGATTATAGCGGCCTCTGAATTCAGGTAATGCAAATAAGTGAAAAGGAAGAAGATGATAAAGAAAAGAGAGAAGATCCAGGCAATAACTGGAAGAAGGTGGAGGTGGTGGTGGTGGTATAGAAAAATCTTCAGGTCCCTGGAATAAAACAGTTCTGGTACAAGCACCTACTGCTCCAGGAATTGTTATAGGAACCTCAGAACCAGTGATGACTAGTGGTGTATATGGGCTTCCTGGGGCCAGGTTAACCACAACTAGGAAAACACCACAAGGACCAACAGAAATATACAGTGATACACAGTTCCCATCCCTGCAGTCCACTGCCAAGCATGTAGAAAGCCGGAAATACTGAGCCTTTGTAAGGGTTGACTACCTCAGATTTGCTGCACTCATTGTGGACTTCATGTGGATCACATCTTCTGGATAAGGAAGTTACGGTTATGAAGTGTCCATTCGAAACTTGAAACAAGCTCTACCGGATTCCTGTCAAATCCTGCAGAGAGTCAGCCATCTGGGTTCTGATCTGCTGTAAAAGATGAAGATTTAAGTGCTCTTAGTTAACCTGTCCTGTGCCCCGTCCTTAAGGAACACTCTTTGTAGTAGGCTGTGGCTATATTAGACTTCCTGGAACATGCCTCTCTAAAGAACCAATGTGTTCAGATAATCTGTATAGGACTATGATTTATAATTTAAGCCTTTACTTGTATTCTGAGGTAATCACAAAGTAAATTAAACCAAGCTTGGGTCCACCAAGTGAGAAAAGAGGGCTGGGGGAGGGAATAATCTTGTTTCTTTTAGTAATTTTTTGAGTAGTGCTTTTTCTATTTTCCACAATAAGCCCCCCCCCTTTTTTATCATTACTTTTATTCAATTTTTTAAAATATTTTTTTTTACTTTTTAAAAGATACTTAGATTATATAAATGTTACATAGAAAATACAGGGATTCCCATATGCCCCGCTCCCCATACCTCCCACATTTTCCCATACAAACAACATCCTTCATTAGTGTGGTACATTCATTGCAATTGATAAATGCGTTTTCGGGCATTGCCACTGAGCATGGATTATAGTTTACGTTGTAGTTTACACTCTCTCCCACACAATGCTGTAGGTTATGGGAAGATATATAATGGATTAAGGCCTTTTTTGCTTTGGTTTGGAATTAGTTCCTTGATAGAGCATATTGCTTGCTTTAGTTACCTGAAATATGCATTAAGATTGTGAAATGTCTCGTGAATTTTCCAACATCTTAGAATGGAACCAAATACCTTTTGGTGTAAAGGACAGTGATTCTAGGGGGTTCTACTTCAGGTGCTGCTGAAGTCACTAAATTGTATAATAAATGGCAGTGGAAACAATATCTAGCAGGCTTCTGCTCATGCTAAAGGAGACATTGACCTGTTCTCATGAACTCAAAGCAGCATAAGCTTAACCTTGCCCTAAAACCCTTTTTAAGTTCCACGGATCTTGTTTGATCTTTGACAAGAATTCCAGATATCATACTTGTGCCCACGTTTTAAAGGTATTAGATGTTCTCTAGCTACAGTGATTGTCCCAGCTAGCTCTATTATCAGCCTTTTGGTATGTCCTTATGTTGTTCATTTGAAGAGTCTGAGGTAAAAAGACAGGTGATATAGCACTTGTGCTTTTAATAATTATAGCGTAAAGGATCTAGTAAGTTTTAGTCCTTAAAAGGGACTTGAAGAGGGAGGCGGCTGTGGCTCAATCAGTGGGGCTCCCTTTTACCATATGGGAGGCCCCGGGTTCGGTTCCCGGGGCCTCCTGGTGCGGGCGGGCCCGCCCGGATGGCGTGGTTGGCTGACCCAGCGAGCGCGAGCAGCAAGAGGGGGATAAATGAATAAATAAATAACCAAAATAAATAAATAAATAAATAAAAGGGACTTGAAGAAGCTATCCAGAGTTACTGAAAAGTTTCTTTCCCTCTAATGAGATATTCTGATAATTTCCTAGTTTCATTGCTTTGGTTCAATAGAAATATTTCAAAACGGTATGTGACCACTTGATGCAGAGTCTGGGTTTTCTCTATAATGAATCCCTTTGCCAAATGCAGGAGTTGCAGACTTGCTACTGGTAAGAGTGAAGCAAATGGATGACTAAAACCATCCTGATGTGGGAACTTTTTCCTGTAGGAGTTCAGTTTTGATGAAAGTGTCAGTTTAGGAAGTGGACTCCAGGAGGGTTACAGTGTCTTCTGACAGGACCTGCCAATCACTTCTGGGCAATAATGTTGGCATTATGAGAGGTGGCAGGAAGGATGCCTGCCTTCTGATCTATTTGGGTGAGTAGCTGAGCCAAGGAAAGGTTGGATGATTAAAAGAGACACAAGGGATTGTTGGTTAAGCTGAAGACTTCATTTGGGAACCAAGACCTTAAATAATCTCTAGACATTGAGCCACATATTTTCCCTGAAAGGTATGCTTTTCCAGCAAAATCTTGTTGGGCATTACGTTTTTGAGGAATGAACTTAGATGACTATGTGGAAATGTTATTAGGTTGGTGCAAAAGTTAACTGCGTGGGAAGCGGCTGTGGCTCAATCAGTAGGGCTTCCGTTTACCATATGGGAGGCTCCGGGTTCGGTTCCCGGGGCCTCCTGGTGAAGGCAAGCCCGCCCGCACGGCGTGGTTAGCTGACCCAGCGAGCACAAGCAGCAAGGGGGGGGATAAATGAATAAATAAATAAAATCTAAAAAAAAAAAAAAAAAATGTTAACTGCGGTTTTGCATTGTTGAAATCTGCTGTTCGATATTGGAATATATTCTTAAATAAATATGGTTATGTTATGCATCATTTTAATATGCATTTCTCATTCTATATTTTTTTACTAATGACTTATTCCTTGCTGTTTATTTTATATTTAATTTGGACTATGGAAATGATGTTAGACAAAAAGAAAATTCGAGCAATTTTCCAGAGTTCAAAATGGGTTGTAAAGCAGCAGAGACAATGCAACATCAACAACGCACTGGGCCAGGAACTGCTAACAAACGTACAGTGCAGTGGTGGTTCAACAAGTTTTGCAAAGGAGATAAGAACCTTAAAGATGAGGAGCGTAGAGGCCGGCCATCGGAAGATGACAATGACCAATTGAGAGCAATCATCGAAGCTGATCCTCTTACAACTACATGGGAAGTTGCCAAAAGCCTCAATGTCGACCATTCTTCGGTCGTTCGGCATTTGAAGCAAATTAGAAAGGTGAAAAAGCTATATAAGTGGGTGCCTCATGAGCTGACTGAAAATTTTAAAAATTGTCATTTTGAAGTATTGTCTTCTCTTATTCTACGCAACAATAACGAACCATTTCTTAATCGGATTGTGACATGTGACTAAAAGTGGATTTTATATAACAACCGGAGATGACCAGCTCAGTGGTTGGACTGAGATGAAGCTCCAAAGCACTTCCCAAAGCCAAACTTGCACCAATAAAAGGCCATAGTCCCTGTTTGGTGGTCTGCTGCTAGTCTGATCCACTACAGCTTTCTGAATCCCAGCGAAACCATCACATCTGAGAAGTATGCTCAGCAAATCCATGAGTTTTACTAAAAATTGCAAAGCCTACAGCCAGCATTGGTCAACGGAAAGGGCCCAATTCTTCTCCACGACAACGCCTAACTGCACATTGCACAACCAATGCTTCAAAAGTTGCACAAATTGGTGGGCTACGAAGTTTTGCCTCATCCGCCATATTCACCTGACCTCTTGCCAACTGACTACCACTTCATCAAGATTCTCGACAACTTTTTGCAGGGAAAATGCTTCCACAACCAGCAGGACGCAGAAGATGCTTTCCAAGAGTTTGTCAAATCCCGAAGCACGGATTTTTTACACTACAGGAATAAACAAACTCATTTCTCCTTGGCAAAAATGTGTTGATTGTAATGGTTCCTGTTTTAATTAATAAAGATGTGTTTGAGCCTAGTTATAATAATTTAAAATTCACGGTCCGAAGCCACAGTTTCTTTGCACCAACCTAATATTTAATGGCATACTATACTAGAAATCTGAAGCCTTGTAGCAGATTTAAAATTACAACTCTTGTTACAACATTTTATTAAAAGATTGTGAAATTATCAAAATGCACATGAATCAAGTTTTAATATACTGTATGATGGGTAGAAGAGGCTGTCCATTGTACCATTTCCTTCTATGAATTCTCAGGCATGGTTTTGGCAGTGCAGGCACTCTGTAACATTAATAAATTCAATAAAAAGTAAATATATGGGAAGCGGATGTGGCTCAATCAGTAGGGCTCCCGTTTACCATATGGGAGGCCCCGGGTTTGGTTCCTGGGGCCTCCTGGTGAAGGCAAGCCCGCCCACACGGCGCGGTTAGCTGACCCAGCGAGCACAAGCAGCAAGGTGGGGGATAAATGAATAAATAAATAAAATCTTAAAAAAAAAAAAAAAAAAAAAAAGTAAATATATGGAAAAAATAAAAAAAAAAAAAAAAAAAAAAAAAAAGGCAAGGAAACAGATTCTCCTGTACAGTCTCCAGAAAGGATGCCTGCCCTGCCAACACCCTGATGTTAGCCCACTGAGACCCAGTCGGACTTCTGAATTATAGAACTATAAGATAATATATTTGCATTGTTTTAAGCCACCAGATTTGTGGTAATTTGTTATAGCAGCAATAGAATGCTAATACATCTCCCCATTTGTATTTGCCTTTGAAGAAATACACTTGGAATTATGGAAATTATTTGTTTTGAGGAAAAGAGTTCAGTTGTAATTTCTGCTGCCACTGTTTTGTTTTGCTTTGTTTGAGGTACTGAGACCTTGTACGTGAGACCAGCACTCAACCACTGAGCCACATCAGCTCCTCTGAATTGGTTTTTTTCATTTGTTTTGCTTGTTTTTTTTTTTTTTTTCCCCAGGAGGCAGCAGGAACCAAACCTGGGTTTTCTTATGTGGGAAGCAGGCACTGAACCGCTTGAGCCACATCCACTCCCTGTTTTGTTTTTAATACTTGCCTTTCATAGCACTTGTGACAGTTTATAATGGGGTGTGAGTCAAATATCTTGATTAATGTCTGTTTCCTCTGGACTGTAAACATCGTTAGAGCAAGGACCCTGTCTGGTTCTGCTTGCTTTCTATTATTTCTCCAACAGTATGCCTAGCACATAGTAGGCACATAAATATTTGCTAAATGATCAGATCTTTGGCTATGCAAAGATAAAACAAAGATCCAGTTCTTGAGTGGCTGATGAGAAGCTAAATTGCTCTACAAAATAATATATATTTTTTAAAGAGCTATTTTTAACGGGAACCTCTTTGTGGAAGATTATGCTTTTATGGAGATTTTTTTTTTCTGGGTGTAGATTTGGATTATACTGTCTGAAGGTTGTTTTGGCAACATTCATGTATCCTTGCATCCAGGTGAACTCCTTCCACACGTTGGTTTTAGGAGGTCAGGAGCAGATTGTCAGGAAGACAATGAGCAATGTCTTTACTTCCGGCTGGCAACAGGCCCTAGACTCAAACAGGCAGTGAGCCCACCCTGAGCTATTGTACTCAAGTCAGATTGTAGTTCACCACTCTTCTGCCCAGATGGAAGAGTTTGCGGGCAATGAAGTTAAAATTAACCACAGACTAAGGCAATATATGGAGTTAAAATAATCACGGAAATGACTCCTTGACAGAAACATTTCTAAGATCTACAACTAACTGCTCTGCTTTTCCAGGAATGGTCCCTTCTGAAAGTGTGGAAGTGGGATGTCATTAGTCAGACTGAGCAGCAGAGTGGTTTCCACACTAAGCTTTGGGGAAGGACGTTCTCAGGACCTACCTTTTCCTATGCGAAACAAGTCACTATTTCGTTTGGGCAAATGTTTCTGAAAGAAGGGTTCTGGGAGCAAAATGTTTTCAAGGCAGTTGTTATTGGTACGGTCTTGTGTTTACAAGCAACAGAAACTGACCCTGGCCACCCATAACCTATGGAACTTATTGGAAAAACATGGGGTAGTTCAGAGAAAGATGCCAATAAACAGCCTCTTCAGGGCACCAACTTTAGGAGGAGTCAGCTCATCCTTTATTAGACCTTAGGCCGTTTTCAAGATTTAAATGCCCAAGAGAAGTTCATTGGCCTGACTTGAGTAACATGATCATTTCACAGAGAGGAGGGTGGGACACTTTGAATACTAGTCCCACTACCTCTGTATCCAATAGAAGAGGGATGGTTTCCCAAAGCTATGCTAGGAGGGGTTAAGATTGCTGAGTAGGCAAAAACATTAGATGTCCACCCATCTGCTGAATCACCGAGTGCACATTCAGGAAAATTAGCCTTCTCCTTGAGCCTGTTGCTGCTTATGGAACCCAAGCAAGAAACTTCCTATGTGACCTTGGACAAATCACACCCCCTCTCTGAGCCACAGTTTCCTCATTTAAAAAAAAAAAATTTATTCAACAATTTGGACCAGACGATCCCTAATGGCAAAAGCAACTTATAGTGTGGGAAAGAGCTAGAAGAGATGACCAGGAAGCCTCAGTTCCCCTCTGAGGCGTAATACTGGCAATGGCAATATGATCTTGGGTGACTCGGTTATTCATTCAGGTTGCCCTGTGAGTGAAATAAAGAGATTAAACTAGACACTTTTTTGGTTCCTTCTAGCTCTAAAAGTCCATGATTCTGTAAAAAGGCAGATGAAAGCAGCCATGTCAGTTTCTCCCCCTCCAAATCAGTGGGATATCCTTGTTCTTAGGAAATGCACACCTAAATATTAAAGGGTAAAGGAGCATGATGTATGCAACCTACCCCCAAATAATTCAGAAAATTTAAAAAGTAGATATATATAGAGAGAGGAGGAGAAAGCAAATGTGGCAAAATGTTAAAAAAATGGTGAATTTGGATGAAGGGGTGTGGGAGTTCTTTGTGCTATTCTTGAAACTTTTCTCTGTTTGTAATTATTTCAAAATGAATTTTTTTAAAAAAGTCAAAAGCAAATCTGCTCCTCCGCTTGCATGTCCAAAGGTCTTTTGATGAATTATTTGTGTGACAAATGCATATTTGTATGTTAATATTGCTAGATTCAATCTCTAGAGGAAGAAGTTCTTAGTGCCAAGGCATGAACTCTACACGAAGTTCTCGCTGTTATTATGACAAAGCGCCACTGTGGACCTGGAAGACTCTGGATAAGGCCTATCTATTTACTCTTGCCTGAGGAGTCTGACTAAGAGGGTGGAGATTTCCTGTTGGCTTTTATGCTTTTCTTTTGTTTTAATAGCATATATAGTCAATGCTTTGTACTTTTACATTTTTATCTATAACCCAACAAATGTCTGCTAAGTACTTCCTAACTTGATTTGAAGCCAACAATTACTAACTTCACACAGTCTTTCCTTATTCCAAAATGGATCCAGTGTCTAGAAGGATATTCACTGAAGCATTGTCTATATATCAGCAAAATACTGGAACCAACCAAGGGTCAATTAATAGAGTACTGGTTAAATAAATAATGGTACATTCAATGGAATAGTATTGAGATGCCAAAAAAAGAATGAAGCAGCTTTACATGAATGGATGTGGAACAATCTCTAAGGTATATTTTTAAGAGCAATGTGCAGTGAGTAAGTCCAATACTATTATATTAAAAATTGCTTGACGGCTGTGGCTCAATCAGTAGGGCTCCCGTTTACCATATGGGAGGCCCCAGGTTCGGTTCCCGGGGCCTCCTGGTGAGGGCAAGCCCGCCTACATGGCGCGGTTAGCTGACCCAGCGAGCACAAGCAGCAAGGGGGGGATAAATAAATAAATAAATAAAATCTTTTATTAAAAAAAAAAAAAAAATTGCTTGAGTGAATAAGCTGGTAAGCACAAAATTAATGCTTTTACCTGCTCAGAAAAATACAAGAAATCAATAACAGAGATACTCTTTGGAGAGAGGAACAGTGGGTGAGGGTAAAGGTCTGGGAGACAGGATAGGAGGGAGACTTGCTTTTCTCTTATATCTTTTGAGATTTATAGCAAATCCAATTTGTTTAGAGTTGTTCAACCTAATGTAGGGGTCAATGCCCCTTTAGGAATAGACCCCTGGTCCATTCTCATCATGTAGTGAAGATAGGTTAGTGAGATTAGGTTGCTGTAGCCAAGGAAATTGTCCTGTTACTCTGTGGATATTTTGAAGACTGGGTCCATGGCTTTTCATCATTCTTCTCTCAACACCTAACCCCATCTTTGCATATAGTAGGTGCTTAATAATTGTTTATTGAATTGAATTCAAGTGAATTTACTTGCAGTGCTTTTAGAGGCACTTGTACATATATTTAAAAATATTTCTTGGTGGTAACATACACACACACACACACACACACACATA
The DNA here is from genome assembly GCA_026826555.1 of Tolypeutes matacus. NCBI lineage: Eukaryota > Metazoa > Chordata > Mammalia > Cingulata > Chlamyphoridae > Tolypeutes > Tolypeutes matacus. Next base: position 19,808,793 of record JAKSZT010053825.1, read on the forward strand.
TATATATATATAAAACCTAAAATTTGCCATTTTTACCATCTTTCAGTGTATAATTCAATGGCATTAATTATACTTATAATGTTGTGTTACCATCACCACCATGCATTACCAAAAAATTTCTCATCATCTCAAACAAACTCTGTATCCATTAAGCAATAACTCTCCATTTCTCCCTCTCCCCAACCCCTGGTAACTTCTATTTTATTTTATTTTATTTTATTTTATTTTATTTTATTTTATTTTATTTTATTTTATTTTATTTTATTTTATTTTATTTTATTTATTTTATTTTTGAGGTACCAGGGCCAGGGATTGAACCTGGGACCTCATATGTTGTCCCTCAATTGTAAGTGAGCCACATTGGCTACCCAGAGTTTGTTTTTTCATTTGTTTGCTTGTTTGTTTGTTTGTTTTTAGGAGGCACCAGGGACTGAACCTGGGACCTCCCATGTAGGAAGAAGACATTCAACCACTTGAGCCATATCCACCTCCCCCTGATAACTTCTAATCAAATTTCTGTCTCTTTGAATTTGCTAATTCTAGATATTTCATATATATAGAATCACACAATATTTGTCTTTTTGTGTTTGGCCTATTTCACTTAGCATGATGTCTTCAAGGTTCATCCATGTGGTAGCATCGACATGAGTCTTGCTTGCTGGCTTAAGTATAGGTTTATTAGCCCTTCACATGTTTTCCTTTTTTTTTTTTTTTTTTTTTCCTATCCTAAAGGAAAAAGATAAAATAAACACTCATTTTTTTTTCATTCTGAAGAATTTAAAACTTAGCCAATCAATGGATATAAGTTGCTGCATCCCTTTTTTTGGTGGGCATTTGCTATCATAAACCAGTAAGTAAAACATGTTCACATTGTGACCCAGTAATCCCACCCCTAGGAATTTATCCTTAGAAAATAATCACATAGGTCAGAAAAAGATGTGTGTACAAGGATGTTTACTGAAGTGTTGATAATATTGAAAATTTGGAAACAATCTAAATGTTCATGGGTAGGCAACTACTATGGTATGTCCACTTAGTATGCCCATTAAAAATGATGGGGGAAAAAAGAAAACAAATAAAAAAAGAAAAAGAAAAGAAAAGAAAGAAAAAAAAGAAAAAATAAACAATAGGGGAGCATGTGTAGGTCAGTGGTTGAGCGCCTGCTTCCCATATATGAGGTCATAGGTTCAATCCCCAGACCTCCTAAAAATAAAAAATAAAAAAAGATATTTTCTGAATTGTATATTTGAATACAGTTAAAATGGGAAATTTTAGATTATATATATGTTACCAGAATAAAAACTTAAAAAAAAAAACAACAACATAGAATTGTACAATACAGTGAACCCTAATATAAAGTATAGACTATAGTTGATAGTATAACTATAATAATATTATTTCATCAATTGTAACAAAAGTACCACACTAATGCAAAGTGTTTTTTTTGTTTGTTTGTTTGTTTGTTTTTTTACCGGGAAGTCCCGGGGATCGAACCCAGGTCCCTCCATATGGGAGACGGACGCCCAACCAGTTGAGCTACATCCAACCCCAATGCAAAGTGTTAATAATAAGGAAAACTGTATGTGTAAGATGGGGTATATGGGAACTCTGTAGCTTCTGTATGATTTTTCTGTATATCTACAACTTCTCTAATTAAAAAAAAAAATGCAAAAAATGATCTATTTTTATTGATGAGGAAAAAAATCTGCAGCATATTGTTAAGTGATAAAAACAGGTTACAATGTATATGATCCATTTATATCAAATTTCAAACATACAGTGCTAACTGTTTATACATATGTTGAAATCTGGGAGAAATTTCACAAAATATTAAAAATGTTTATCTGTCCATGCTGGGCAATTTTAAATTTCCTCACATTTTACATTTCTTTCTGGAGTACACATTCTATCACCTTTACCAAAAAATGAAGCTATTAAAAAGAGGGAGAGAGAAAAAAAAGAGAGAGAGAGAGCATTCAGGTAGTTTCACTAGTTTTACTCTTTGACTCAACAAATATTTGTTGATTGAACCATGATATCCTAGAGTCACCTTCCTCTTTTATAGGCCAAAAGATTTTCCATATACCCATGTGAGAAAGCACTGAACCTAAGTCCTTATCAAGGTCCCTTTGAAAAAATGTAAGCACTAGAAAAATAAAATCAGAACAGTAGTTGCCTCTAGGGACTAGGGGTGATGAGTGACTGCAAAGAGGTATAAAGAAACTTTCTGGGATGATGGTAATGTTCTATATTTTAATAGAGCTTTGGGTTACAGAGGTGTATGCATTTGTCAAAACTCAGTGAATTTACTCTTAAGATTTGTGCATTCCTCTGTATGTTAATTTTACATCAAAAGAAAAAAAACTATAAACAAATTGGACCCTAGTTAGTGATATTGATGTCTGCAATTTACTTTGAAAGGCACCAAAAACAGGGTGCGTTAATGAATAGATAGAAGAATGGATAAATGGATAGATATATAATAGAGCATATAGAATAAAATGTTTATTGTAGAATATAGGTAGTGTGTATATGTGTGTTTACTGTAAAGTTCTTTCAACCCTGCTGTTTACAATTTCATAATAAAATATTGAGAAAAATGTAAGCACCAATCATCTATTGATATATTGAAGATGTATAAACTTTATCCTTATAAATTGAAATCAACAGATGAGTTCTAGAAATTGGCCCCAGAAAAATACAACCTTGTTGGATAGGTAAGCTATATAAATACATCTACGAGCACGTGACCTGTGCAGTCACACAGGGCCCTGAATTGCTGTTGCTGTCTTGAAATTCTTAAAAAATTTTTATCAAGAGTCCTCATGTTTTCATTTTGTACTGGGCCCTACAAAATATGGTGCTAGTCTTTATTTGTGAACATTTGTAATGTTACTAACATATGTTATGTTCTCTCTATATCAGGCATTATGCTCAATACTTTACATATGTTATGTCATTGAATCCTCAATAAAAGATGAAAGAGGGAGGTAATATCAAGATCCCCATTTTACAGGTGAACAGACTGAAGCTCAAAGAAGTTAAGCTGCTTGCTCAAGTTCACATATTTATTGTACCCTCAGTATGCCTGGTAGCACAGTACACATTGTAGATACTCAAAAATATTAATAATAATAATAAAATGGCAGTTCCCGTTTACTGAGTACCTTCCACGAGTCTAGCATGCTCTGAATGAAACCTGGCATGTCCTCTAACCAAAATTCTCCAGGTCTGCATCCCTTCCTCCAGTCCACATTCTCTGCCACCCTAAGTTATGGCAGAACTCCTTTCATGGTATCTTAGGCTTCTTCTTTAGAGTATACATCACAACTGTAATTAGGTGTTCCCTTGTTTAATACCTGTCTTCCTTTCTGGACTGGAATCTCAGTGAAGACAGGGACTTATTTTTATCTGCTAACCACTCTAGCATCCAGTGTTGTGCCTGGAACATAGCCTGCCAGGGCTTGATTATACATTTTGTCATTTAATCTCTATGAGACAGAGATTGTTACCAGCATGTTACAGGGGAAAAAGCCCAGGCTAGAGAAGTTAAGTCCAAGTCAGCCCACCATGGCAGGGGGCACAACTCACCACAATGTAGACCCACATCTGTCTGACTCCAAGGCTTCTCATCATTGCAGTGCAGCCCCCTGTTCCAATGTGACAACTGACACTATTTTCCGTCTCTAGGCACCACTTATTCCTTTCATATCACTCATTTAATATCTTCTTCCTATCTGACCTCCAGGCTCTCCAAAAAAAAAAAAAAAAGACTTGCTTTCCAACAAATAATTATGGCAAGTGATATTATAACCAGGCTGGCTGAAGCCAGGGTTTTATTTTTTAACCTTGATGAGTAAAGCAGCTGGAAACACTACCTCCTAAAAAGGATCAAATTTCCCTTTGGTCCTGTCCCTTCCTTAGTCCTGGGAAACAGCCTGAAGTGGCCTCTTGGGCTATATAAACGCAAAACAATTACCCACCCCTATTTCTTGGGGAAGGTATAATATAATTGAGGCAAAGCAATCATAGATTCTTTAGACTGTTAACAATGTGTCTCTTCGCAGTTTTCTGCCTCTATAGATTGTGATTTCTATAAGGAAATATTTTCCCCTAAGTGTGGACTTAGAGTGTCATATGCATTACTGGATATCCTTGCAGAGTTGTGAGTATATGCTATTCTATGAGCAATTGTTCGTGAGGGTTGAGGAAGTGGGGTGGAGAGGAGTGCTGAGCGAGTGAACAGGCTTGTCTTCACCCAGTGCTGGAGGAGAGGCCGTCAACAAGACAGGGAGGATGCTGGATGCAGCGCACTGTGGAGGAGACTGTCAGATTCCACCTGGGATTTTATTTAAGACTGAAAGTCCCAGAACTTAGGAACTAGACTGATGACAGACTCTGTTGTGCTTTGTCTTTTGCAGGCCAAAGGGAAAGAGGACCTTATCTGGTGGCCATGGAGTTTCCAGGGCATTTATGTTTTTGCCATTCTGAGGGTGGGTTTAGATTGTGAACTTCTCAGAGAAGCCACTGTGAATAGCCCCGCAGGATAGCTTATCTATTACCCTCCTTTTATGGTATTCTCCTCCTTCTGAAAAGACACACTAACAGGCACAGCCTGGCCTCAGTTGTGCTCTGGGGCTTATCCCACTTTTGTGGAGGAAAACTTCCAAAGTCAGTGGTGGAAGCAATGGTGACAGACATCTGTGCAGGGCAGGAGTGCCCAGTGGAGCTGCACTTTCACAAGGATGACAGACACAGAGCAGTGCCAGACCAGAAAGCAGGGCAGAAGAACATGAGGGAATGTTCCTAAGAACACAAGAGCCACATCCTGGGATATTGTCAGAAATGCTGCCGTAGGGGTATTACTATTTCTGGGAAATGGGCCATGAAGGCTTAAGCCATCATAATTTGAACTATAAAAGTAAGTATGATCTTATTTTTTGAAGTCAGAGACCAGCAAGGTATGATGTATATTTGAGTTACACTGTGTATTAGTCAGCCAAAGGGGTGGTGATGCAAAGTACCAGAAATCTGTTGGCTTTTATAAAGGGTATTTATTTGGGGTAGACGCTTAAAGTCACAAGGCCATAAAGAGTAAGTTACTCTCCTCACCAAAGTCTTTTGCCACGTGTTGGAGCAAGATGGCTGCCAGTCTCTGCAAGGGTTCAGCCTTTCTCTTCCTCTTAAGGGTCTGTGGTCCCAACTTCTTCCGAACTCAGCTAGCATAGTGTTCGTCTCTCTTCCTGGGGCCTTCCTGGTCTCTTTCTGGGCTCAGCTGCTCTGCTCTCTCCACAAGGCACGTTGTAAACTATCAGGTGAATGGCTTGGATCCCTCCCCAGGGCTCCAGCATCAGAACTCAGTTCTCTCCTCTACCATGTCGTTTTCTGTATGAGTGTCTGCCTATCATAGGGGCAGGGACTCATTGTCCTACTGATGTGGCCGAATCAAAGCCCTAATCTTAATTTAATCAAGTAAAAGTGAAACCTCTGAATTTAATACAATCAAAGAGTATCACCCCCAGAGGAACAGACCAGTTTACAAATATATTCAATATTTCTTTTTGGAATTCATCAGTAATATCAAACTGCCCCACACTGTATGTGATAAGCCAGTTTCCAGGGTGGCCCACAGTGATCCCCACCTTCTGATTTTCATGCCCTTACAGTCTTCTCCCACGGTGAATCAAGGCTGGTCAAAGTCCGCACAATAGAGTATGGGTGATTGGATTAGTCAGCCAAAGGGGTGCTGTTACAAGATACCAGGAATTGGTTGGTTTTTATAAAAGGGTATTTATTTGGGGTAGAAGCTTGCAGTTACCAGGCCATAGAGCATAAGTTACTTTCCTCACCAAAGTCTATTGCCATGTCTTAGAGCAAGATGGTTGCCAACATCTGCAAGGGTTCAGGCTTCTTCTTCCTCTTAAGGCCCTGTGGTCCCAGCTTCTTCCAATATCAGCTGCAGGCTGGGGTAAGTCTTGTCTCTCTCCCAGGGCTCGTTTCTCTCTGGGCTCAGCTGCTCTGTTCTCTCCACAAGGTCAACTGTAAACTATCAGGCAAATGACTCGTCTCTCTTCCTGGGGCCTCTGCCATGTCTAATAGAGCCTTCTCTCTTTCCTCACATATCTGCTTCTCTGTGTTCTTCTCCTGTGTGTTTACTTCCCGGGGCTCTAGCTCAAAACTCTAACTTTCTCTTCTGCCATGTTGTGTTCCCTGTGAGTCCCCACCCCCTACTGATATGGCCCAATCAAAGCCTTAATCATTATTTAACCAAGTAAAAGTGAAACCTCTGAATCCAATCCAATCTAATATGCCTAGAGGAACAGACCAGTTCACAAACATAATCAGTATTTCTTTTTGGAATTCATCAATAATATCAAACTCCACAGTGACTTTCAAAGCTAAGCCATAAAGTACATGCAACTTCTGCCTTTGCCTCTTGAATCACTTGCTCTGGGGGAGGCCAGCAGTAATCTTGTGAGAAATCTGAAGAGGTCCACAAGGAGAGGAGACGAGGATTCCACCAGCATCCAGCACCAACTTGCCAGCCATGTGAGTGGGCCACATTGGAGGTGGGTCATATTCCAGCCCCATTCAAGCCTTCAGATGCCTGCAGCCCTGGCGGACTTACAACTGAACCTCAGAGAAACCTGTCACCAGAACCAAAAGGCTCCCACCTGACCTGTAGAAACTATGAAAAATAATAAATGTTTATTGTTGTTTTAAGCCGCTAAGTTTGGGGATAATTTTTATACAGCAATAGATAATTAAAACACTATACTATGGATTCTATATAATAAATGTCTATATAAAATTCTGCCAAAAATAAATAAATAAAATAAAAATTTAAAAAACAAAGCTCTACCTAAAGGAGTCAGGAAAGTCTTCAGAAAAAGAGGCCATGAGTTGAGATTTCAGAAATGAGTAGGAGCTTGAAGGTAGATTTAAGGTAGAGAAAGGCAAGTCATTTCAGGACAAAGAATCAGCGTGACCATGGGACCAGAGGGAAAAGAGCATGGCCTATTTGAAAAACAGCAATTAGTTCAGCATGACTGGCATGCAATATGTTTAAAGAATGAGGTAGAGAGAGATTAGGAGAGTAGATAGGAACCTACTCACTAAAGGACCTTACATACCATGCCAATGTATTTGTTTTTTGTTGTTGTTGTTGTTGTTTTTTAAAGATTTATTTATTTACTTTATCCATGTTAAAACCCCCCTTCCCCATTTGCTGTTTTGTGTCCATTCGCTAGGCAATTCTCTGTGTCTGTTTCGTGCCATCTCTTCTCGTCCTCCTCCTCCAGTCTTCACCAGGATTCAATCCTGGAGACCTCCGATGTAGGAGAGAGGTGTTCTGCCACCTGCGCCACCTCAGTTCCTGGCTTTTGGAGCATCTCGTCTTGTTTCTCCCCTGCGTCTCTCTCCTGTTAGGTCATCATATTGCTGCATGGCTCCCGGGGCCTGGCGGCTCACCGGCACACAGAGCCTGGTAGCCCATGTGCCTTCTATATATATATATTTTATTTTACTGGGAGGTCCCGGGGATCGAACCCAGGTCCCTCCATATGGCAGATGGACGCCGAACCATTTGAGCCACATCCACCCCCTGTATTTGTTTTTCTTTATCATGAAAGCAATGAGGAGCCATTGAAGAATTTTTAAGCAGGTAACTGACATGATCGATTGTATGTTTTCGAATGATGGTCAAATGGAAATGGACTGGAAGCAGAAAGACCTTTAGAAGCTGCTGCAAGTCTAGATGAGAAATAATTAGTGCCTCAACTAAAGCTTTAGCAGTGCAAATAGAGAGGAGGGAATGGTTTTCTGGGGTTTATAGGCGATAAAATTTTTAGAATATTGGGTTGAGGGGAAGAGAACATGTGAGATCTGGGAGGAGGAACACATTTTGAGGGAGTGAGTTGAATGGCCCATGGGACATCCAGGTAAACATACATAGTGGGCAACCAGAAACACGGGTCTTGGACAGTACCCAACGTGTGAGGTCAGGCAGAAGATGGAGATATAAATTTTGATATCATTTTCATTTGAGCAGCCATTATTAAAATGTAAGTAATCCCATGGAAGAGTAAAATCTTAATGATTTAGAGCTAACATCTATGGAGAAGATTTATCTTCCACTTACAGCAAAGCCATTTAGAAATAAGATTTATAGTAAGAACCTGGGATCAGATTGGAGGGGTAGAGCTAGAACCAGGTAGAGGTTGTGAGAGTACCTTGAAGACCACCTTCGAACATCTCCCAGTTTTGCAGGAACTGGACCATCAGCAGAACCTGATGACAAATTGGATATACAGATTGAAAGAGAAGGAAGAGTCTGAAAAATGAACCTCGTCCAAATAAGTTTCCTATTTAGATCTGTCCTATTTCTTGTTAGGGTCTAGGCCCCTATTATAGATCATTGATTTTCTTTTTAAATTAAATTTTGTCTGTTTTCTCCAGCTATTTTCCAGTGTATTTGTATCCGTTTCATAATCTGATACTTCCTCATATCTTTTTCCCTTTCTCCTCTTCCTACTTTTTAGGAACAAAACAAACAAAATCTCTCCCTTATTGGGTAGTATATAACAGGTGTGACACAGTTCTTGATTTCCTTTATTGAGTACTTTATAGGCACAGCACAATTCTTATTTCATTTTCAATAGCTATCAAATTTTTTGAAACTGTTTTTCAAGTAATGGAATGATTTCCATCTTTAACATTTAAGTGTGCCCCACCTGATTTGAGTTAAGTTACTTTTCCAAGAACTATGTGTTTAGAAATACCATATAGATAACTGCATTGTCCATAGCATTAGCATTTCAAGAATTAAAGAAAAAGTACTTGCAGGTCATGTAGTTTTGTAATCCACTTGGGAAGAAGAATCATTGCAGTAAATGTGCAAAAATCTCAGACTTTGAACAATACTTTGTCCTTTGGTTGTTTCAAGACTATTTCTGCCTCTGTAAAATATTAATATCAGTGGAATTCATGTCACCTTCTTTGTGCAAATAATTGTGGTGTTTTAAAAAGGAAACCACTTAATTTTTGTTAGCAAGAAAGCCCAAGGAAAATAATGTTAAAAATGAGTAAATGGAGCTGAGTATTTTTACCAGAGTGCTTAGTAGAAAGAGCTCAAGCATAAAGAGACACCACTTAATGGACTTCACTTTTCCATCATTTAATTGATGAAAATAGAAGCTTACTAAAAATGTTCTAAGGCAAAAATGTCTAATGAATAATTTAAATTTAGCTTTAGGTAAAATAGTTTAACAGCATAATTAAAGGTAAAACTGCAAAATCCCAGTAGCAGATTTTTTTCCAAGATGAAAACAGTGCTTTTTTCTGATTACATAATTGATATGCTCATTGCAAAAAAATTCAGTTAATACAGAAAAGAAGCAGGAAATAAATTACATAAATCTCACTAGCCACAGATAAGCATTGTTAACATTTTGTACACTTGCTTCCAACCATCTCTTCATACATATATTTGCATGTGGATATGAATGCAAGGGATTTGACTTACAAAGAATCACACTCTACATAGTGTCCTGTAAACTGATCCTTTTGTTTTGCAATCGTTCTATAAATATAGATCTATCCTAGCTTTCTAAATGGATGAATAGTATTACACTCTATTTAAATACCATAATTTATTCAACCATTCCCACATTATTGAATATTTAGATTGCCCCCAAGGCCTTCATTTTATTAGCAATGCCAAAGTGAACATCCTTGTCCTACTTCTTCCTTTATTTTTCTGATTCAAATAAAATCTGGCTTAGAGGCCCCACTCATCAAGGTGGACAATAGTTATTTCTGGGATTCCTTTATGTACTTATCTTCTAATAATAATTCCCTAGAAATGGGATATTTCCTGAGCTAAAGTGTATTCAAAAAGCAGAATTTAATGATACTGACATAATTTTTAAAAATATTTCACCCTCTCTCCCATATTTTTTGAGCTGCTTTAAATTAAATTAACCAAACATTTATTCAAAGAATATTCATTCACTGAAGAGTCAACTAATATTGATTGAGCACTTACAATGGGCTAGGCACTGTTCTCGGCATTTGGGATAAATATCAATGATTAAAACAGAAAGAATTTGTGGAGTACCTATTATGTGTACAACCTTCTGGGATATAAAAAAAAGTCCTTTTCTTAAAGGGACTTACAGTTTTGTTTGGAAGAGAGGCACATTGCCAGCAGTAATATTAGAAAGCCAGTGAGTAATAGGTATGGATTTTCACTACAACCTCTAGGAGCAAAAAGTGTCATATTGTTAGCAGGACGCTCTGGGTTATAGGCTTCTAGGTTCTTGGCAATTTGCCTACCATAGGGTAGACAAGGGAGTAAAGAGTTTATTAAGAAACAAGAAAAGAAAAAGAGTACACAATTTGAGACATGGATTGCGCAACGTGGTATAGGATGAGTCCTCATGTGGGGCCACGGGTTAGTCCTTTTGAGATCGTTCCTCCTCCCCTTTCCTAATGTTGGGGAAGGGCCCCAGCTATTTGCTGTTTTGATTGGTTGCCTTACAATCTCTGCCTATTAGCTCTCAGGGGACCAATGGGAGGCCTGTTTGGAGTTATCTGGAGCTTCCCCTTGACCCCGGAAAGAGTTCCAAATGGGACCTCGTGGCCAGGGTCTCGCAGGGTCTTTCTGGCTTTCTTAGTAGCAGAGGGTTTCCGGGTGGAGTCTCACGGCCATGTTCTCTGCTGGGTCCAACCCACCTTCCCTCTTTCCCTACACTAACCTGTCTCAATATTTCTTTATTTTTCTAATTCAAATAAGATCTCTCTTAGAGTTACACCCATCAAGATGGACAAGAGTTATTTCTGGGATTCCTTTCCCCACTGTAGTGAACTATAAACAACCTTGAAGGTTTGAGTGACCCTGGGACACTGAAGTGGGGGTGAGGCTGCTCCACTCTCCTCCACGCTCAGCAGGGAGGCACCTGCACACCCTTGCTGCTGCCTCCAGGGTCTCCAGGTACAGTGGCCTGCCTCCCAGCATCCTGCAGCCATCCCAACCCAAGTCCTGTCCTCTGCTGGATGCTCTGCGAGAGGGAGACACTTGGAAACCTTAAAAACTCCACAACCCCTTCCCGGCCTCACAGCAATTCAATTATTTTTGCAATAGGGGAGAATTCTTGGAAAACAAAGACCCATTAATTCTCTGCTGGGTCAATGGAAGGGCAGAACTCCAGCCCACGCATTTTCTTGAGGAGTTGGGAAGAGGGGAACTACGGCTCATGCTTTCCAGATAAATTTACAACAGACAACTAGACAGCTGGCTTTGAAGGAGTTACTTAACCTCCTTAAACCTCAAACTCTTTATCTGTAAGATAGCAACAAATAGCAACTCCATCCTGTCCATCGTAAAGGACAAAATACTTAACTGTTTTTGGCTCCTCTCTTCCTCTCACCCCCAAGCCATCACATTCTGCCCTGTTGTACCTTCAAAGATCTAAAATTGGACTACTTTGAAGAAAACCCCACAGGGGTCCCTCTGGGTTTTTGTTTTGGACAGATAGATCGGCATCTACACTGGATGGTCGTGAGAGAAAGCAGGTTTATTAGTGCCCAGGGAAGGACAGGAGATGGGGTGTCTCAAATCTGCCTTCCCCGAACAAGGGGGGCATGGGTTTTTTATGGATTCAAATGGGGGAGGGTGGAGTGATTACCATCACAATGCTAAGTATACACAAGGGTGAGTCTAGTTTTTGAAATAACCATAAACAAAGGTAAGTTCAGTCTGGCCAATATCAGTAATTCCATGTATTCTGGCTATTCTATGATATACTGGGGAAAAAACAAACAAACAAAAACGCACCTATAGAGCCTATATATTCAGTATTCATAAGCATTTGTTAATTCTTAATCTTTGGTCACAATTTCAGTCTTGATTTTCGCTTTAAAACAAGCTGGGCATTTTTTTTTTTTATCAACTAAGCGACTAAAACTATTTTAACATTAGGTTATGGAGGACAGGACTTCTCACCACCTCCACGGCTTCCAGCGGGGGGCCAAGCCTCCATCATCTCTCACCTGGATCATTGCAGTAACCTCCTAACAGGTCCCCCTGATTCTATTTTCAAGGCAATAGTCTGTGGCCCTTTTAAAACTGAAGATACCTTTCATCTAGAAAAATTCTTAAACTAGCCTACAAAGCCCTCCTATGTGAGTTAGCCCTTCTCTACTGCATTTTTCTGCTCTTATCCCCAACCACTCTACCCTTACTAAAACAGGTCAAGCATACCTCTTGTATTAGCTGTTTTCTCTGCCTCCAGCTATCCTCAGGGCTGATTGTCTCCATTCAGGTATCTGCTCAAATCTTTGTCTTTATCAGTATTCTCATACTCTGCTTCTTCATTTTCCTCCACAGCACTTGTCTGACGTAGTGTATACTTACTTGTTTATTATCCCTTAATAAACAAAAAGGGATTGTAACCCCCTTTAAGGAAGGGACTTGTCTATTTAGTTTTTCAATGTCTGGTACACACTAGGTGCCAAACAAATATTTGTTTAATGAGTGAGTGGACAATAATCATAATCTCTATCTTTCAGAGTTGGGGTTAGTATTCATTGAGACAATCTGGTGCCTGGCAAATAGTAAGGATTCTGTAAATAGTTACTCTTATTATTGTATCCTTATTACTATGATGTTTAAACTAGGTTTTGAGGACATTCCAGGAAAGGGACTGACTGGAACAGAGACCTAGAAGTAGAAAATACCCAGCAGGTAGGTGTGACTAGTGTTAAAAGTGTGTGAGAAAATTAGAGATTGGTAAGAGATAGGGTCAGAAATGTAGAGACAGGGCAGAATGTGGAGGGAATTGAAGTCAAAGCTCAGAAGTTTGGGTTTTGTCCCTAACAGTGGGTGACCATCCAGGATTTTCAGCAGAGGAAGATGTGATAAGATCTTGGTTTCTGAAACTTCTGTGGTGATAATCAGTTAGCCTGTGTTGCAAAGTTGCATTTTCTACTTGTTTAATCATAGGACACAATGAGTTTCTTTAAGAAACTTTGCTGAACTCTTTCAGGTACATGTTGATAAGACCTGGCCACCAGATAAAGATTATCTATGACTGTCTTTTCTCGTGGGGGAGGGAGGGGACTAAAAAAGCTAAGAGCTAGCGCCTTAGTGATTCTTTGGGGTTCTAATTGGGCTAGTTCCCCTTTCTGGATTCTAATTTGCTTAACCTTTGGACTAAATCTATTTCCAACCTTGGCTGTATTTCATATCTTGGTTTTCTACCTGACCTGCAATTTCTGACCACATCCATCTATCTGTATTATACGCCCCAACTTTCAATCTAAAATCTTGCCATTCAAAGCATGGTCTTAGGATCAGCAGCAAGGCATCACCTGGGAGCTGGTTAAAATTCGCAGGACCTACCCACCTAGCCCCACTGATTCAGAATCTGTATTTTCAAAAGATCCCTGGTGATTTGTGTACACATTGAGGTTTAAGCCCGGCACTGTCCTTAAACATCCCTTAACCATTGGCTGCGCCAGTCTCCTTCAGATAAAACATACAGGGTGTTTGTTTTCTCAACAAAGTTTAGAAACAAGTCCTTTAGCCACCATCTTCAACTAGAGAGCCTACCACACTCTACTTTCTGTACAGAAAATGTGAAGAAGGGACTGCTCTGAAAGCCTGGTGTTTCTCAAAGTACAATCCCCAGATTACCTGCATCTGAATAACCTATAGGGTTCAGGGGGCTCCCACCTTACAGCTACTGAATCTGACTCACTCTTTTGGGGTGGAGCCCTGCAACTCATTTTTTAAACAAATATCCAGTGCATACCAATTATCCGAGAACCCACAACTTGCTGGCTGCAAAAACAAATGCAGCTTCTGACTTAGTATCTATCCCTTCTGAATCTTGGATCCCCTTTCCGGTTCTGACCCCATTGTCTTACCCTGTCCAGCAGTGGGTTATTTGAAATACAGTAATTTAGTTACAATCCTATCGTTAGGGCTATTTTTGTGACAGATCCCACACAAATGTTGTTCTGGTATCTCTTTATCAGAAGTATACACAAAGCATTCTAGAATTTCATTTTTCATTAATCAGTCACTAATGTAATAAATTATGAACTATATGTAAATGAAATGCAAATGTTCCTAGCAAATTAAATGTTTATTTCTAAGCTTCTTAGCATTTTCCTACATAGTAAAAGAGAGAATTTTTCTTATATCTGATGCATTTTTTTCTAAGTCACTGTGTTCATCTTCACAAGTATCTTTTATCAGGCCAGCCAGTTTCTTAGTCAATTCTACTGGGAAAATATGTGGGAAGAGGGAAGGGGTGGTAGCAGATATATTATTGATTACTTTGGGCTATTGTTTAGCTAAGCAGTGGCTTTAGTATATAGTTCACCTGGGCCTGGGAATTGTGGCACAGGGGCAAGCACTGAAATGGCACTTGGTGCTTGCAGTTTGTGGGTCTACCTCTTGTCAAAGGCTCCCACCATTGACATGAAATTCGAGAACAGGTGAAGGAATAGCAGACTTGTTATATAGTTATTAGTTAAGAAATTAAAGTACACAGTTTGAATCTACATTAATAGATATTAAATACCAAGTTAATTAAGCCACAGCTCTTACAAATTAAATTTAAATGAAGTCTTAATATTAATGTAGAGGGAGAGAGGTAGAATAGAATGTATTCCAGACTTCTCTACCCACCCTTTTTTTTTTATTTTACCGGGAGGTCCCGGGGATCGAACCCAGGTCCCTCCATATGGCAGATGGATGCCCAACCGTTTGAGCCACATCCGCCCCCCTCTACCCACCCTTGACAGTGTTGCTTTAGATTAAAAAATCCTTCTTTCAAAAAAATTAGAAAATCAAAAACAAAAGTCTCTTTTCTCTGTTGAAAGGTTCAAGACTTCAAGGTCATTCTCTAATGTTTCCTTATTTATGTACACTTTTCTGAACCCTCAGCAAGATATAATCTCATCCCTTTAGATTCCTTTCAGCGCTTCCTTCCTTTTTAATTCTCATTTTCCAGTCCTCTTAGTCTTCTTACTTCTTCTTCCTAGATTTGTAGTCACATCTGGGCCTCCCCTTCTTGGTTGTACTTCCTTGGCCAATTATAAATTCCTTCAGGCAGAAACTATGGATTTTCTTCTTTACCTGTCAACAAGTATTTATTGGATTCTCTATGCCGAACATAGTGAGGCATACAAAAAAATAAATTATAAAACATTTATGATTTAGTTCAGGAGGAGAGTCTTACCCTTGAGAAACTGTAGCAATTACTGTAAAAGAATAGATAAGTATATGACTAATAGAGACAAAAGCCCTAATCCCATGCAGTCTGTCCTGGGAATTGCAAAATCACTGAAAAAATATGTGGCTGCCTGGGCCCTGAACACTAAGCAGTTTAGCCTTGGGCACTGCAGTAAAGTCCTGGTAGCCTAGAGAGATTGGATGCTCCAGCAGAGCTGCTTGAATTCAAATGAAAAAATGTGGGCAGTGAATATCTTCAAACCATCCCGATGGTCCAAAGCCAAAGGCCAAAGGTTTGGGCCCAAATTTCCTAGATTCCATTATTTCCAGAGTTTCTGTATACTTCAAGGGAAGGAATAAGGGTACACTGAAGATTAATCATTCCATCAGCTAGGCAGGTGAAGCCCGTGCCAAATTTAAACTGATTTAGAAAAATTAAAAAGGGTGGAATTTCTGCATGTTTTGAAGCAGTTCATAGGTTACATGAATTGTATTCCTTCTGATAACTATCCCAACTTTCCTTCAGGTACTCTCTTTATTCCATTCTTATTCCATTTGGTTCAGGTGATGCTCTATCCCCTAGTTCCAGGGGCAGAGACGTGCTCCAATTCTGACCAATCAGCACCCAGAATTTCTCTTACGGCTGTATTGGTCCAGAGATGAGTATGACCAATTCAAGATTGTCAGGTCGAAATCCAGGAATTGCTTGAAAACTTCCAGAAAGAAATGCTTTCTATTTTTCCATTGGACTTGAACCTGGGAGTATATGAATCTGAAGCTTTGGGGTGAGGGTGGGGGATTGGGATTAAGGAGAGGGGTGAGTAAAGCCAATTCAATGGAAGGCAGAACCCAGAAATGGAAAGCAACAAAATCCTAATGACATTGTTGGAGCTTCTGGACAGAATCACAATAAAGTCAGATGTATGCTGAAAGTTTGTTTTGTTATTTTTAGTTGTTGTTTATCTGCATCCTGAAAGTTTGTAACAGGAATTATTAAACTTCCTTTTATTGTTTAACAGAGCCACTTGAGTTGGATTTTCTGTCACGTGCAACCAAAAGAGTCCTAACTGACATGAAAACTTTTAATTGTGTGGTACATATTCTAAATGTTTTGATTGAGAAACACTAAGGAGTACAGTAGGGCAAACCTGTCAGGGAAGGCTGATAAAAACATTCCTAGAAATGCTACAACTATGCCTATTTTGCTCACTGTTGTAATCCTAGCAAGTAGTCACTGAATATTTGTGAATGGAACTTCAAAGCACATATTATTCCTATAGATCAGCAAGCCTGGCTCTTGGAAATTATGTACCTGGAACCAAATTTTTAATCTACTTCATCAAATTATTCATAGGAGATTGCCATCTCAGTGACACTACAAAAACATACTTCACAACAGTCATTCCTAATGAGAAGTAGGCCTCTTTGTAAATTTGACAAGGTCTCTAGGAATAGCAGTCCAAGTTTGGAGGCTTGGTTTTTCCTTTCTTTTCCTTAGGCAAAACTCTTACAATAGAATTAAAATTTGCTTTGTCCTCTTCTTTTATGCCTCTGGAACTGCCCAGCTGGGAAGTCAGCCAAGGAAGACTTCCTGGATTAAGTTAAACTTAGGTAACCTTTTTAGTTTGCACTATCAAACTTCACTAGTTTGCCCAGAATATAGAAGAGAACAAATATGTTCAAAACAACCTGTTTGGGGGACTTCCGGGAAGATGGCAGACTAGTAAGACACGGGAATCTCTTCTCCAGAAAAATAGCTAGAGGACAAGCTGAAACAGCCCCGAAAAAGATCTTCTAGGGTTTAGGACAGCAGGTGAAGGCTGCACACCACCCAGAGGAGAGAGGGACAGAAGAGGGAAATCGCAACAACAGAACCGTGAGTTGCAAGTAGCAGCTTCTGCTGCTGCCGGCACCCTCCCCCACACTCTTCAGAATTCTCGGGCCTCTGGGCCTGCGACCACAGACAAAAGGGGCTTCAGGGATCTGCCACTCCCGGAAAGGGGAGAGAGAGGGACACAGCCTTAGGCTGACTCAGGTGTGACTTGAAATTTGGGCTGCGGAGTCCCACGGACCCTTCCACACAGCGGTTTGCCCTGGGAGCCTAGAAAGGACTGGAGAAATCCGACCCTCACAGCCTCCCTCTCTTCTAGTCTGGACTAATTGTTGAGGACTCCACGGGAGAGGGGAGAGAGAGCCTGGGGCTGACCCTGCTTTGGACTCCCAGGTTTGGTCTGCCCTTTCCCGAGAACACTTCCAGGCTGGGTGGGGCTGCGCCATTGTTTGCCTTGGAGCCTGCAAGGGGCTAAAGAAATACAAACCTCCCAATCTCCTCCTCTACTAAAGGGACTGATTGTTGAGGATTCAGAAGGGAGTGGAAATATTTCCTAGATGGGAAAAGGGGGGCGCTACGAGAGAAGCCTGGAGAACTGTCTCAGAAAGTTTGAATCACAGGGCTCTTAGCCCCCAGACAGGAAGCTCTATCACATTGATCTGGTCTGTGTCACAACAAATCCGCTCTGACCAGGCATTGAATTGAGAGCTGCCAACAAGCGCCATCTCCTGGCAGACCAAGGAAGTGCATATAAGAAAAAAAATGAGAGAGGCTTTTCCTGGCCTCTATAGCCTCCCTATCCAAGGCCCTAGGAAACAACTCTACAACCAATTAATGGGTCCAGTGCCCAGTTTTGAGCAACCAGCAGAACAATCCTGACAATCAAGGTTGAGCCAAAAATCAAAGAGCTATGGTAACCCACAGCCTCCTGCCACTAAAACCCCATAAAAGAGAAAGAGATAGAGCATCTAAGTAAAATACAAACTAACCAGATGCCTAAGCACCAGCAAAAAATTACGAGCCATACTAAGAAAATAGAAGACATGGCCCAAGAAAAGGAATACATCAAAGTCCCAGAAGAGATGCAGAATTTGAGAGAACTAATCAGTGAGATGAGCACAAATTTCCAAAATCAAATTAATGAGATGAAAGAGAATATAGTTAAAGAGCTCAATGACATCAAGAAGTCATTGAGCAAACGCAAAGAGGAATTTGAAACCCTGAACAGAAAAGTAATGGAGTTCATGGGAATGAAAGACACAATAGGTGAAGTCAAAAATACATTTGAAGCATACAACAGCAGACTCGAAATGATAGAGAAAGAATAAGTGATACTGAAGACAGAGCAGCTAAAATTGAAGAGAGAAAAGAACAGAGAGAGAAAAGAATGGAAAAAATTGAGCAGGGGCTCAGAGAGTTGAATGACAACACAAAACGCAAGAACATATGTGTCATGGGAGTTCCAGAAGGAGAAGAGAAAGGAAAAGGGGCATTTGAAGAAATAATAGCTGAAAATGTCTCAACTCTCACGAAAGAAATGAACTTACATGTCCAAGAAGCACACCGTACCCCAATAAGAATGAATCCAAATAGACATACGCGAAGACACATATTATTCAGCATGACAAATGTGAAAGATAAAGGGAAAATTCTCAGAGCAGCAAGAGAGAAGCAAATGATCACGTACAAAGGACGTCCAGTAAGACATAATGCAGATTTCTCTTCAGAAACCATGGAGGCAAGAAGACAGTGGTATGATACAATTAGGAAACTGAAAGAGAAAAACTGCCCGCCGAGAATTCTTTATCCAGCAAAACTGTCCTTCAAATATGAAGGTGAATATAAAGTATTCACAAACAAACAGAAACTAAGAGAGTTTGCAAAAAAGAATCCACCTTTGCAGGAAATATTAAAGGAAGCCTTAGAACCTGAAAGAAAAAGACAGGAGAGAGAGGCTTGGAGGAGAGTATAGAAGAAAGAAAAGCAGAAAGGATAACCAAAAGAGTAAAAAGAAAGACAAAAATAAGATGACATATGAAAACCAAAGAATAAAATGGAGGAAATAAATAGTGCATTTTCAGTAATATCATTGAATGTGAATGGATTAAATTCCCCAATCAAAAGATACAGGCTGACAGAATGGAGAAAAAAACATGAGCCATCCATATGCTGCTTACAAGAAACTCATCTGAGACACAAGGATACAACCCGGCTGAAAGTAAAAGGTTGGAAAAAGATACTCCATGCGAATAGTAAACAGAAATGAGCAGGGGGAGCTATACTAATATCAGACAAAACAGACTTCAAATGCAAAAAAGTGATAAGAGATG
>JAKSZT010053825.1:19828597-19865752 GCA_026826555.1 Tolypeutes matacus
TATACAAGAATCAACTCAAAATGGATCAAAGATCTAAATATAAAATCCAGGACCATAAAACTACTAGAAGAAAATGTAGGGAAACATCTTCAAGACCTTGTAGTCGGTGGTGGTTTCTTGGACCTCACACCCAAAGCACGTGCAACAAAAGAAAAAGTAGGTAAATGGGACCTCCTCAAAATTAAACACTTTTGTACCTCACAGGACTTTGTCAGAAGGGTGAAAAGGCAGCCAACTCAAGGGGAAAAAATATTTGGAAATCACATATCTGATAAGGGTTTAATATCCCGGATATATAAAGAGATGTTACAACTCAACAATAAAAAGACAAAGGACCCAATTAAAAATGGGCCAAAGACTTGAATAGACATTTCTCCGAAGAAGAAATACAAACGGCAAAAAAAACACATGAAGAAATGCTCAACATCACTCATGATTAGGGAAATGCAAATCAAAACTACAATGAGAAATCATTTCACACCTATCAGAATGGCCACTATTAAAAAGACAGAGAACTACAAATGTTGGAGAGGATGTGGAGAGATAGGAACACTTCTTCACTGTTGGTGGGAATGCAGGATGGTACAACCACTATGGAGGACTGTTTGGCAGTTCCTAAAGAAGTTGAATATAGACTTGCCACGTGACCCTGCAATACCACTCCTGGGTATATACCCAGAAGAACTGAGAGCAGTTACACGAACAGACATCTGCACACCGATGTTCATAGCCACATTATTCACCATTGCCAAAAGTTGGAAACAACCCAGGTGTCCATAAACAGATGAATGGATAAACAAACTGTGGTCTATTCACACGATGGAATATTATGCAGCTGTAAGAAGAAATGAAGTCATAAAGCATATGGCAACATGGATGAACCTGGAGAACATTATGTTGAGTGAAGCAAGCCAGACACAAAAGGACAAATACTGTATGAATGCATTACTATGAACCAAATATATTGTGTAACATATTGTTTGATTCAAAAAAAAAAATTTTACATGTATCCATTACATTTAATTGAGAAATGTATATATTTATTCATCTCTGTTTACTTTTTAGTTTTTAATTGTTTATGTTTTCAATTATTAAATGTACAAAACAAAGTTGAAAAAAAAAAAAAAAAACCTGTTTGGGATTTTTCTCAGGCAAAGTTGCTGATCATTCAGTGTTAGACTAATGAAAAATAAAAATCAGTGAGAGAAAAACCATGACAGAAAGTTGAAGACAAACTCTGGATGATTCTTTGCTTCTTTAAATTATAAAAAGAGAATCAAATTTATTTTAGGGTGATTTTTCAGATTTACTCTCCATTTTAGGTCGTGCTAAAGAAAAATTATAGTTTGGGAAACTTTTTGCTCTTTTGCTTTTCTCCTAACAGAGGCAGGATGGGGTAGTAAGAAAGAATGTTGGTATATGTCTACAGAGGTCTGGCTTCTAGCAGAATTTTGCCACTGATTTGTTAGGGGAAGTAAGGCCAGTCACTGGCTCTCTGAGCTGCTGTTTCCTCAGCCATATGTTGAGAGAATTGTTGAATCTCAAAGAACTCTAGGAACTCTAATAATATATTTTTTAAACAATTTATTGAATTTATTGAAGTATATCATTCATACATGAACATACATAAACTATAAGTGTTCAGTAAACATCGTGAACTTACAAAACAAACATGCATAACATCATACAGGGCTCCCACACATCACCCCCCCCAAACACCCTGCACTGTTGTAAAACATTTGTTAACAAATCAAGAAAGAGCATCATCAAAGTATTACTACTAACCATAGTCCGTATCTTCCTCCCCTATACATTTTTTAAGGATTTATTTATTTACTTACTTTTATCCATTTTTACCCACCCCCCACACACACCCCGGTTTTTGCTGCTTCTGTGTCCATTCCCTTAGCCACTCTCGGCACCTCCGATGTGGGAGAGAGATGTCCTACCACCTGTGTCACCTTAGTTCCTGGTTTTTCAGTGTGTCTCATATTGGCTCTCCCTTGTGTCACTCCCCTGTTATGTAATCTTGCTGTGTGGCTCGTGGGGCCTGGTGGTGCACCTTCTATATTTTTCTCTTTTTTATTTTTACTGGGAGGTCCCGGGGATTGAACCCAGGTCCCTCCATATGGGAGACAGATGCCCAACCCCCCAAGCCACATCTGTCTCCCTGCTATATCTCTTAAGGTTGACCAAAGATACCCAAAGTTACAGTCTTTTCCCATACGGGATGGTCATATAACAAATCAGGCTTAGTGTATCACCAGCATTCTGAAAACCAGACCTAGGGAGAAAAACTAGGTCTGGGGACACATGCATGGTTTCTAATATAGCAAATATTTAGCCTACCCTGATTGTCACAAAATCAGGTCAGCGAGAATATTCACAAAATATTTGTCCTTTTGTGTCTGATTTATTTCACTCAACATAATGCCCCCAAGTTTCATTCATGTTGTCATATGTATCCCATTCATTTCTTCTTACAGCTTAATAGTATTCCATCATATGTATATACCACATTTTATTTATCCATTCATTGGTTGATGGACACTTGGGTTATTCCCATCTTTTAGCAACTGTGAATAATACCACTATGAACATCCGCGTGCCAATGTCTGTTTATGTCCCTCCTTTCAGTCCTTCTGAGTATATACATAGTAGCAGGATTGATGGATCATATGGCATTTCTATACTTAGCTTCCTGAGGAACCACCAAACTATCTTCTCAGTGGCTGTATCATTCTACATTCCCACTAGAAGTGAATGAGTGTTCCAATTTCTTCACATCCTCTCCAACACTTGTAGTTTTCTGTTTTCAGAAGAACTGAAATGTACGAACAGACATTTTCAAAAGTTTCAAAGCTTTATGAAGTCCCATTTATCTATTTTTTCTTTAGTTGCTCAAGCTTTTGGTGTAAAGTCTAAGAAACCATTGCCTACCACAAGATCTTGAAGATGCTTCCCTGCATTTTCTTCTAGGGGATTTGAAGTCTTGGTTCTTATATTTAGGTCTTTGATACATTTTGAGTTAATTTTTGTATGTGGTATGAGATAGGGGTCCTCCTTCATTCTTTTGCATGTGGATATCTAGTTCTCCCAGCACCATTTGTGGAAGAGACAAATTGAGTGAACTTGGCAGCCTTGTAAAAAATCAATTGGTCATAGATGTGAGGGTCTATTTCTGAACTCTCAATTAGATTCCATTGATCTGTATATCTACCCTTGTGCCAGTAACGTGCTATTTTGACCACTGTAATTTTGTAATAATCTTTAAAGTCAGGAATTGTGAGTTCTACAACTTATTTTTCTTTTCCAAGATAGTATTGGTTATTCGGGGCCCCTTAGCCTCCCAAATAAATTTGATGATTGTCTTTTCCATTTCTGCAAAGTAAGCTGTTGGAAGTTTGATAGGGATTGCATTGAATCTGTAAATCATTTTGGGTAGAATTGACATCTTAACAATATTTGGTTTTCCAATCCATGCTCATGGAATGCCCTTTCATTTATTTAGGTCTCCTTGATTTCTTTTAGCAAAGTTTTGTTGGGAGTGGATGTGGCTCAAGCAGTTGAGTACCCACCTCCCACATGGGAGGTCCCAGTTTTGGTTCCTGGTGCCTCCTGAAAAAACAAAAACAAACAACAAGCAAAACAAATGAAAAAACCAACTTAGGGAAGCTGTGGTTAAGCACTGGCTTTCCACATATGAGGTCCCAGGTTTAATCCCTTGTCCCGGGACCCCAAAAAAAATAAATAAATAAAAATAAATAAAGTTTTTGTTACCTATCAGTTTTTCTTTTCTTTTTTTTTTTTTTTTTTATCATGTAGAGGAAGTTTTCTTCCATTCCTAGTTTTCTAGGTGTTTTATTAAGAAAGGATGTTGGATGTTGTCAAACGCATTTTCTGCACCAATTGAGATGATTATGTGTTCTTTTCCCCTTGTGGTGCATTACATTAATTGATTTTCTTATGTTGAACTATCCTTGCACGCGTGGAATAAAACCCACATGATCATGGTGTATAATTCTTTTAACGTGCTGTTGAATTTGATTTTCAAGTATTTTGTTGAGTATTTTTGCATCTATATTCATAAGAGAAATAGGTCTGTAATTTAATTTTCTTGTGATATCTTCATGTGGCTTTGGTATGAGGGTGATTTGGGCCTTGTAGAATGAGTTAGGGAGTGTTACCTCCATTCAATTTTTTGAAGAGTTTGCGCAGAATTGGGGTTAAGTTTTCTTGGAATATTTGGTAGAATTCTTCTAGGAAACCATCTGTTCCTGGGCTTCTCTTTGTTGGGAGGTGTTTTAAAATATATATAAAGGGAAGCGGCTGTGGCTCAATCAGTAGGGCTCCCGTTTACCATATGGGAGGCGCCGGGTTCAGTTCCCGGGGCCTCCTGGTGAAGGCAAGCCCTCCCGCACGGCGTGGTTAGCTGACCCAGCGAGCACAAGCAGCAAGGGGGGATAAATGAATAAATAAATAAAATCTTAAAAAAATAATAAAAAATAAAAATAAATAAAATATATATAAATATTTATATCAATATATATATGTATATTTACATAAAAAATACGGGGGGAAATTCCCTATATATGTATATTTTATATATTTTTATTAGCGAACAATGATGTACATGTGTGGAATTCCCATACAACACCCCTCCACTAACACACTACATTGTTGTGGAACATTTGTTACAGATTATAAAATAGTATCATCGGACTATTATCACTAATTATGGTCTATAGTGTACATTTGGTATATTTTTTCCATACCCCTCTTGGGAGGTTTTTGATGACTGATTCAATCTCTTCACTTGTAACTGGTCTATTGATATCTTCTATTGCTTCTAGAGTCAGTGTAAGTTGTTCGTGTGTTTCTAGGCATTTGTCAGTTTCATTCTTATTTGTTGGCATTCAGTTGTTCATAGTATTCTTTTATGATCCTTTTTATTTTGTGGGGTCAGTAGTAATGTTCCCCTTCTCATTTTTTATTTTATTTGTTTACATCTTCTCTCTTTTTTTCTTTGTCAGTCTAGTTAAAGGTCTGTCAATTTTACTGATTTTTTGCAAAGGACTAATTTTTTGTTTTGTTAATGTGCTTTCTTTCTCTCTGTATTTCATTTATTTCTGCTCTAATCTTTGTTATGTATTTCCTTCTGCTTGCTTTGGGGTTAGTTTGCTGTTCTTTTTGCGTAGTTCCCCCAGGTGTGCAGTTAGGTCTTTGATTTTAACTATTTTTTTAAACATATGCATTTAGTCCTATAGATTTCCCTTTTAGCCCTGCCTTGGCTGGATCCCATAAGCTTTTTTTTTTTTTTTTAATGTTTATGATCACAACCATTTTATTAAAAAGATTTTAGAAAGGATGTAATCTATATTACACAGTAAGAATGTTCTTCATTATTTGTATCCCTAGATCTTAAAGCAACTTTCACTAATTAGTTTGTTCTTCTCCAAACAAGCCTCTTATCTTTTTTGCTATGAGAGAAGAATTGATCTTTCTTACTGGAACAAAGCTGAGAGATGCCAGACTCCCAATTATGATACTGCAGTACATTTAGGTATGATACAAAGTAGAAAATAACATATACTTTGTCCTATATTCAACATTCTTTTTCATCCTTAGGAGTATCCTGTTTCACTGTATCATATTTTCAAGCATACAACCCCTCTGACCCTCAGCATATTTTGGCTTTTACTGGCATACTACTTATTTATTTCTCCTTATTCTTATTACCATGGAAGGCCCAACATGCAACTATTTTAATGGTCTTCTAATAATGAATTCAGCCATTATTTGAGTGCCCAATATTTGCAAGAACTGTAACAACACTAATGAATATAAAGAGTGGAATCCTTGTCTTCAAAGAACTTTTAAACTAGTAGGATAAGATGTGTGCCAATAACTGTAGGCATGAGGTAGAATGAGAGCCAGAAGAGAAGTGCTGTAGACATTTAAAGAGGGGAGAGAAGGGAGAATGAAAAGAGAAGGGATGGAGAGAATGAACTTTGAAACTAACGAACCAGGTTGTGAAGAATCAGGAAAGACTCAATGGAAGATAAACATATTTTATGTCCACTTCTGGGTTTTTTTCCTGCTGGAAAAACAACAACAGAATCTGCTGTTACTGAAATGTAAGAGGCACAAATCCTGTAAGTTTTGATATGTTGTGTTCTTGATTTCATTTGCCTCAAATATTTACTGATTTCCCTTATAATTTCTTCTTTGAACTACTGATTGTTTAAGAGTGTGTTATTTAACTTCCATATATTTGTGGATTTTCCAGTTCTCTGCTTGATACAGAATTTCTGTTACCTTAATGATCTTCTGTCCAGATGTTCTATCTATTGATGACAGTGGTGTATTGAAGTCTCCAACTATTACTGTAGGGTATCTATTTCTCCTTTCATGTTTGCCTCATATATTTGGGGGCACTATTGATAGTTGCATAAATATTTATGATCATTATTTCTTCTTAGTGAGTCAATCCCAAGATTGAACCTTTTATTTATATAGTGTCCTTCTTTGTCTCTCATAACAACTTTCGACCTAATGTCAATTTTGTCCAATATTAGTATAGCTACTCCAGCTCTTTTTTGGTTACAGTTATATGGAATATCTTTTTCCATCCTTTCACTTTCAATCTATTTGTATATTTTGGTCTAAGGTGAGTCCCTTATAAACAAATATAGTTATATCACACATTTTTATCCATTCTGCCAATCTACATCTTGATTGGGGAGTTTAATCCATTAACATTCAGTGTTATTATTGTAAAGGCAGTACTTACTTCAGCCATTTTTTCCTTTTTTTTTTTTTTTTAAATATGTCATATCCTTTTTGTTTCTCTTTTCCTTGATTGCAGCTTCCTTTTCTGTACAATTGATCTTTTATGATGTATCTGAATCATCCCTCATTTCTGTTTCTGTATATATTTTAAAATTTTTTGACACTTTGAATTTTGCAAATTCCAGAAAAGATTGTTCTTGAACTAATTCATTCCTGTGGGTGTGGGGCCCTTTGATTACATTAGATTCAATTAAGAGGCCCTTTGATTAGGTCACTTTCAATTAGAACACATTAGGGAATTTTTTTTTTTTTTTTAAGATTTTATTTATTTATTCATTTACCCCCCCCTTGCTGCTTGCGCTCGCTGGGTCAGCTAACCACGCCGTGCGGGCGGGCTTGCCTTCACCAGGAGGCCCCGGGAACCGAACCCGGGGCCTCCCATATGGTAAACGGGAGCCCTACTGATTGAGCCACAGCCACTTCCCACATTAGGGAATTTTTTATTGGACTATGCAAGTGAGGCATGACCCAGGTTGGGTCTCTGCTCTTGCTGAGTGTTATATAAACTGAGAACACACAGGGATAAAGAAGAGACACAGAGAAAGGGAGCTCTGCCATTTTGACCCTGCCATGTTAGACAGAGGACTTCAGCTTTGCCTATAGCTCTAGAAAGACAGAGAGGCTCAAGGAGAAGAGGCCTAGGGAGAGATGCCTGATTGCCCATAGCTGAGTGCCCGGAGAAAGAGACTGGCAGACCCACCATCTTGTGTCACCAGTACTCTAGGATCTGCTAGCAACCAACCTTTGGTGAGTGTGGCAGTTTGATGTAATTATGAATTCCAAAAATATAATTGAATCATGCTTGTAAATTGATCTGTTAATCTGGGCATGATTAGGTTAGGATTAGGGCATTGAGCCCCACCCTTTGGTGGGTGGGGAATTGAATATAAAAGACAAGGCAAAGGACAGTTGAAGCAGTCTTTTGAGAAGCAGTTTTGATATTGGAAAGAAGGCCCCAGGAGAAGAGAAGCAAGCCGTTTGCCTGATCGTCTACAGCTGACCTTGTGGAGGAAACAGGAGCCAGCTGACCTTGTGGAGGAAACAGGAGCTAAGGCCCGGAGAGAAACGCAGCCCCGGGAAGAGAGGAACCCCAGAAGCCTGAACCCTGGCAAACGCCCCGCAACTGTCTTGGCAATGGACTGTGATGAGAGAAGAAACTTAACTCTTTATGGCCTGGTATCTGTGGACTTCTACCCAAATAAATACCCTTTATGAAGACCAACCCATTTTTGGTATTTCACATTAGCACCCCTTTGGCTGACTAATACAGTGAGAAAACAGCTTTGAGATGCATTCATTTGGACATTTACACGGCTTGGGAACTGTAAGCTTTAACCACAAATAAATTCCCTTCATAAAAGCCAATCCATTTCCGGTATTTTGGATTGGCAGCCTTAGCAAACTAGAACAATTTTTTTGTAGTCATCTTGGGGTTTGTATTATACAAGCTACATCCATAACCTACTAATTTGAGAAGATACCAACGAAGGTTCAGTAGCATGCACTTCTGCTCTTATATTCCTCTGTTTCCCCTCTTTTGGTTGTTTTTGTTCCATATTACCTCTTTCTATTTTGTGTGTCCATTATGAGGAAATATGACTTTTTCTTGTTCAATTGTATTCTGACTCTGATAGGAATTAAAGAGTAGAGTTAGGTAATCTAAGCACCTTTAAAAAAAAAAAAATATATATATATATATATATAACATTTTTGTAAGCAAATGCACATATATGCATATATATTTATATATCATTTTTCAAATATTGGTACGTATTGTGAAAAATTTGATTTTTACCCATAATAAAAAAAAAAAAAAAAACAGAGTAGAGGTACGTATTGGGTTTTGCATTTACTCTTTTAGTTACCTTTACTGATGATCTTCATTTCTTCAGACTACTCCAAACCAGTCTCTCCTCTCTTTTCCTTCAACTTGAAGAATATTTAGCAATTCTTATAGGACAGGTCTTTTGTTGATGAATTTAGTTTCTGTTTATCTGTGAATATTTTAATCTCTTCTTTAT
Organism: Tolypeutes matacus; assembly: GCA_026826555.1. Lineage (NCBI taxonomy): Eukaryota > Metazoa > Chordata > Mammalia > Cingulata > Chlamyphoridae > Tolypeutes > Tolypeutes matacus. The sequence continues at coordinate 19,837,471 of JAKSZT010053825.1, forward strand.
TTTTGCAGGGCAGTTTTGCCAGATAAAGAACTTTTTGCTGGCAGTTTTAATCTTTCAGTACCTTAAATATATTATACCATTGCCTTCTCACCTCCATGGTTTCTGAAATTGGTGCTTAGTCTTTTTCTTTTTTTAGGAGGTACTGGGGATTGAAACCAGGATCTTGTACATGGGAAGCAGGTGCTCAACCACTAAGCTACATCTGCTCCCCAATAAGAGTTGTTTTTTTTGTTTGTTTGTTTTTAAGAGGTACTGGGGATTGAACTTGGGACCTCGTACATGAGAAGCAGGCAGTCAACCACCTGAGCTACATCCGCTCCATGCTTAGTGTTATTGAGGATCCCTTGTATATGATGAAACACTCTTTTCTGGCTGCTTTTAGAATTTACTCTTTATCTTTGGCATTTGACATTCTGAATAGCATGTGTCTTGGAGTAGGTCTATTACGGTTTCTTCCGTTTGGAGCATGTTCCACTTTTAGGACATGTATATTTATGCCTTTCGTAAGAGTAGGATTCTTTCTGGCCCCTTTCCCTTCTCATCTCCTTCTGGGACACCCATGATGCATATGTTTGGAGGCTTCATTCGGTCACTCACATCCCTGAAACACTGCTAAATTTTTTCTGTTCTTTTTTCTGATTATTCTTCTGACTGTATGATTTTGATAGTTCTGTATGTTAGCGCACTGATTGTCTCTGGCCTTTTCAAACCTGCTGTTGTTTGTCTCTAGTGTATTTTTAATCTTCATTATTGTGTCTTTCATCCCTATAATTTCTGTTATATTTCTTTTTAAACTTTAAAATTCTTCTTTATGTTCATATATTGTCTTCTTAATATTCTTTAATTGTATATTCATGTTTTACTTCATTTCCTTGAATTGATTTAGGAGATTCATTTGAACTTCTTTGATTAGTTGTACCAAATTCTGTGTCTTCTTTGAATTTTTAATTTGTTCTCTTGACTGAGCCATTCCTGTTTCTTAGTATGGCTTGCAATTTTTTGCTGATGTCTGGGTATCATTATTTTGATGTGTTAACTCTGAAGGTCAGTTTCTCCCTCTTATCTAGGGTTTTATTGTTGATTGACTTTGTGTTAAGGCTCTTCTTTGACACTTGGTCCAACTTATTCTGGACCTTTAGAGTAGCCCATCTTTAACTGTTCAGATTTTCTCAGGTCATCTTCATATGTTTCTTGTCTTGGAAATGCAGTAAAATTTTTTAAGATTGCCTTTGTGTGACTGCCCAGGTGCACAGGGATTGAATGAAAGGGAGGGTTCCAGACTGGTGAGCCCAGGAGGGAAATCTCCTACCTGATCTTGGAGATTAATTTTCTTTTTCTGCAAGGAGTCCTTCTCCAGTCTCTATCATCCTCCAGAGTTTTAATCAAATAGATTTTATTCTTTTATTTATTGATTCTGAGGGGAGACTTTTCCAGGGGATGTCTTATGTCTACACATGGCTGACATCACTCACACTTCTCTTTTTGTTGTGAAGAATATTTTTCAATGAGACTTGTTTCTTTTCTTTTTTCTTTTTCTTATTTACTTATTTATTTGGTGAGATAAATATCCTTTAGCTAAGTGATGTTTTCCCCTGTTTTGTCCAATAATTTGTGGATGCAGATTATTTTAAAATATAAAAACCCAGAAACAATGGATTAGGTTGATATTCTATTATGCTGTGATTTTAGTAAATAAATTCTCTGGGTATAATTCATATGAGCAATTGGCATGGCAAAAGAATAATGTAGTGAATCAGAATTATTTACTATATGTAACTATGAGGACCATTACAGTTTCAAATGTCTGAAAACCTAGATCAAACTAGCGTCAAACAAAAAGGAAAATTGGTTGAGTCCTGTATATGAAAAGCTCAGGCTTGACTGAATCCAGGGCTGAATGATGTCATTAGGACTTAGTCTTCTTTCTGTTTCTTGGCTTTTTCTCTGTTGGCTACATTCTGGGGCCAGCTCTTCCTTTATGGTGATCAGGTTGCTAACAGCTCCAATCTTCTATTCTACCCCTTCAGCAACCCCTGTGTTAAGACAGTGCTTCTTTCAGAAAACTTCCAAATACTCCCAGAGTTGAGTAGCATTGATTTGTCTGGGTCATGGAGATGTCCCTGTGCTTGTCATTCTTCTCAGTTATAAAGAATGCATGGTTTGGTTAGGCCTCGGTTATGTGCCCACTCTGCAGTCCAAGGGTAGTGTTTAGCTCCTTCCCAAGTTAATGGACTGAGAATGATGATGAGGTGGCTCACTTGGAACTCTTAAGCAGAAGGTGCAATGATGAAAGACAGGTAAGACAGTGGGAATCCACAGCAAAGACTAATTAAAAAAAAAAAAAACAATCCTAGTTCTGGAAAACGTAGCTACACTTAAGTCTGGTTTTAGAAAGTCAACTGTAAATCGAAATTCATTTCTGTAGTTATAGTATGTTTTCTAGCTTCTGCCTGTCAGTTGGAATTTTTGATGTAGCTTTGTACATTGTTAATGTTTTATTGTAAAAGTTGACTCGTATCAGTTACTAACTGCATTTGGCTGCAAATGACAGATCTAATTACAGTGACTTAAACAGATAGGGGTTTGTTTTTCTCATATAAGGAGAAGTCCAGAGGCAGGTTATTGCTGACATTGGTTTGGTGCCTCATCAATGTGAGTCTCTTGATCCTTGGTCTTTTCTTCATGGTCCCAAAATGGCTGCTGGAATTTTGGCCTTTATATGCAAGTTGGCAGTAGGAGAGAAGTACAAAAGGGCAAAACTGCTTGCTTTTTTTTTTTTTTTCCTGCTTGTTTTTTAAAATGTATAACGAGATTTTCCAATCAACATTTTTGCATATATCTCATTAGTCATATGGCCAACTCTCTTCAATGGAGGCTGAGAAATGTAGTTTTTTTAGCTGAGCTCAGTGCCATCCCAAATTAACCCAGGCTGAATTACTAAGGAAAAGGGGGGTAATGGATGTTGGGTTTCTGCCACAAAGGTATTAGTGCAAACACTATAATTTAATTTATTTCCCTTCTATTTTAGCTGTTTTCTTGTTATAAAAATAAGCTTTGATTTATGTAGATGTTACACAGATGAAATGAAAGAAATGTTTAATTCCAAACAAAATATTTTTATGTCAGGATATTTTTGTCTATTCAAGTGTCTTTTTTTATTTTGTTTTTTCTTTTGTATATAGCCTATAAAAACAGCATCATTCAATATATTCTGTTTTGTAACCTACATTTTTCTGCTTAAAATATATACCTCAAACATTTTTTCTATCACAAAATATTTCTCTATGACATTCTTTATACAGTAGAATAGTCTGTTGAATGGATATATGATGTTTTCCATCAATTCCCTGTTGGGTAGTTAGGTGGTTTCCAATTTTTCATTATTAGCAACTCCATTGGACTTTTGTTTTTCTCTTATTGTTTTAATTACAACAGCAATATATGCCACAAAACAATGCAGAATCGTATATAATAAAAAGCAGAATTCCCTATTTCTATTCCCCAGCACATTCATTCCCCATGGGGGCAACAACTGTTCATAGTTTACTGTGAACTTTTTCGTATGTTTTCTGATTCCTTTTTTCTTTTCCTTCCCTTTCCATTCACTGATCACCTTTTATTTTCTTCTCATGCCATGCTCAGTCTTATGCAGCCTCTTTTCCCTTCTGATTTGCTGCTTTTATTCTGAGAAAGAAGATAAACTAATTTGTTAGAATTATTTATAAATGTAGATAAAATTTATGAGTAAAAGCCTCAGATCTCTCATGTGATTGAAGGGGATGGATTTTACTAGTTGAAATGTTCTGTTCTGCATTTTGATTGCTAGTGGACCTATGAAACCTACCTCCTGGCACTAAGTGGGTTAGACAGTTGAAGTTTTTATAAAGGAGACCTTCAAGTAAGTGAGGTGTTACTTCTTAACTTTTCATAAGCTAAGAGTGAACTACATTTAAGAAACATTTTTATGTTAACTTTTCATGTGTCACACACAACTGACTATGAAAGGAAAAATCTGTAAAATAGGAGAACAGCAGTTAGACATTTTGTTATGCATTGAATCATGTCCCCTCAAAGACATGTTCAAGCCCTAACTCCTGGTCCTGTATGGTCTAGCCTATTTTTAAGAGGTGCTTTGAAGATGTTATTAGTTAAGGAGAGGCCAAACTGAATCAGGCTGGGCCTTAATCCCATATGACTGGAGTCCTTACAAGCAGAGGAAATTTGGACAGTAAGAGGAGACAGAAGGGGAGAGAGATGGCCATGTGACAGAGACAGAGACTGAGTTTTGGATTGCTGGCAAGCCACCACTGGAACGCTGCAGACTTTAGAGAAAGCGTGATCCTGCTGACGCCTTGATTTTAGATTTCTAGCCTCCAAAACTGTGAGACAATAAGAGTGTTTAAGCCAGCCAATTTGTGCAGCCCTGGCAAACTAACACAGACACTTCAAAAAATATATAGTGCATTCATTTATCCTGTAAATATGTATTGAGTGCCCACCACATGCCAGGCACTGTGTAGATATTAAGCATGTAAAGATGAAAAAACAAAGCCCTTGATTTTTTTTCTTTTCTTTCCTATTAATATTATTATTATTTTAGCTTTTACAAGCACAGCTTCGGAAGCATCTAACAGTTGGCTAGATGCTGCCTTCAAAATCTGCATTTGCGCATTTTGTCTCTTAGAGATGTGTGGCAATAAACTAAGTCCTCTACTGATAACACCTTGGCACTTGGGCCTCTGCATATTTCTCTGTGTATTTTCTTTCCCCGAGTGCAGTTATGGCCCAGCAGTCCCGGCAGCATTTAGCTCAAGTGCAAGACGGAAGTCCTCTGGCTACCTAGCTAGCTGGATATCTGTGGCGTTTTGAATCTCTGCAGGTCATTTTGATAATATTAAATCCAGAGATCTGACATTGTAGTTCACTTCATTGTCTAAAGCTCAATCTCTTCTTTTTTCCTTTTTTTTAACTATTTAAATTGCTGAAATCCTGGGAGTTTGGTTAAGGGTGAGTAGGGAAGTTTGGAATGTTTTTAATCCTGAGTTCAGTGCTTCTGGTAATATTAGAAGAGCAGCAGAGCCAGGGATCCAGTCGAGCTCTGGGCTAAAGCAGCCTACCCTGACAAGTACTCCTCACATGAAAAAAGACCCAGGGCTTTAGTTGACAGTAAATGTAACCTGAGCCAGTGATGTAGCTGGGCTGCCAAAACATACAAATGTGGTCCGAAACTGCGTTAATAAAAGATTGGTATCTGGGGCAAGGAAGGAAATAGTCCTAAAGTGCCCTCTGCAGTGGTCTGATCATACCTGGAGGATGGTGTTTCCTTCTGGGCACTACATTTTAAGAGAGATGTTGACAAGTTGGAGTATGTCCAAGTTGAACAACAGGATGATAAATGGCCTAGAAACTACATCTCTTGAGGAACAGTTGGAGGACCTGGGATAGTTCACCCTGGAAACTAGAAGGCATAGGGTTGTGGGATAACTATTTTCAAATGTTCGCAGGGCTATCACATAGAAGAGCTGGACTCTTCTGTGTAATCTCAGTGAGCACAGTTTAGACCAATGGGTGTACATTACAAAGAGGCTAATATTGTCTCCATAAAAGGAAGGACTTTCTAGCCCTTTTGAACATCCACAAAATAGAAGCTTTGCAAGGTAGTGACTTCACCTTCAAATCCTTTCAGATTCAAACTCTAATGAGAGAAATTGAGGAAGAAACGAAGCGTCAGTACTTTTTTTTCTCAGATTCCACAGAAGTATTAACCACAGAAACTCTCCAAATTGACTCTGACTGAATATCAAAATTATAAGAGTGGAGGGGAAAATGTTATAGGAACTTTCTCCTTTCCTTGGTATTGTGGATTCTTGTAAAAAGGTTTGAGTAGTAGTGTCTTTTATGTTTTGTTTTGTTTTGTTTTGTTTTTTTACTGGGAGGTACCGGGGATCGAACCCCAGTCTCTCCATATGGTAGACGGACGCCGAACCTCTTGAGCCACATCCGTTTCCCTTTTTTTTTTTTTGTTTTAGTAGTGTCTTTTAAATCAGACTGAATAATTTCTTTTCATGTGACTTCTGACCCATTTAATATATTGTTTTCAGGGTTGACAAGATTACCTCTAATCCAAAACTATAAACCAGTATGTCAGAGAATGGCAATTTGTTTGCACAGCCAAAGAACCAGCCCTGAGAATGACTGGTGTTTAAAGCTCGTTAATCATTTTTTTCATAACTCCTCCCCCCACCCTGAGAGGATTCCCTCATCTGTTTGCTCATTGTTCTTGCTTATTGTCTGCTGGTTGTGTTTGTTTCTTCTTAGGAGGCACCTGGAACCAAACCCGGGACCTCCAATGTGGGAGGCGGGCATCCAACGGTGTGAGCCACATCTGCTCCCTGCTCGTTTTGTTTTTGCTCACTGACTTGCCATTATTTTTTTTTCTCGTTGTCTACTTGTTGTTTTTGTTCGATGTCTGCTTGTGGTTTGCCTGTCTTCTTTAGGAGGCACTGGGAACCAAACCCAGGACCTCCCATATGGGAGGTGGGTGCCCAACTGCCTGAGCCACAACTGCTCCCTCATTAATCATTAATAATGCAGTAGCATCCAGGAAAATGTGTACATTGGGATAGCTTGATGAGGTGAGTCAGGTAGGCCAGGAATGATCATTCCCATTTTACCAATGCAGAAACTGGGTCCTGGAGCAGCCTGTCTACCATAATCATGGATGGAACTGGCGCTAGAATCCAGATCTTCTGACATCTAGTTTGGTGCTCTTTCTAATACAAAAAGCTACTGTTCTTTCCTAATAGTATGCTTAGAGATTTACTTCAATATTGTGTACGGGTTTTCTCTCTTAATTACAGAGGTTCCCTGGAGCAGGATGACAGGTTGCTTTGGCCAAAGACTTGACCTCTAACCTTAGTGCTGTCCTTAGTTCAGCTTATGTCCTAAAGAAAGTCTCTAGCAAGCATCACTACTGTTATCTGAGGATACTTAACCCTCTCCTTAAATATAGATATCCTAACACTCCAAGCAAAAATTCTAAGGATGTGGAGAAGGTGATGATCATTAAATGGGTTGGATTTGCCAGGGCAGTGCAGCAAAATGCTTACCAGATCAGGCTGAGTCAGAGAGACCTGGGTTTAAATCTCTCTTCTACCTCTTAATAGCTGTAACATTGTCATCTCATGGAACCTCAGTTTCCTTCTCTGTAAAATGGTAATAATAATAGAACCTGTTGTTTTGGGCTGTTGTGAGGATTGCATATGATAATGTGTATAAATAGCATGAAATCTAAGCTGTTTTTATAAAATACATTTATTGTGAGTTATCATCAATTGTCTTTTACTCATTTTTCTATTAGGATATTATTGTATGGTTCCTATTTACTATCACTTAGCATAGTAGGTGCTCAATAAATCCTAGTCAGTAGTCTTATGCTGGACCAATAATCAGTAACAATTCAGCAGACCAAGTGCCTCGGAGGTGCCCAGGCTAGTGCTGATTTCTTTTTTTTCTTTTTTCTTTTTTTGAGGTACTGGCCAGGGATTGAACCCTGGACCTTGTATGCGGGAAGCTGGCGCTCAACCACTAAGCCCCATCAGCTCCCCTGAGTTTTGTTTTTTTCCTTTATTTGCTTGTTTGTTTTTATTTTTAGGAGGCACCGGGGTCTGAACCCGGACCTCCCATGTGGGCAGCAGGCATTCAACCTCTTGAGCCACATCCACTCCCCTGGTGCTGATTTTTGAGAATACAAGGCTGAAACCAGGCCTTTGCCCCATTGTTATCGGAGAGTGATCCACAGGTTGCTGGGAGGACAACCTGCCCCAACCTGAACTTCCAGGAAGGTGTTGAGAAATGTCGAGGGAGTCACAGGTAGACAGAGCAAAGAAAGGAGTGCGGGGAGGGGTATTGGTAGATAGGGAACCATCGAGTGAAGGCATAATCTCTGTTAACAGCAGATTGTTCGAGTGAAGTGCAAGAGGCATCGGGAGTTGTAAAACTTGCTGGGCAGGTCATGTAACCCCTCCGAACCTCGGTTTCCTGACCAGAAAAAGGAAATAATTAATGATGTCTACCTCCTAGTCATTACGTGAGAATTAAATGAAGTAATACTTGTGCAGTATTTGGCACATCACCTAGCACAGAGCAAGTATTCAATTAGTGTTAGCCACCATTACCATTATGCTTTAATCATTTGTCAATGCCTTATAACAATGAATCGTCTTATTCCAAGAATCACTCATCTCCCTGGTTGTTGGGCTGCTAACGAGGTGACAAGGATTCATAAACCACCGTTTCAGCCTTAAAGAGCTCTAGAACAAGAGAGCGGTGCGCCTGCTTAAAAATTCCACACAATCGCCCGCGGGACTTCCTCCCTTCGGTGCCGCGGCCCTGGAGGACGGAGCAGGGTAGGGATCCCAGGGTCACGTGGACTGCGGCCCCGCCCCGCCCGAGCCGGGCAGCTGCCTCTGCTGCACCAGCACCTGCGCCTGCGCAGAGCTGAGCGCGCTCTGCAGCGCGGTCCGCGGTGGAGGCGGCGCGAACAGCGAGGCGGAGGCGAATGGCTCTGCGGCACCCGGCAGGTTCGGGGACCAGCTCCCGCGGTCCGTTGGATGAGGCGGTGGCGGCGGCCGAGGAGGGCGAGGTGCGGGTCGTGGTGGCGGAGGGAGCCACGCCGGAAGAGGATGAGGGCCGCGGCCGGGGCCTGCTGCGCTGGGACGGCTTCTCGGCTTGGCTGCACTGCGTGTGCGTGGTGGGCTTCGACCTGGAGCTGGGCCAGGCGGTGGAGGTGAGGCCCTGCTGCACCTTGTCCCCGCGCCGGCGCGGTGCCTGCTGAGCTTGTGGTCCGCGGGCGCCCGGCGGGCCTGGACTCTGGCCGCCGCGCATCCGGGCGTGGCCGGTCGCCCCTCCGCCAGTCAAGCTGGGCTGCGGTCCATTGGCAGTTCCCGTGGGAGGGTCGTGGGCTGTGGTTAAGGGTGAAAAGTTCCCTCTAGGCCCCTCCTAAATACTTGCTGATGTTCTGTTCTGTTTTGGTTTGCTTTGTTTTGTTTTTAACCCGGCGTCACAGGAATAACAAGAGGGTTAGCGGCACCGGGAGATTGCTGCAGGCAGGATGTTTGTTGGCGACTTTTTCAAGAAGGGAACAATGCCCCTGACATATGGTGAACTCCTAATAGCCAAACCTTGCCCAACCGACTTTTTAGACTCAGATTGTTTGGGTCATTTGTAGTGACATTTAGAGCACTCCACTTAGCCTGAGCTGAAGCGCTTATCGCAACATGAATTTTCTCCTTTTGTGCTTTTGTTCCTTATTTATGCTATTTCCTGATATTCTTGAACGAACTGCTGGCCTAAAAGCTAATGTCAAGATGAAAATAGGGAAAACAGTCTGCTTGTGGATCTGTCAGGTTTTCTGTTTGTATAGAACTTCATTGAAAGGCCTTCGAATCTGATCTGTTTTGTTTAGGGTCCTTTTTGTGGTTTATTGGTTATCTTTTGTGTGTCCAAGGGAAAAAAAAACATTATCAGAAGAAGGCATGTTGAGAAGATTTTTTGTTTATTTGTTTTGGTGGTGATGACACATTTTATTAAGCCGTCTCATTCTGACTTTAGTGGTATGAGTTGTCTAGGAAAATTGGCCAGGGAGGTTTTTCTTAGTGCTGTCTTCTGTTTTTGTTTTTTTATCATTAGGCAGTTGAATAAACATTAAGTTTCCACTAATATCTAGGCATTATTCCTGTTGCTGGGCATACAAATATGAATGATATGCTCTAACTATATATTTGTAGAGTGAAGCTTCAATTTAGCAGAGAACCAAGAATTAACCACAGTAGCATATAGAGCCAAACGTAGTGCCTGGCACATAGTGGCATTCAGTAAATACTTGATGATAGAATGAGCGAATACATGAGCAATTCTTTGTCCTATTGAAGTAGGAACAAGAGTTCCCAAAGACTGAAGAGACTTACAAGCCATTTATCAGTCACATCGACATGTTAGAAGTTGTATTACAGCAAAATACAATTTAATCAGAAAGAATAGAATTGGGTGTTGTAGTGACTGCTAAAGGAGATTTTTTGGACTCTGTCATCATTTGGGACATTCTTTATAACATGAGTATGTTTTTTTGACCACATAAACAATACTCAGCATAATTGAGGTGCTGAAAGAATGTGAATCAGTAGATGGCTTTATTTTGAATTTCATTTCCCATAGTATATGTACTACTACTGTACAGTGTTTTCTTTGTCGGTAGTTCTTAACCTTTTTTTTCACCCTGTACCTTTAAAAAAAATATGTTAAACTCCGTGAACTTTTCATTAGAAAAATGCTTATTAATACAAAATTATGTATATGTTTTCATGAACTGTCTGGGATCATCCATGGACACACTATTTCAATTGTCCCCAGATTAAGAACCACTAATTTTAGGTGTAGGATGAGGCTGGGGAAGATTCCCTAATAAAGGATCCAAAGAAATGTAAAAATATTATGTGAGATGCAAAACAATTTTGTTTTGTTTTCCTGAGGGAGAAATATAGAATCTTGCACTTTGCTTCTTTTAAAATGAAAAAGAAAAAACAAAAAAGTCCTAGTCCTACTTCCTGTAATACACAGTCATGGGAACTTTTCAAAAGGAAACTTAATTAGATATGTAAAAACTGAGTTTGGACAGTAATATCCTGGAACCCATCTGTGTTATCTAAAAGGCAATCATTGGATCTTAGGCTTGTAAGAGACTTCTAGGCTGTTCTGCCACGACAGAAAGTATTCCTTTACAGATTTTTAACAAACGTGTAAATAATGTTACTCACTTGAGGTTAAATCCATACTAAAGAGACAATATGGGATAATGATTAAGAACTCAAGCTCTAAGGCTGGTCTGCCTAGATGTGAATCCACATGACCCTGGACAAGTTAATTAGCCTTTCTGAGCCTCACATTCATCTTTCCTAACGGGATGACAGTACCTATTTTGTGGTGGTATTGTGAGGTTTGGATAAGTTAATGTTAGTAAATCATTTGGAACAGTGCCTGGAGCACAAACCTACATAAATGTGTATTTAGGAAACATTAGTTTTCTAGTAATACATGTTTTCATTTTCATTGGAGAAAACCTCTGACTTGCTTTGCGAAGCTGAGAGCTTTGGACCTTACTTTTTTCACTAGTAAAATGAAGTTGAGGTACTAGAATCAGTAATTCTTTTTAAAGTAGGGGAACCTTTTTTTCCCAGCATAAGTAAAAATCTAATGTGGACTCTCAATAGCTAATCTGGTTGAAATAGGGCCCGTGTTGATATATTTGGTTGCAGACAGCTAATGAAGAAACTAATTTAAGCTAGCTCAAGCAGAAAAGAAGAACTTGCTGAACTTTACAGGATGCTGTAAACAGAGATGTTTCAAGGCTTAGACCTGTGGGGCATCAGGTGGCTGGAATCTAGAAATGGGGAAGCCTCTTGTTCATGCTGCATACTCTCTGCAAATTGACACCCTCTGCCCTGTCATCTCTATGGTGGGGAAGGTGCCTTTATCAGCCAGTTGAAGAGAGTGAATCTTTCAGTTTCATTCTATACATGGAGGGAAGGTACTCAGTATGGCTTGGGGCAGATTCCCACTCTGACCCAATCAGCTGAAAACCTGGGTGAATGGTGGAGTGGTCCATGTCGCATAAAATGTTTGCCAGAGGCCCTGTCCTAAGTAAGGGAGCACATTATAGGGGTCTTTTGAGTTGGAAAGAGAGCATAGGGGGACGGATGTGGCTCAAATGGTTGGGCGTCCGTCTCCCATATGGAGGGACCCGGGTTCGATACCCGGAACCTCCCGGTAAAAAAAAAAAAAAAAAAAAAAAAGAGAGAGAGCATAAGAGGTGGCCCTGAAGCATCACCACAGAATCCAAGTGTGCTGTGGAACTAGGATTGAAATCTCCTGAATTTTATCTATTCTATGTCACTTTTAGCTCTGAAATGACCTGATAAAATAAAGTCTTAATTACCTGAACCCTGAATTGCCTCATTTATTTGAGGTGTTTTTTTTTTTTTTCCTCCTTCCCCTAATTGAGTAATAACATGATTATTGCTGAAAATTTGGCAAGAAAAGTAAATTATAAATACAAGAAAGGATCACTTATTTTTTTATTTTTTTATTTTTTAGGAGGTAACAGGGATTGAATCCTGGACCTCGTACGTGGGAAGTAGGCACTCAACCACTTGAGCTACAGCCACTCCCCGAAAATATCACTCTTAATGCTACTAAGAATACTACTGGGGAAGCAGATATGGTTCAAGCAATTGGACCCCCGTCTACCATATGGGAAGTCCAGGGTTCAATTCCCGGGGCCTCCTGGTGAAAGCAAGCTGGCCCGTGCAGGAGTGCTGGCCCGTGCAGAGAGCTGGCGCAGCAAGATGATGCAACAAAAAGAGACACAGGAGAGACAATGAGAGATGCAGCACACCAGAGAACTGAGGTGGCGCAAGAGATTGGGCGCCTCTCTCCCACTCTGGAAGGTCCCAGGATCGGTTCCTGGTGATTTCTAAAGAGAAGACAGGCAGAACAGAAGAACACGCAGCGAATGGACACAGAGAGCAGACAGCGAGTGCAAAACAACAGGGGGGCAGGGGGAGTTAAAGAAATAAATCTTAAAAAAAAAAAAAAATTCTACTGCTATTAACTATTTAGCTTTTTTTTTGTCTATTTTTTGTTTTTCTTTTCTATTTTTTGTTATTTAGCATTTTTGTTAATTTTTTTTCTTTACATAATTATGTATCTGTCAAGCTGTCAAGGATTAATTTGATATAAACAGAAACTCTCTTAAATAAATTTTAGAAAGGGAGATTTATTGCAAGGATTCCAGGAAGTCTCTTGAAACCCAGCTGAAGGAAGCAGGGATGAGTCTCCTGGTATTAGGAAAGACCCAGGCTTTTGCCTTTGTCTCTCTTGCTTGAGCTGTGTGATCTTTTGTCTTTCCTTCTCTTTGCATATCTGCTCCTTCTCCATATTGAGGGAGGTTTCCTCTGCAAGGATCTCAGTTTTTGCTCTCCCATAACTTCTGATTGACTTTGAGTTACTGTGGCACTGATTTTAGCCTAACTCTACTTTTCTATTCCAAAGCTAGACAAGCTTAATTCAAATACTGGAGTATCTGATTGGCTCAAGATGGGTCAGGTCTTGCTCTGTCAGCTGTGGTCAGGAGGCAGGGTCACAGAAGCAGCAGGAGGAGGAGTCACTTCCAAAGCATGGGCTGGGCAGCAGTCCCCCAAATATGTCACTGTAAGAGTTTGTTTTTATGGATAAACATTCTCATAAACAATTTTCCAAATCATTAAAGACTTTTCATAAATACTTTATGGACCATAATTTATTTAACAGTTTTCCTTAACCCTCTCCCCACCCCAGACACACACAGTGTAGCGGGTTGTTTGTTGCCTATGCAACGTTAGAGATGTTCTGCATCTTTGAGGGTCTTTAAATCCTGTGAACTGATAGTATTTCATGTAAGTTGACATACCTATAACTTTTTTCATTTTAAAAACAATTTATTGAAGTATATCATTTATACTTGAACACACATAAACAAGTATAGAGCAAAAGTTGTGAATTTATAAAACAGACGTGCATAACATCATACAGGGCTCCTATACATCACCACACCACAAATACCTTACATTGTTGTGAAGCATTTGTAACAAATTATGAAAGAGCATCATCAAAATATTACTGCTAACTGTAGTCCATATCTCACATTTGGTGTATTTTCCCCTAACTCACCCTGTTATTTTTTGTTGTTGTTGTTCATAAACCATGCAATTTATCTAATGTATACAATTGGGAGTGGGTGCAGTATGTTCATTGGATGTCATCTGGAGGCTTATCTTGTTCCTTTGACTGGACCTTATCGTCCTGTTTCTTGGTATGGCTTGTAATTTTTTTTAACCCCCCGTTTTTGCTGTGTTTGTGTCCATTCACTGGGCAATTCTCTGTGTCTGTTTCCTGCCCTCTCTTCTCATCCTTCTCCTATCTTAGGGATTTGATCCTGGGAACCTCTGATGTGGGAGAGAGGTGTTCTGCTACCTGCGCCACCTCAGTTCCTGGCTTTTCAGCGCGTCTCGTCTTGGCTCTCCCCTGTGTCTCTCTTCTGTTTTTCATCATCTTGCTTCATGGTTCCGTGGGGCTGGGGGCTCACCTGATCGTGGGGCCAGATGGCTCACCCACTCGTGGAGCCTGACGGCATGCCCGCACACCTTCTATATTTTTCTTTATTTTATTGGGAGGTCCTGGGGATCGAACCCAGGTCCCTCCATATGGGAAATGGACACCCAACCATTTGAACCACATCCACCCCCTGGATTGTAATTTTATTTTATTTTTCTGAGGTTCCGGGTGCTGGGGATTGAACCCTGGGCCTTGTATGTGGGAAGCCAGCACTCAACCATTGAGCCACATCGGCTTCTGTGAGTTGAATTTTTTGTTTGTTTTGCTTGTTATTTGTTTTTTGTTTTGTTTTGTTTTGTTTTGTCTTTCAAGAGGCACTGGGAACCAAACCCTGGACCTCCCATGTGGGAAACAGGTGCTCAACTACTTGAGTCACATCTGCTCCCCAGATTGTAATTTTTTATTGATGTCTTGGCCTCTGATTTACTAGATATATTTATTCTGAGTGTAGTTTCTCTCTGTAGTCTAGAGCTTTTATTTGATTGGCTTTGGGCTTCAGCCCCTCTTTGATACTTGGTTGAACTTAATTTGGAACTATATAGTGGCTCATGGTTAGCCAATCTGAATTTTTCAGCTCTTTTTCATCCATTTCTTGCCCTTTCTCCCTTGCTGGTTGCAGAGAGGAGCCAAGGATACAGTTGGTACTGTAAGCCATGGAGGCTGAATTTGCCTACGTTGCCCCAGGTACTGATGAAGCTTCTCCCACCTTTCTCCCCTGCTCGGGGTAGGAACAGAGCTGCATCTGTGTGCAGCAATCCAAGTTGTGCAGGCCAAGACTCTGTAGTTGCTTGGAGAGATTGATGAAAGTCCACGTCCTTTCTGCCCCTGCCTGAAATGGGAATAGAGTTGCAGGTGTGAGGAGCAACCTAAGCTGTATGGGTCAAAACTGAGTGCAGTTGCCCAGGTAGACTGACATAGCTCTGGCCACCCTTCTTCCCTGCCAGGGATGGGAATGAAGCCCCAGGCATGCTCAACAGTTCAGTCCATGCAGGCTGCAAGTGACTGCAGTGGCCCGGAGAGGGTGGGTGGGTACTGTCCCTCCTCCTGCTCTGTCAGGGGTGTGCATGGAGCCACAAATGTGTCCAATACTCTAGTTACTGTGCTCTGAAAGTGGCTGCAGTTGCCCAGAGAGGCCGAGGGAGCATGGTCCTTCCTCCTCCCTTCCATGGGCAGGGATGGAGCCACTGGTCTACCTGCTTATCTAGTCTATGTGGTCCAAAAGTGGCTGCCATTGCTTGGAGAGGCTGAGAAAACACTGTCCCTTCTGCCTGGTCAGGGTCAGAGATGGAACCACAGGAGTACACAACAATCTAGTCTGTGCTGGCCAAAGACACCTGCAGTTGCCTGGAGAAGTTGAGGAACTACCACCTCCCTTCTGTCCTATTGGGGGCAGGGGTGGGGCCACAGGTGTCCAACAATCCAGTCTGTGTGGGCTGAAAGCATCTGCAGTTGCCCAGAGAGGCTGAAGAAACACCGCCCTCTTGTATCCTTTCAGGGGCCAGGGATGCAACTATGCTGGCTGAAAGCACTTGCAGTTGCAGTGCTTGAGGAAACATTGCTCCCCTCCTATCTTATTGGGGTGGGGGTTGATGAGGATGGAGCCATAGGTACCCAACAATCTAGGATGCTCTTCTGGTCTCCTGGGCCCCCCAGCTTTAAATTGCGCTGGGTGATTATAAACTGCACTGTAGGACAAGCTGACTCTTGTCTTACTCTGCCACCACCTTGCCCCTCTGTCTAAGCTTACTGTTTTAATTAAAATGAGTGTTTTTGTATGTTGTATGTTATTGTATGTTGCTGCACTGAGCCATTGAACCACCTATTGAGCAGATATTTAATGGGCAACTAACATATCCCAGACATGGATATGTTCTTGATCATTCCTGTCTTGGTGGAGCTTACAATCTTACCAGGGATGGTAGGCCATTAAACAGAGAATGTTATGATTGGAGGAAGTGTAGGGTACTAATAATGGTCTTTAAATTTACTTGTAAATTTGTAGCACCTCATAGTATTTGACATAGTTCTGTGATTTGAGAGTTAAAGCCTTGGTGACCTCCTAGGCCTTTTAGGCCTCCAGATTTTACAAAAGCTTCTTTGGTGTTACTGCCCTCTGATTTTCTTATGATTTTATACAGTCTCAGTGTGGAGATGATCGGGAATGTCCTTCTAACCAGTTAGTCATTTCACAGTGCTTTATGTTTTTTGTTCTTATGGTGATTAATGCTGTGAAACATGTACAGTTGCATCTAAACTTCTTCCTTTTCTGAGAGAAGTATTTTACTGTTGAGTCCATGTTTAAATTGATCAAGTTTTCCACTAGTATAACTTAGCTTGGATCTTGGGTGAGTTGGAATATTACACTGAGGCCCAGCCTGGTCATGATATTGGGATGTTAGGCCATTTTTTCCCCATCTTTTGAAATAAGTTAACCTTTTATTGAAATACAGCAAACATATAGAAAAGTACACAAATCCTAAGTCTATAGTTTGATGAATTTTGACAAAGTGAACATACTCATGTAACTATGACATAGATCGAGAAAGAATATTACCGTTGCCCTAGAAATTTCCTTTATGTCCCCCTTTAGTTGTGACCATTCACTTCCCTTTTCACAAAAGGTGACCACTGTCCATATCCAGCCAATTTTATTCTAGAATCTTAGGTGAACACAGGCTGTTTCTCAGAGCTTTCCTAAATTGAATCATGTGTAACATGATAACTGATTACAGGGCATTCAAGTATACTTTTCTCTTTTCCAAAGATACTTATGCCTTTCTCCTTAACCAGTTTTGCCTATTAACTCATTTTCATGGTTCAGCTTAAATGTTGCTTTTTCAGGGAAGCCTCACCCCTAGCTCTTAGTTTGGTATTTATTTGTAACCAGCACTGCTTAGCCCTCCTGCAGTGATGAGCCTGTGCACTTATCCTTACCATTCTTGTTTTTGCTCTTCATTTTATTCCTCTGTGCTTGTGTTTCTGGTTAGCTACCCTTGGCTCATCGGATAATTTTTTTCCCCTTAAATTTACCTCATCTGCTAAAATTCCCAACCCCCTACTTCCTATACATCGAAACTTCTCTTTCTTAGCACATACTGCGTATCATCAGAGCCATTCTGTTGATTCACGTCCGATAGACTGGGTAATTTCAAATCCAAAACAAAATTATGTTTTGGGGATGGTGGGAAATGTTTTGCAAAAGTCCTATTGGTCCTCATTTTGCATATACAATCAAGAGTTGAATATATAGTGAGACTGGCATTTATTTTTTTCATAACTTTAGGCTTGATGCAAATCAGTGAAATAAACTGATATACTGGTTATTATATTAGTTCAGTTACTATAATAGAGTTCCAGAATAATACTGGCTTCAGAAAGAAGAGTTATTTTTCTCTTGTGGGAGGTCTAAGAAGGCAGTTGAAGGCTGGTGTGATAGCTCCACAGTAATGGTCCTGGGCTCTTATCTCCCTTTGCCATCAACACATGCAATTTGTTTTGTGATATAAGATGGCTTCTCATCATGTCTGCATACTAGCCATGGAAAAGGGGAAAAATTGTCCCCTTTTTCTTCTTTAAGTTAAGGTTTAACTTCTTTTTACTCCTAATATTTTTATTTTGAAACATTTAAAAACCTATAATGTTTACACTTGTAAACCCTTACCTAGAATCACCAATTGTTAACATTTAACCATATTTCTTCCCTCTATCTCTTCTCCCCTATCCTCCTGTGTGTGTGTGTGTGTGTGTGTATGTAACATACATTTGTGGAGGAACTAAATACTACATAGATGATCTATCTTTGTCCTATGCCTTTAAGGGTAGTACCTGGAAGGTATTAATGCTATTTCTCATGTACTAATGGCCAAAACTTGGTTACATGTCCACTCTGAGCTGCAAAGGAAATTGGGAAATCTATTCTGGGTGGCCATATGTCTGGCTAAAATTCAAAGGATTGTGTTAAGAAAGAAAGAAGAGAAGAATGGATATTTGGAAGCCACAAACAGTTGCTGCCTTATCTGGGAACACTATAATGTTATGGGATCAAAGCTTTATTATTATTTTTTTTTATAGGCTTCTAAGCTTGGGTTTTGCAGTATATACTTTAAAAAAATGCATTAGTAACTTTGAGTTCTTTGAGAGTCAGGGATATAAATTCTATACCATTCTACTCTGAAACAGTACTCTGTACTGTTTTACCTAGAATTTGGAGTGTTTGATAATGATTAATGAAAATGAGGCTAAACATTTATGTCTTGGTAAATTTAAGTTGTTTTTTATATCCTTGGGATTCCATATATTTGAGTTATTTCATCTTCAAACTTTTCTGAGCATTAGAATCATCTGGGACTTTTGTTACATACGAAGATGCTGGGGCTTCACCCCAGACCTACTGAATCAGAATCTGAATTCCAGATGACTGTTATGGGGAGGTATGTTTGGAATACAAGTTTTTGAAGTATTTCTTAGGTAGACTTTTCTGTTTTTCTTGTAAACCAGCTGTTATCAAAATGTGGTCTGAGGGCTTCTGGAGATCCCTGAGATCATTTTAGGGGATTTGCAGGGATTTCCTTTCCCAACTACATATCTGTTTGAGGCTGGCTTTTCTTCATACAGTTCAACCAAAACAACATATTGGAATAGAATGAAGGCAGAAGCAGATAGGAGATCCTAGCTATTTCTATTAAGCCAGAAATTAAAAAGATTTTCAAAGATGTAAAATAATGCTGCTCTTCTCATTAAAGTTTTTAAAAGATAGCTTTTCATAAACATATAATTATGTTAACAAGTAATATGATATTGTTATTTTAAACGAATACTTTTAAAAATAAATCAGTTTTAATTTCTAATATGGTGAATGTTGATAGATATAACCCACATAAAAGAAGCTCTTTGGGGTCCTCAGTACTTTCTAGGAGAATAAAAGGGTCCTGGGACCAAAAAGTTTGAGAACTGCCGTTTTAAATTGTCTAGTTTGAGATGCTTTGATTAGTTGGGAGATAGGATAAAGTAATGATTAAGGAAATTGCAGAGTTACACCAGGGTTGGCATCCTGGTTCCAGTGTTCCGATACTTACTAGGTGTGTTACCTTAGGGAAGTCACTCGACTTCTCTATGGTTTAGTCCTTTTTTGTATAAAGAAGAGTAATGGAACCAGCTTTAGAGAGTTGCCTTAAGAGTTGAATGAAGTGTATGAGGCACCAAGCCCAGTACCTGGCACACAGCAAGCACTCAACAATACCAGGCCAAGTTATGGTTGACTTGATTCATGGGCTGTGGATTCACCTAGAGTATGCAAGACTAAGAGCCTGGGTTGTTATGGCTTTAAAGAGACAATTTGTTTTACTTGGTTTACCTATAACAGGATAAAAAATTTGTTTCTGACAAGCCACAGATACTTGATTTCTTTCTGATAATAATTTGTTACTGTTTTCTTTTCGTTATTGTAACCCTATACATGGGGCCTGCCAGTAGTTTCTTACTAAGGGAACCAGAGAATAAATGGAGGTTAGAAAAACTAGAGAAGTTCAGCTTTACTTGTATTATCTCATTTATTCCGTTCAAGCACTCTAATTATTAAGTACTGTTTTAGTTTCTTAGAGGGTAACACAAATAACCGTACAGTGGGTTGGCTTAACAATAGGAGTTTAACTGTTTCAGAGCCTGGAAGGGCTGCTGACTGGCTGGCAGGCAGTCTTTGGGGTTCCTTGGCTTTTCTGTCACATGGCAATGTACATAGCAGTGTCTTTTCCTTTGTTTTCCTTGCTTCATGGGCTGTTGTTTGAGTTAACTACCAGCTTCTGGCTGCTCCCTGAGACTTTCTCCTGTGTCCAATTTCCTTGACTTATAAGGACTAAAGCCATTTTGAATTAAAGCCCACCCTCATTCCGTTTGGGCACATCTTAACTAATAACATTGTCAAAGGTCCTATTTACAAATATGTTCACAGGCACAAGACCAGGGGTTGAGATCTGAACATGCCTTTTGTACTATTATGAATTCATTCATTCATTCATTTATTTTTTGAGGTACCAGGGCCAGGGATTGAACCCCGACCTTGTATGTGGGAAGCCAATGCTGAACCACTGAACTACATTGCTTCCCCTGAGTTTGTTTTTTCTTTTTTTGCTTGTTGTTTGTTTTTTTTTTGTTTTTAGGAGGCACCGGGGACTGAACCTAGGACCTCCCATGTAGGAAACCAGGCGCTCAACTCCTTAAGCCACATCCGCTCCCCTGAATTCATTTTTTAGTGAGCAAAAAGAAACTTTGAATGGTAACTTGCCCAAGATCCCAGCTTTAATAAGCCAGGATTTCAACTCAGGTCCTTCTGACTCCAAAGCCTGTTTTTTCTCCACTATACAGTGTTATCTTGGTTAAAAATGAAAGGATCAATAAAATTGACAAAACTTTAGCCAGACTGATGAAGAATGAAAGAGAGAGGACACTAATGACTTAAATCAGAAATGAAAAGGGGAACATTACTACTGACTCCACTGAAATAAAAACAACTGTAAGAGGATACTTTCAAAAACTGTACACTGACAAATTAGATAACCTAGATGAAATGGACAAATTCCTAGAAACATACAAACTACCTTCACTGACCCAAGAAGAAGTAGAAGATCTCAGCAAACCAGTAACTAGTAAGGAGATTGAATCAGTTATCAAAAATTCCAACAAAGAAAAGCCCAGAACCATATGGCTTCATAGGGTAATTTTACCAAACATTCCAAGAAGTAACACTAATCCTACACACCCAAAGCACAGGCAACAAAAGAAAAAATAGATCAATGAGACCTCATCGGAATTAAAAACTTTTGTGCCCCATAGGACTTTATCATGAAAGTAATACAACAATCTACACAATGGGAGAAAATATTTGAAAACCACATATCTGATAAGGGTTTGATATCTAGAATATATTAAGAAGTCCTCCAACCTGACAACCCAGTTCACAATTGGGCAAAAGACTTGAATAGACATTTCTACAAAAAGATATACAAATCAGCAAAAAACACATGAAAAGATGCTCAACATCATTAGCCAATAGGGAAATGCAAATCAAAACCACAGTGTCATACTATTTTCACTTCCACTAGAATGGCTACTATTAAAACTGGAAAATTACAAGTATTGGAGAGGATGCAGAGAAATAGGAACACTCATTGTTGGTGGCAGTGTAAAATGATGCAGATGTTGTGGAAGACAGTTTGGCAGTTTCTCAGAAAGTTAAGTATAGAACTACTATATCACCTGGCAATCCCACTTCTAGGTATATACTCACAAATATTAAAAGCAGGGACTCGAACAGATATTTTCAAACCAAAGTTCATAGTGGCATTTTTCACAGTTGTCAAAAGATGATAGCAACCCAAGTGTCCTCAAATGATGAATGGGTAAACAAAATTTGGTATATGAACACAATGGAATATTATTCAGTTGTAAAAAGGAATTAAGTTCTGATACCTGTAACAACATGAATGGACTTTTTACTCACCTCATCATGAACAAGACATCATGTTGAGCGAAAGAAGCTAGACACAAAAGGACAACTATTGTATGATTTTACTGATATGAAATAATTAGAATAAGTAAACTCATGGAGTCAGAATCTAGTATATAGGCTACCAAGGGGTGGGCTGGGAGTAGGGAATAGGGAGTTAGGGCTTAAAATGTACAGAGTTTCTATTTGGGATATTGGAGAAGTTCTGGTAATGGATGGTTGTGATGGTAGCACAACATTGTGAATGTAATTAACAGTATTGAATTATATATTTGAGTGTGGGTAGAAGCGGAAATGTTAAAATGTATATATGGTAATAGAATAAAAATTTTAAAATATCCGTGCAACAGCATAACACAAACAGTGAACCCTAGGTTAAAGCATGGAGTATAGTTAACAGTACAGCTATAAAAATGTACTTTCATGAATGGTAACAAATATACCACACCAGTGCAAGAAGTTAATAATAAGGTAATATATGGGAATCCTGTATTTTATGCATGGTTGTTCTATAAACCCACAACTAATCTAACAAAAAAAACAATGGACCAATTTGAATTTTTTAGTGCAGCAGATAGGAGACTCATTCCTATAGGGAACTGTGCTCTCCTGGCCATGATAATCTGATTAACACCCATGTCTTGAATATTTTCAAGGAAAAGATATATGTTTTTTAAAAGTGAAAGTGAAAACTGAACCAAAACAGAAATGTGAAATGCCACTTGTAATTTAAAATTCTTAAATTAGTGGTAGCAATGGTTTAAATTAATTCTCCAAAGTCCTCCTTTTTATTGCTGATGCTAAATATAGTGATTTGAGGTAACCTTTATTACCCAGTACCATTTTTTGAGTTATGTACAAGAGGTTTTAAACATTTTCCAGACCTTTATATATCAAAATGTTTTAAGATCTCTGTGTAATAAACAGTAGACAGCTTCTGTTTGGAGAAAAGAATAGCTGGACCCAGAACAGTGTGAACTATGTCAATGATATTTACACAGGCCTTTGAGGGTCAGTTATATTTTTGGATCAAGTATGGGACTGAGCATTTAAGTTCAGTGGAGAATTAAAAAAACCTTAGAAGTGATTTAGACTTATGAATGGAAAAGCAATTCTAGTCATACTGGCAGCTGACTTTTTTATTTACACAAGAAGAAAATAGATTAAAAATAAATTATTATTCTAAAATAAATAAATAAATAATTTGGGGATGGATGTGGCTCAAATGGTTGGATGTCCATCTCTCATATGGAGGGACCTGGGTTCGATCCCTGGGACCTCCCGGTAAAAAGAAAATAAAAGAAAAATATAGGAGGCGCGTTGACCACCAGGCCCCGCGAGTGGGTTCCCGGGACCTCCTGGTAAAGGCAAGCCTGCCCACACGGCGCGGTTAGCTGACCCAATGAGCACAAGCAGCAAGGGGGGGATAAATGAATAAATAAATAAAAATCTTTAAAAAAAAAAAAAAATCTTTAGAAAAATTAAACCTAAAAATAACTACCGTCATAACAAAACTTACTTTTGTTGAATATAGAAATACAGAAATCATCTTTTTATATTAGCCTACATTTGGACTCTTGATCTCTTTTGGAGGGCTGATTTTATTTATCTTGACCATCAGAGGAATTAGAGTGGCAGGCCCTGGAGCCAGACAGACTAGGATTTAAGTTCTTATCCTGATATCAGTTCATGACCATAAGCAGATGCTTAAGTGGGATGATAATAGTTCCTACTTCTCAGTGTTTTTGTGAAAAGTAATTTAGATAGTGCAGGTATGTCTATGACAGTGCCTGGCACAAGGGAAGCACTTGTTAATATAATTATTTTTTGAGTTTTTCTGGAATAGTGAAAAAGTTACCTTTTTGGACCAGTTCATGTGAATTCTGTCAGTATTACTCATTTAATGAATTTCTGCCTAATAATAGAGTCCTTCATAAATAATGTAAGATCAATTGGAGGGGGAGAAATCGTTAAATTACTGTTGGCACCTATAATAGGAGCACTGAGGCCATACTTATTTGTTTAATTAAAACCTACCATGTGCAAAGGATTCTATTAGGTGTCTTAATCAAAAGATGAAGACATAAAAATCCCTGCTCTCTGTGAATTTAAGTGAAAAGACAAATAAGAGCAGCCAGTGAATGCTGAATGACAAATGAGCTGTCTAGAGACTAAGTGAACGTTTCTGGTGGAAAGTAAGAATTGAATTGAACTGACTGTAGAATTTTTAAAAATTAGCTTATATAGGTAAGAAAATTAAACACATATTCATTTACAAGAAATTGTAGAAATTATAAAAAAATGAAATGGAGAGCACTTGTTGTTTTGTCGGCTGAATAGAAATTTGATAGGCAGATGTAAAAATGGTGAAGCAGTTCCTAAGCATGAGTAGAAGACAAAGTAGAAAAGTTCAGAGCATATTATAGTAAATAGACTATGTACTGAAATGTTAAGATCTTCAACATCTTATATTAAATGAAAAAGCAGGTTAGAAAAACTATATAATTAATTTATGTTTAAAAAACACAAGTTTTCTTTGAAATATAGGCAAGAAATTGTTTAATAATGGTTATATTAGATGGGGAAGCCCTTGAGGTCCGTAAGAGACTAATTTTTATTTTATGATTTTTTAAGATTTGAATTATGAGTTTATGCCTTTATCATTTCTTAAATTGAGATATGATTCACATACCATACAATTCACTCTTAAACTGTACATTTCTGTGTTTTTTAGTATATTCACATAGTTGTGCAGTTATCACCACCATCTAATCCCAGAACATTTTCATCACCCCAAAAGCAACACATACCCTTCCCCCATCCCCCTACCTTTGGGAACCACTAATCTACTTTTTGCCTTTATGGATTTTTCTGTTCTGGACATTTCATATAAATGGGATTATACAGCATGTGGCCTTTTATGTGTCTTGCTTCTTTCACTTAGTGTAATGTTTTCAAAGTTCATTCATGTTATAGCATGTCTCAGTATTTCATTCCTTTTGATGCCTGAATAATATTCCATTGTATGGATATACCACATTTTGTTTATCCATTTATCAGTTACAGGACATTTGCATTGTTTCTGCATTATAAATTCTGTGACTATGAACAATCATGTAGAAGTGTTTGTGTGAATATGTGTTTTCAGTTTTTGGGATATATATTAAATTACGGGTCATATAGTGTGACAGTTTGAAGTTCTTTTATGAATTCCAAAAAGAGAAGGATTATGTTTTTGCACTAATCTGTTCCTATGCTTGTGAGACCCTTTTTGATTGGACTGTGTCACTGAGGTGTGACTCTGGTTGAGTTTCCGCCCTCTTACTGGAGCTGATGTAAACAGAGATACAGAGAGAGAGACACACACACACAGGAAAAGGGAGTCACCATATTATATTGATCCTGCCATGTGGTAGAGAGAACTGTAGGAAAACAGAAGCCCTGAGAAGCTCAAGGAGTTGAGGCCCAGGGAGAGATGTGGCACATGTCCGATAGCTCACAGCTGAACTTGGGAAGAAAGCAGAGCAGCCGAGACTGATAGAGGAGGCCTGGAAGATACAAGCCCTATGCCTGGTTGCCCACAACTGAGCTCTGGGAGACTATAGATTCTGGAGGGGAAGGCAGAGATCAGTGACCATCTTTGCCACATAGAAGGATACTAGAATCAACAGTAGCTGACTTTGGTGAGAAAATATCTCTGATGGTGCCTTGATATGACATTTCAGAGCCTTGGAACTATAAGCTTTTCCCCAAATAAATTTGCCATCATAAAAGCCAACCCGATGGGAGTTCAGGAAGGATGGTGTCAGAGTAGGCAGGCAGGGCTGAAGTCTCTCACAAAAGCAAGGAAGAAAGGGCCAAAAACTGCCTGAGGGACCTGCTTTAAGGTTTAGCAGACCAGGAAAGTGCTATGCAATCCCCAGGAGGGCGAGGGACAGAGAGATGAACTTAAAACAACAAATGTGAGTTACTAAACCCATGCAGGAGCCGGGAAGGGCTCCATTCCCCACCCTCAAAACATTAAGCCTGGATAAAACCCATGGCTCACTGCTGCTGACTGAGAGGGGAATAGATGTCTTCCTCCATGTCTGCTGTTACAAGGGAAGAGGGAAGGTGCATTAGATGGTGGAGAGTGGTTTCTCTTTAGTGAATTCGGCCAGCAGAACCCGCTTTGAATCTCGACTCTGGCCAGACCAGAAACCAAGGAAAGCGGAGGTTGAAAGAAAACACCTCTGTGGAAAGGTTTGCTGACAAGTGCCATCTGCTGGTAAGCCAGGAAATTATAAGGAGAAAAGATCTCTCTCTAGCTCCACTCCTGGGAGAAAATCTTTGCCTCAATAGTGAGTCCTTGGCCTGGTTTTTGTAACTTATGCTGGGCAATTTTAAAGACGCAGAATAAGTTGAATGAAAAATCAAAGAAGAGGTAAGAGAAAAACAAAAAACAAAAAACGAAAAACACTAGGCCAGAGAGAGAAATTAACCATCAGAGTAAATTCGATAACATATTCAGATGCTAGGCATCAGCAAAAATTTACAAGCCTTACTAGGAAATGGGAAGAGATGGCCCAGTCAAAGAAACAAACAAAATATCCTGATAAGATAGAAGATTTGAGTAAACTAATCAGTGATAATCACACAGATCTCCTAAATCAATTCAAAGAGTTGAAGGAAAATTTACCAAAGAGATAAAGGATATCAAGAAGGCACTGGGTGAACATAAAGAACAATTTGAAAACCTGCAAAGAAATGTAACAGAGCTTATGAGAGTTAAAGACACAATGGAGAAATGGATGTGGCTTACACGATTGGGTGCCCGTCTACCATATGGGAGGTCCAGGGTTCAATTCCTGGAACATCCTGGTGAAAGGTAAGCTGGCCTGAGCGGAGAGCTGGCCCACATGGAGTGGTGGCCTGTGCAGGAGTGTTGGCCTCTGCAGGAGTGCTGGCCTGCATAGGAGTGCTGGCCCACACAGAGAGCTGGCACAGTAAGATGATGCAACACAAAGAGACACAGAGGAGAGACAATGAGAGACGCAGCAGACCGGGTAGCTGAGGTGGCGCAAGAGATTGAGCGCCTCTCTCCTACTCTGGAGGGTCCCAGGATCGGTTCCCGGTACTGGGTAAAGAGAAGACAAGCAGACACAGAAGAACACAGAGAGCAGACAGTGCACAAACAGTGAGGGGTGGGGGCAGGAGAAATCATTCAATCAATCAATCTTTTTTTTTTTTTTTTTAAAGACAAAATGGATGAGATTAAAAATATGTTGGGGGGGGGCGCGGATGTGGCTCAAATGGTTGGGCTTCTGTCTGCCATATGGAGGGACCTGGGTTCAATCCCCGGGACCTCCCGGTAAAATAAAAAATATATATAGAAGGCGCATGGGCTGCCAGGCTCTGTGTGCCGGTGAGCTGCCAGGCCCCGGAGCCATGCAGCAAGATGATGACGTAACAGGAGAGAGACACAGGGGAGAGACAAGACGAGAAGCTCCGAAAACCAGGAACTGAGGTGGCGCAGGTGGCAGAACACCACTCTCCTACATTGGAGGTCTCCAGGATCGAATCCTGGTGAAGACTGGAGGAGAAGGACCAGAAGAGATGGCAGGAAACAGACACACAGAATTGCCCAGTGAATGGACACAAAACAGCAAATGGGGAAGAGGGGGTTTAAAATGGATAAAGTAAATAAACTTAAAAAAAAAAAAAAAAAGTTAGTAAACAACCAGCAGGATGGCAGAAGAGTAAAGAGCTCTTAGAGTGAGCTCATGCTAGAGGACAGTGAATAATCACCCAGAACTATCTAAAGCACCAGTTTGGGGTTCCAGGAGACCAGAGAAGAGCATCCTGCAACATCCTTGAAAGAATGGAAGGAAGAGATTGCCCATCTGCAGAGAAGATTCATAAGTAGAACACTCCACGCCACGGAGGCCAGTGCCCATCCTCCACTGGAGGCACAAGCCGCTTTGGAAGCTTTTCCATGGCTGGAACTGGAAGCTCCGCTTCCCAAAAACGGGAGAAAGAGACGGTTGGGCACCAACTTTCAGCTACTGATTAGTAAATTCGGTGCATTAAAGTATAATCCTAAGAACAGCTAAAGTTTGAACCTGTCCAAGACAGAAAGAGGCCTCAAGCCACCATTTTAACTCTGCCCCTGGCATAAGAGAAAGCTGGGCGGACTGAAGATCACAGTGCTGGTATGGACTGGCTTTTTTCCATCCAGGTCAGATTGCAGCTCTAGCATAAGCCCCAGCCCTGCCCCTGGCAGGGAGGAAACTGGAGGGACTTGTACCGGCCTCTCCGGGAAAATACAGGCCATTCCGTGGAGACTGGTGATCATCCTACTCTGGTGGCGCAAGTCGCCTCAGGAGCTATTCTGTGGCTGGAATTGGAAGCTCCATTTCCCAAAAATAGAGAAGGAAGAGACAGTTAGCCACCAATGTCAGCTACTGATCAGGAAATTCAGCTGGCTAAAGTATAACCCTAAGAATAGCTAAAGTTTGAACCTGTCCAAGTCAGAAAGAGGCTGGTACCCACTATTTTGACTCCACCCCCGGCATGAGGGGAAGCCTGGGTGAC
>JAKSZT010053825.1:19870752-19884435 GCA_026826555.1 Tolypeutes matacus
GGGTGAAAGAAGCCAGTCCCTATAGTCACTGTGATTTTCAGTCACCCCGGCTTCCCCTCATGCCGGGGGTGGAGTCAAAATAGTGGGTACCAGCCTCTTTCTGACTTGGACAGGTTCAAACTTTAGCTATTCTTAGGGTTATACTTTAGCCAGCTGAATTTCCTGATCAGTAGTTGACATTGGTGGCCAACTGTCTCTTCCTCCTCTGTTTTTGGGAAATGGAGCTTCCAATTCCAGCCACAGAATAGCTCCTGAGGCGACTTGCGCCATCAGAGTAGGATGATCACTGGCCTCCGCGGTGTGGCCTGTATTTTCCTGGAGAGGCTAGTGCAGGTCCCCCCAGCTTCTTCCCTACTGGAGGTGGACTGGGGCTTACACTAGAGCTGCAATCTGACCTGGATGGAAAGAAGCCGGTCCCTACCAGCACTGTGATTTTCAGTCCATCCGCTTCCCCTTGTGCCAGGGTCGGAGTTAAAATGGCAGCCACCAGCCTCTTCTGACTTGGACAGGTTCAAACTTAAGCTGTTCTTAGGATTATACTTTTGCTTGCTGAATTTACTAATCAATAGCTGAAGTTGGTACTCAATTGTCTGTTCCTCCCCCATTTTGGGGAAGTGTAACTTCCCATTCCAGACTTGGAATAGCTCCCTAGTTGGCTTGTGCCACCAATGGAGGATGGGCACTGGCCTCTGTGGCGTGGAGTGCTCTACTTACGGATCTTCTCTGCAGATGGGCAGTCTCTTCCTTCCATTCTTTCAAGGATGTTGCAGGATGCTCTTCTGGTGTCCTGGAGACCCCAAACAGTTGCTTTAGATTGCTCTGGGTGATTGATTACTGACTGCTCTGTAGCACAAGCTGACTCTAGGAGCTCCTTACTTTGCTGCCATCTTGCTGGTTATCTCATATGCTTTAATAGTTTTCAGCCAATTTTTAAAAATTGCACAAGATAAAGCCTTTTGAGAAATGTGGAATTGTTTTTCATTTTGTAAACCATTTCCATTTTCAATTTGGAATGCACCTCATTTTCCATATTGAAGATATAATTTCTCATTGGCTTTAGAATTCATCCTTTCTTTAATGCTATTATAATATGTATATGTGATATAATGTTTATGTAGGAGATCAAGGCCGTTGTTTCTGGGGCAATTTAGTCTCTGCCTGGGATGCAAAGTATGGTTGGGCAGCGGAAATAGCCATTGAAGTCACAGGGTAACAGCTAGGTAGGTACCCCTTCATGCAGAACTGGGGTGCACAGCAAACATGAGTTTTGCACATGTGCAGGTGATACTAGCTGTAAGTTTATTGGTATTCATAATTTTCCTCCACTTGGGTCCATGCTTATTTCCATACTGAGGTGGAAATATTAAAGGATGCAGGAGCGAAATAGCAGATGGACATATCATTGAAGAGAATAGCCCTGTTTTTAAAAATTTTGTAATAGTATTTTCTGGAATATATGTTAATGTTTTTCTGAGGCATATTTTTTCTACCATATCATGATGTGAAATATTTATGCCATGCCATCATTTTTAGGCCTTAATAAGTATATCAAATAACCTTCTTTCTTAGTTTATAACTTATCCAAGTCTCCCTTATCTATTATATTAAAGGAGGTCTTAGCGTAGATATCAGAACCAGGGTGACATTGGCTGATGCTCTCTGTCCCCCTTTGATGCCTCCCAGGAATTCCTGTGGCCTGGGGGATAGAGATACCTGGACTTGAGCTGTGGAGAGAGGAAACTTCAAGTGAGAGGCATCTCCAGGTACTGGGGCCAATCCATAGTATGATTAATTCTCATATGGGTAATCAGGAGCTAAGTGGTTAATCTAATAGTAGTTACTCAAATTTATATTTTAACATTTTGTTTGTTTGTTTTACAAATTAAAGTATGTACATAGATAATAATTCTAGTAACAGTAGCATTTTTCCCAGTAGTATGGGACACTTGGCCATGGTTAATTTTCTTTCTTTCTCTTTTTTTTTTTTTTTTTTTTTTCAGTTAGGCCAGTAAAAAGAATTTATTTGGGAAATGAGGGAAAGAACAGAGCTTGCTGAGAAATGGGAGAGAGACGGAAATACACACCAAGATTTGGTGCTGGTCCATCTAGGCAGAGAGAGCCTTTTTTTTTTTAACAATAGGGAATTTCATTGAGGTTTCAGAATTAAATATGATTTTTTCTAGTTTTTCTGATTTTAAGTACAGTTTCAACATTTGGCTAACTCTAGCATGTGAATATCCAGCTATCTTTTTGAATACTGTAATTTATTCCAAAATAAATACAAAATACTTGGTAGTCCTAATTAAATTATTACTAAATGAAATTCTAATATACTCTTTGATAGTCCAGTATTTACAAGGCAGACTTGATAGGTTATTTCCTTCTTATATCCTTTTAGCTTACTACCCCTTAAATTAACATACACATATACTTATGTATGTACACACACATATTTTAGATATTTAGGATAAATTTTTAACTAAATATATATGGGTAAAACATACCAACATTTATTTCTATGTTGTTGTGGTGGTTTTTTGTTTTTTTTGTTTGTTTGTTTGTTTTTTACCGGGAAGTCCTAGGGATCGAACCCGGGTCCCTCCATATGGGAGACGGACGCCCAACCATTTGAGCCACATCCGTCCCCCATTGTGGTGGTATTTTAAGCCATAGAAAACAAAGTCCAAAAGAACCAACCCCAATGATATTTTTGAATAATAAAGGATGAAATTTTGTATTTTTGCTCTTGAGTTGGTATTTTAATTGCATGAAATAAAATCTGAAAGACACTAACATAAAACTGATTTTAGAGTCTAAGACTAAGTTATTATAAGCCACTAAATTTATCAATATTATTCAGATAAGCAAAGCTCCAGGGTAACTTAGTTGTAATGAGATTTCCAAAAAAAATATGGCCAAATAGAGTGATTTTATTTTGATAACTTGTTGTAGTAGTGGTTATAAGCTTGCTGTTTCTGCTCTAAATGGAAAAAGGTAAAGTTCAGGTCTCAGGGTGAGACCTAAATTGTTAAATGGAACTAATCTGAGGGTATATCCACTGATTTATTTATTGTTATAAGTGCAATGATACAGTGGTGAACAAAACTGACCAGGTTCTTGCCCTCATGAGTTGTAGAGACAGAGATTAAATAATCACACAAACAAATCTATAGTTAAAATAGTATTTTGTTCTACAAATAAAAAGTATATGTTGCTGTGAGACAACATAACATAGGAACCCAGTTAAGGTGGGTATGTGTGCATGTGTGTGTGTAAGAGAGAGAGTTTGCACATATGTGTGTGGTAGAGTGAACCTCAACGTTGTGTCAACTGCTCAGACCTGAATCATCCTTTGGAATTAGCAGGGGAATTGCTGTCCACACTCACTCATGGAATATCCCCCGTGGTAGACAGAGCTAAAGATCAGTGAGCCAGGAGGAATGTGGGACAGGATGAGGCTGAAGAAGCAGGGAGAAGCAGGATCGCCTAGGAGATTGTGGGCTCATTAAAGAAATTGCTGTAGAGTTTTTAACCTTGAGTGAGTCAGGTGCAGGCTGGGAAGGAGATAGCTCAGCCACTGATGGCAAAGAGGTACAGGAGCTGAGGTGCAACACATTCATCCAGCAGCAGCTGGGAGGGAGGGGGTGGATGTGTAGAGATGGAATCGAGCACTGAGCAGAATTATAGACAGGAACTTGTGAGAAATGAGAATTTTAGAATAGCAGCAGCAATGGCAGTAGCAGTGGACTGCTGATCTGGAAGGTGCACCCTCATGTTGTGGAAGCAGAAACTGAGGCATGACCAGTTAAATGACTTCCTAAGAGGATGTATCCAGTTAGGACCAAAATTTGCTTCTCTTTCCTACCAGTACTCCACTGTGCCTCACTGCCTCTAAGCATTTGAAGATGCAGAGCTTTTTTTTTTTTTTCATTTATTTTTGCTCAAGGACAAGGTATATGTGAATGATGCACTTCAAAGAAAATATTGAAGTGAAGAAAAAAATGATAGGAAAAAGCTGAAGCTTTGAGTTATGATGGAAGAATGAGAAGTAACAACAATAACAATAGAAAAAGGAAAATGCAATTTTTTTTTGTCTGTTGCCTTCTGTGAAGGCAGATGGAAAAAAATCTACTTAATTATATTTCTTAGAAGATAGATGAAATTGTGGGATGTGTCTATATGGTAACCATACCAGTACATCTTATTTTCAAATATTATACTGTCTTTACAAAAACCGTCCAAATGGACCGATATTTCAGAATTTGAGTCCAAACTATATACCCAGACTAGCATCTCTTATCCCTTAATTGTTGGAGAAAATCTAATCTTAAACTGTATCTGTTTTCAGTTTAGAAATCAGCCACCTTTTTATGACACCTTGAGGGCAGCTCAGTATGGAGTTCTCTTTATGGGTCTGGAGAAATACATTTTTCAGAAGAAAATAGTAGCTATGTATCAAGGCATTTATGTGGTGGGAATTCTATTTGTGATAAACTGAGCAGATGTCTTTTGTTAAAATTAAAACATAAAGAATATACTCTATGAAGCTATATTTATGCTGGAAAAAAGGTACCAGGAGAAATGATTCTAAAACTACTGAAAGAACTTGGTGTTTAGTCTAAGTGGGTTATGACAAAGTCCTTTCCTTTTAGGGTCATTTCCTTTAGAAATGGCTAAATGAGATGTTTTTGAATGTTTTAATGAGATATTAGGATGAGTAATTGATTTTGGCAAAAATGGCAGAAAATTTCATTAGATGGTTGGATGTTAAATATGGCATAGCAGTTTACAAAGAGTAGGATGTAATTAATCTTTAGCAAGTGCCTCTGTTTAGAGACAGAGAAGGGCTATAGCTGATAGGGGAAAGGTTCATACTTCCTATTAGTGCAACCCAATGCAAAGCCAGGAAGAATGTTCAAGGTCTAGAGGATTAAGACCTAGCAGTATCTTTTGCCACCAAGGAAAAAAATCAACCACAGTTCTTTCTGTTAAAATTATCAGAAACTTAGCCCAAACATAAGAAAAATGTGTTTATTGGTTCATGTTACTGAAAAGTCCACAGGTAGGCCTGACCTACCTGTTTGTGGCTTAAATAATGCAGTAAGGACTTGTTTTCTCTCCATCTTTCTGCTCTGTTTTCCACTATTTAGGATTGATTCTCGTGTTAAAAATGGCAGCCCCTAATTTGCATTCACATTCTGGGGACAAGATAGCTTTATCAGCTCCAGGTTTTCATCTCTTTAGATAGACAGAGAACCTTCCTATTTTAGCATTCCTTGTGAGGGTCTCTTTGCATTGCTTTGCCTCTTATAGGGTTATTTCCCATCTGAGAAGCCAGGGGGATGGGAACATGTTGGCTGATGTCTAGATCATGTGCTTAAACCTGGGGCTGAGTATTAGTGTGGGAGCTCATCTGAATAACTTGGACTAAGAGTGGAGGATGGGTTCACTTCTGCTGGGGGTTTAAGAAAAAAACAGGGAAGGGAGGAGTAAATTTTAAAATGAAAATTGTATGCTGTTACACTGGAAGAAAAGAGGTATTAGATATTGGTGAGGCAAACTGTCTTCTATAACACACAGTGTTGTTGGGAATAAACAGCTTATACTTAAGAATTGGGACTTATAAAAGTAAAAAATAAGAATTGGTCTAGATTCAAGACATC
The DNA here is from genome assembly GCA_026826555.1 of Tolypeutes matacus. Classification (NCBI taxonomy): domain Eukaryota; kingdom Metazoa; phylum Chordata; class Mammalia; order Cingulata; family Chlamyphoridae; genus Tolypeutes; species Tolypeutes matacus. The sequence continues at coordinate 19,876,416 of JAKSZT010053825.1, forward strand.
AAATGAAAATAGAAATTAAGTAGCTAATCTGACATCTTTAAGATTTCCTCAGTTGTGGAAAGAGGAGAGAGATGCCTGTGGTTGAAACTGGGTGAAGCTGAATTTTAGAGGATGTTAAAATCAGGATGGATTAAAAACAGCACTAACAAGTTCTTACTGAGGCAAGGAGGTGGTAGCAACCTGCCACAGAAGGGGTAGTTTTATTTGGAAATCACCTAATAGAAATGAAATAGAAGGGAGAGAATACCAAAAGAATGAATGGAAAAGTAGAAAGAAAATTAAGTTAGTAGGTCCAATATAAATGAAATCTGGTTTCCGAAAGAAATGGAATTGGGTAGGGGAAAGTAGTGTCTAAACTGAGAGATGTAGAAAGAAATTGATATTCAAAGGAGAGTAGGAAAAGGCATTTGGAGAAAACTTGAAGAATTCTTTTAAGCTGTGTGTATCTGTGTACCATCAGTTCATACAGAGCAAACATTGGAACTCTGATGGATTAGTAATTGCTTGGGTGGTGATTATTGTTAAAACTAATATGGGTTAGGATTGATGGATGAGATGAGTGTAAAATGATACGGAATGTGACACACATGGAAGGAGTTGTCAAAACGTAACAGTAGAGTATCACATATTAATGGGAAATAGTTTTTCTCATTGTTTGGAGGAAGTGGTGTTGGGAAAATTGGCTGTTTGACAGAAAAATCCAATTTGAGTTCTCCTTCAGAATAAATGAAGAAAAAGCTCACAAGATATTTGAAGAAAATATGCAAAAGTTTAAATTATTGTTGTTTTCCACATTTCAGTCATTCTGTATCTGTTATTTGGGCTATTATTTGTATAATATTTTTATTTAATTGGACCTGTCCCTCTCCCCCCCCGCCTTTTTTTTTTTTTTTTTACTTAGCCATGTCTTAACTACTAGTATCCTAGCATCCATGATATCTTAGTGTTGAGTATTAGGTATTTTTTAACTAATACACAGTAAAATAAGTACATATAACTATTTAAACTTTTTTTTTTTTTTTTAATGTGCTTGATTTCTTTCTTTTTTTTTTTTTTAAAGACTTTATTTATTTATTCATTTATCCGCCCCCTGCTGCCCGCGCTTGCCGGGTCAGCCAACCACGCCGTGCGGGCGGGCCCACCCCCACCAGGAGGCCCCGGGAACCGAACCCAGGGCCTCCCACATGGCAAACGGGAGCCCCCCTGATTGAGCCACAGCCGCCTCCCTCTATTTAAACTTTTAAAAGCCTTTTTACTATATAATATCTCCCCTGGCATATGTGCCATGCTTTTAGAAGAGAAGGATTTAACCGAGATTAGGGAATGACTTCTAAGAGTAAGAGCAGGAAGAGAAATCACAAAGTGAAAAAAGTCTGTAGGTTTGACTACATACAAATTTAGAGGTTCCATTCAAAAAAAACAAAACTAAACTAACTGCTATCCACTGGGAATTTGCAAAGTTTGTAGAATTCTGAGTCATAGTGCCTGGTTTATAGGGAGGAGAAAATTTTATGTGTATGTGTTGGGGTCCTTTCTCAGGCTCAGTTGGCCCCTTGGTACCACCTTTTTGGAAGTCACTGATCTATGATAATTGATGCCACCGGGAAGAAGTATTAGAGCCAATTCCAGAAGCTGTCTACTGTACATGAGCAATGTATAGGGCCAGCCAGTCAAGAAGTATTGGGTACCTACTTTTCTTCACCTACTAAGAAAGTCAGATTGGTGATAACCTGGGATACAAAGCAGAGTAAGTAGAGACTGTAATGATTTTGGCATCATTCTCTACTCCAAGAATGGTGGATGGTTTTCATATAACAGCTCTGTAGCTCTTTGCCATGGTCCTGAATTGCAAAGGATTATGTAGCCCATCCTGTTTAGTGTAGAGGGCTGCAATTGTATGTTGATGATTCCATGGGTGGGGTGGGGAAGAATAGCTCAGATTTCTTGGAATCAGACATATCTAAGTTCAAGTCCTAGTTCTGGAATTTATTAGTTGAATACATTTTGGGAAAGTTATTTAGCTACTGTGACTTGGTCCCCTTTTCTGTAAAGATGGGGAGAATTGGCAAAGTTGTGAAAATTACAGTTCTTGAGAAGATGCTTATTAAATATTCTCACTATCTTTTTCCTTAGTTTGCTTACCTATAAAATGGGATACCACTACTAGTCTTGTCTATCTCATTGGTGTTGTAAAAACTAAGTGAGCTAAGTATGTGAAACCACCTTGATATGGTTCATGTGATGTTACTGTATTGTTGTTTCTGGAAATGGAAGATTTTGGGGCCGCTCTGGGGAATGGAAGAACTCATGGATCCTCCTAAGTAGGAAGTCATGGATCCCCACATTAGCGCCCACCATTAATACGACTTAGCTACTCTCTATGTTCCTGACTTCTCTTCTTTTATATACCAGTTAGCTATCCTGCTGCCCCTAATCCCATTTCCTCTTCACATTCCCAAGAGAATCTGATTGGGCCACTTGGGCACCAGTGTGTTTTGGGGCAGAATTTTCGCACCCAGCCACTTGTAAGCACTTGGTTGATTGGCCTGTAGGTTGGGTACCATTGGGTCTGGTCTGTATCTACTAGTGTTTATTCTGGCCTTGCTGGCCTAGTTCTGGTTTCTTTGCAAGGGTTGTGGAGTAGGAATTTGCCTTAGAAGGCAGCTCTGGTCACTGCAGGAATTAAACCAACTTTTCTAGGAAAATATATAATGATTATTTAAAGGAATTGGAGGGAATTAAGATTGGCTTTTTCCTAATGTAAATCCTACTCCTCCCAGCTTCCCCTTGCTTAATTATGAAAGTTTGCAAACTAGATCTTAAACCCTATTTGATAGTCAACTGTATTTTGAAGTATCTACTAAGGTTTATAATATGCATCCAGTATATTTGTCTAACAAAATTTTATTCTTTTCTTCCAGGTAATTTATCCTCAGCATTCCAAACTTACTGATAAAGAAGTAAGTAACAATGTTGCCTTGTGCAGTATACTGTTGTATTTGTTTGTTTTTATTGGTGTGTGTGTGTCAGTATATATAGCTTTTGTTTTCTTTTTCAGAAAACCAATATTTGCTATTTGTCTTTCCCAGATTCAAATTCAGGTAACTATTTTTCATGTGGTGTTTCTGTTGAATTTTATACTAATACTGATTATGCTCTTAATATATGAAAATTGATTGAATGCTATATTAGAATGCAAACTCAATTTGAGTTCAGCAGTCAGTGATTTCGAGCCAGGCTTTATGGTAATTAGTTGTTTCATTGTTGCTTTTAGTTGGTTCAACTTGTAAATAACTATTATAATATAATGAGGTAAAACATCGAGGAGCAATAATTTTGAAGCAGTGAAGAGATTCAAAGTCAATGATGGGGAATTTATAGTTAGTAGATTACTTTCAGTTCAGGATTTGGCAGCTTATCAAAACTATAAGCAGTGAGGTTAAAAAAATGGTGAATCCAGTTATGAAGCATGGCAATCAATTATTTGCAATAGTTTATGTGAGTGAATATATGTAAAGCACTTGGAATAGTACTTGGCCTATAGAAAACACCATATAAATATTTGCTCTTATTATTAATATTTATTAATTCAGACTTTCCCTTTGTGTGGTCCTAGTTGTTGAAATCTTTTAGCTTATCTCTTGTGTTTGACTTTCAAAATAGCTTTTCAGGCCTACAGTGACCATTCAGCTTCTAGGACCACACACAGAACCCAGCCAATCAGAGACACTCCAGTTTCTTTTTCATTTGTAGTTGCTTCTAATATATTGTTAATTTAGTTCAGTTAATCTGATTTGGGATATTTGACATTTAAATTTTTTTTTTTTTTTAGTATTTTCTCCTTTCCTTATAAATGCTTCCAGAGTTTTTCCCTATACACTTGGAACTCAGCTTTTGTGAAATATGTAAAAGGAAAGTGATATTTGGTAAGTTAGCTATTACCTTTGAGAGAACCCAAGTAGGACCCTGTTCTGACATGGAATTATTAGAATCTTTCAGTATGTATTTCCTGTTAATGAAAATAATGATAAGAGAGTTCTTGTAGGATCTTTGTTTCAGTTAACATTTTCTTTACAAATTCCATACATGCAATTATAAGTGTAGTTCATGTTGGGTTTGATTTCCAGGACTTAGAGTAAATTGAGTTATATGGATTGCATATGAACTTTGTATGATTGGAGTTTTAGTGGAATATACTATACACTCTTCTCTTTGAGATCATAGCTTGTTATTATGGCCCTCTCTCTTTTCACCTCTCCACATGGATATGAAGACTGAGAAGTTAATTTTATGGTATTTGGGTAGCCTTTTTTCAAATTTCTAGTTTTATAGTTAGTCTCCATATGTTGTTTTCTAGTTGGAAGTTAAACTGAAGTGTGTATCTATGTAAATCAGAATTTGTTCAATTTTAGACATAAAAACCACCTGTAGATGTTTTGTAATGCCCTTTTTATAAGCTGCACATCCGATGTAGTGTGGTTCATTTTACCTGTAGTTGGTACTTACAAGTAAAATTGACAGATTTTTGAAAGCGAGTCCCATGCCATCTTAACAAATAAACATTAATCTAGATAGCCAAGTGACTGTGCGTTTTGTTTCACTATTCCCAGTTGTGACTATCTTAAACAGTTTGTTTCTCTTATGTGTTTATTAAATAGAAATTGTTGTTACTGTGCAAACTTTGAAGTGGATTTAATTTTGCCCAAAATAGCTTTTACTGCTGTGGAAGGAAATCCAGGCATAGTAGAGCAGTCCTCAGGAAAGAGTCATTGTCAAGGTTTCCTTTTCAGGGTGCATACTATAAAAAAGTAAAACAATATTTTACATTGTGTTATTACCCATAAAGTTGAAGAATGCTTTTGAGATTTTCAGTGGAATGATTTGTGAGTGTCTCCCCTCCTTGCATCCTGTGCCCCACATCCCTTAGGATCCTCATGGCTAGAAAAAAATTTTTTTTGTTGTTAATTTTTAGGTTTCAATTTCAGGTTTCCATTTCATGTTCAGTTTGAATGACTTTTGTCTTTAGGAGCATAAGTTTAAAATGTGCCTTTCTTCTCATAGATATTTGTCAGATTTTTTTCTGTCCTTATTGTTTGCCATTAGCAGCATCTTATTGTAGGTGTTCCTGAGGCTTAAGCTGTGGTAGATATTCAAGGACCTTTAATCAGTGTAGTTTAAACATTTCCAGAGAGAAAGCTCATCATTAATAGAGAGAGTTTGAAATGATGATGACTCTAAGGGAAAGGTTAATCCTGCTCTGGATGGGCTTGACATGCAGACAGTATTTGTCTCAACAGATTTCTCCTCTGTAAACTGCAGAGACGTCATTATATACTTTATCCTTCTCAGTGACTAAAGCAGTGTTTCTCACACTATCTGTGTTGAAGGATCAGTTTGGGTTTTCTTATTTCCAATCTGTTGTGGACCAGTACTTTTGTAAAATGCTATTTAAATGAGTTACTATAAAAAGGAAATGGGAGGAAAATCCTGAAGAAATGCAAAATAAAAGTACAAATTTTTCACAGCAATATCAAATTACTGTAAAAATTTCTAAATGCTTACTCTCAGTTTGTGTTTACTTGGTCGTGGATCAGTAACAGGATTTTGTGGACTGTCATTAGTCCATAGATTAGCCTTTGAGTGGCTCTGGTAAAGCACTGCTTCTCAACTCTTCCAGCTTGACCACCCTAACCACAGGGAGAATGATTACATAAAGCTGAGGGCTAACGGATGGGGCTAGCTCTCTCGAAGTCTCATTTCATCTTAGTCTTATATATTCTGATGCACTCTATAGCTGTTTTTGTGCTAATATAAAAGTAGACTTTAAAGTTGCCTGTTACTTTCACATAAAATATTTAAGCTTTTTCATTAAATCTTTGAATGATATTTTTGATACAGGATGATGCCCTTTCTGTACTAGTAGCTTTGCAGTCTTGGCTTGAGTTGCAGAGATAAAGGAAGTTTGCAAATTCTCTATACTCATGATAATTTTTTTCTCTTTAGTTTCTCTTTCTCTCTTTCTTTCATTCTTTTTTTTTTTTTTTTTTTTTTAATTGTGGAAACTTATACAAGAAAAATCTTCCCTTCCCACGCATACCATTCAGTGGGATAAATCACTTTCACAATGTTGTAGTACCCTCACCATTACTAGACCCTTCTCTTTACCCGAACAGAAACTCTACACTTATTTTGCATTAACTCTCCATTGCCTCTGCCCCCCACCCCTGGAAACCTGTACTCTACTTTTTGTCTCTATGGGTTTGCATAGTCTCTGATGTTTTCTTTGCAATTTAACATCCTAAATCTGTAACAGTCTTTTTTCTTTGATACCAATTTCAGTGGCATGATCCGTTCCCCTACCTTTATATAGTTCTTGTGAAAAATTACCAATTTTTGTATTATGGCTTCCAAACCATTGATTTATCATTACATTTTATGCATTTGCTTTTTAGATAGTGTAGGAAGTAAAAAGTGGAATTACAAATAAAAAATACAATAGTACTGATATATATATTTACCTATCTCATTACCTTTACCGGACATCTTTATTTCTTCATGTGGTTTCAATCAATTGTCTAGTGTCCTTACCTTTCAATCTGCAGAACTCTCTTTAGCATTTTTTGTGGGGCCTGTTACTACAGTCCTTCAATTGTTTTTTTAAGAGCTTTGGGAAAGATAATTTTGCCAATTCCATTTGTTTAGGTCTTCTTCCATTTCTTTTCGCTGTTTTGAAGTTTTCTGAATACAGATCCTTTACATTCCTGTTTAAATTCTTTCCTACTGATTTTTTTTTTTTTTTTAATTATGGGTAAAAATCAAAATTCTCACAATACATACAAACATTTGCAAAATGATATATAAATATATATGCATATATGTGTATTTGCTTACAAAAATGTCATTTTTATATATATATATACATACATATATTTTAAGAGGTGCTTAGATTACCCAAAATATTACACGAAACCCACTGGGATTCCCATGTTGCCCACCTCCCACACCTCCCACCACATCCCACACAAACATCTCCCGCAGTGTGGCCCACCACCCTCAATGAACTTACACATCCTGGAGCCTTGCCACCAACCATAGACCACAGTTCACACTGTAGACCACACTCTCTCCCACTCATTTCTGAGTGGTGTGTGCTGATTTAAAATGGCCTACATCCGTTGCCACAACAGTACTTAGGACAACCTCCAACTCCCAAAGAAGCCCCTGTATTTCAACCGCTCATCCCCTCCCTATCCCAAAAGTGTCAAGTGGCCACTGGCTCCACCTCATTGTTACAACTTCTTGCATTGCTAGAATCACCATATGTGAACAAGAGAATACCATCAAGTCCACTCTAGTCCATAGTTCTTCCCCCAATCCTGAGGGGACTGGGATGGTGATGTCCACTCCAACTCCAAGTGAGATAGGGCTTATATCCCATGGATATGGTGGGTGGGATGATCCTGCCTGCCGATGCAGGCCCTCTCCATTCCCTGGGATGGCCATTGCCCATCGTTGTCTCCTCACCAGGTGACTTGGATGAGTCCATTGAGCTGTAGGGTAGGAGTTGCAGCTCCACCTAGATTTTATGCCACCTGGCACATAGGTAGGCGGGAGGCTCCAGTCTCTGGAAGTATACCTAAAAACTCCAGCATCACATATAGGTTTGAATAGAAGGGACTGGTGAACCATGTGCAGGGAGGACTTATTTGAGTCTAATTCTGTCACTCTCAGGAGCACAGATTCCAAAATAGAACCCACTGATAAGGCATCAGTCTCTGGGGCTATCCCCCCTTATATAGGTCCAGGGTTTCTCCGGAGCCCTCAGGAGCCCCACTGAGTGGGGCAATAGGCACTTAGATGTTCTATGAGCTCCTACTGAGGTGTGCGTAAGAGTTACTTCTGGGATGACCTCCCGACTCTCTTTGAAGTCTCTTAGCCACTTGAACTCATTTGTCTTTACCATTTCCCCCTTTTATTCAAGGTCTTTTTCCAGTTGTGTTGCCAACTGGCAACACAACTG
>JAKSZT010053825.1:19885248-20019183 GCA_026826555.1 Tolypeutes matacus
TATTCCTTCTACTTCTATTTTTTGGAAGAGCTTAAGTAGAATTGGTGTTAGCTCTTTCCGGAATGTTTGGTAGAATTCAGCTGTGAAGCCATCTGGTCCTGGACTCTTCTTAGTTGGGAGGTCTTTAATGACTGAGTCTATCTCTTTACTTGTAATTGGGCTGTTGAGTTCATCTATTTCTTCTTTCATCAATGTCGGCTGTTTGTGGGTTTCTAGAAACTTGTCCATTTCCTCTAAATTGTCATTCTTGTTGGCATATAATTTTTCAAAGTATCCTCTTATGATACTCTTTATTTCTGTGGGGTCAGTAGTGATATCACCTTCCTCATTCCTTATTTTATGTATTTGCATCTGTTCTCTCTTTTTCTTTGTTAGTCTGGCTAAGGGTTTGACAATTTTGTTGATATTCTCGAAGAACCAGCTTTTAGTTTTGTTTATTGTTTCCAGTGCTTTCTTATTCTCTATTTCATTTAGTTCTGCTCTAATCTTGGTTATTTCCTGTTTTCTACTTCCTTTAGGTTTAGTTTGTTGTTGTTTTTCCAATTCCTCCAAGTGTGCAGTTAGGTCTTCAATTTTAGCTCTTTCTTCTTTTTTAATATGTGAATTTATGGCTATGAACTTCCCTCTCAGGACTGCTTTCGCTGCATCCCATAGGTTTTGATATGTTGTGTTGTTGTTTTCATTAGTTTCAAGGTAGTTACTGATTTCTTTTGAAATTTCCTCTTTGACCCACTGTTTGTCTAAGAGTGTGTTGTTTAACTTCCATATCCTTGTGCCTAACCTGTTTCTCTGGCCCTTATTGATTTCCAACTTCATTCCGTTGTGGTCAGAGAAGTTACTTTGTATAATCTCAATCTTTCTGAATTCATTGAGTGTTGTTTTGTGGCCTAGCATGTGGTCTATTTTGGAGTATGTTCCATGTGCACTGGAGAAGAATGTAAATCCCGCTGTATTTGGGTGTAGTGTTCTGTATATGTCTATTAAGTCCAAATCTTCTAATGTATTGTTGAGTGCCTTCGTTTCTTTATTGATTCTCTGCTTAGATGTTCTGTCTAATGATGATAGTGGTGTGTTGAAGTCCCCTGCTATAATTGTGGAGGAATTTATTTCTCCTCTTAGTTTTTCCAGAGTTTGCCGCACGTATTTTGAGGCTCCTCGATTAGGTGCGTAAATGTTGATGATTGTTCTCTCTTCTTGAGAGTTTACTCCTTTTACTAATATGTAGTGTCCATCTTTGTCTCTTACAATAGTTTTGCATTTAAAGCCTATTTTGTCTGATACTAGAATAGCTACTCCTGCCCTTTTTTGGCTATTGTTAGCTTGTAAAATTGTTTTCCAGCCATTCACTTTCAGCCTCCTTGAATCCCTGGGTCGAAGGTGGGTTTCTTGTAGACAGCATATAGATGGATCATATTTTCTTATCCATTCTGCCAATCTGTGTCTTTTGATTGGTGAATTTAATCCATTAACATTCAGTGTTATTACTCATAACGAATTTCTTACTTCAGTCATTTTTTCTTTGGGTTAATGTATGTCATATGTTGTTTTGTTTCTCTTTTTGAGTTTTCAGTTGTTTTTAAACTCTCCTCCAACTCTCTCTCCTTTGTTTTTTCCTTTCAACTTGTAGAGATTCCTTTAGTATTTCTTGAAGTGCTGGTTTCTTCTTGACATACTCTCTTAATTGCTGTTTATCTGTGAATATTTTGAACTCTCCATCATTTTTGAATGCCAATTTTGCTGGATAGAGAATTCGTGGCTGGAAGTTTTTTTCTTTTAGTGTTTTGACTGTGTCATACCACTGTCTTCTTGCCTCCATGGTTTCAGCTGAGAAATCAGCACTTATTCTTATTGTGCTTCCCTTGTATGTGATGGTTCTGTTTTCTCTTGCTGCCTTGAGTATTTTCTCTTTGTCTTGAGCACTGGACAATTTGACAAGTATATGTCTTGGAGTTGGCCTGTTGGGATTTATACTATTTGGGGTGCGCTGTGCTTCCTGGATCTGCACATCCATCTCTCTCAATAGAGTTGGGAAGTTTTCAGCCATAACTTCCTTCAGCACTCCTTCTGTTCCCTTTCTCTTCTCTTCTCCTTCTGGGATGCCCATAATGCGTATGTTTGTGCGTCTTGCATTATCGGTTAATTCCCTGAGACCATACTGGATTTTTTCTATCTTTTTGTCTATCTTTTCTACAATCTCTTTGATTTCAACTGTATTGTCTTCCATATCACTAATTCTTTCCTCTGCCTGTTCAATTCTGCTGCCATGTGAGTCCAGCGTCTTTTTCATTTCTTGACTTGTGTCTTTGTTCGCCATCATATCCATTACCTTTTTAGGTGTGTTAGCTATTTCTTCAGTATGTTCTCCCAGTGTCTTCTTTATATCCTTAATCTCTTCCTTCAGTTCTTTAAGTTGGTCCATGATATTTGTTTGGATAGCTTTGATTAGTTGTTCGATGAAATGCATTGCTTCCTGGTTTTTATTTTGTGCACTGGACTGGTCCATGCTTTCCAGTTTCTCAGAGTCATTTGTATTTTTCTGTTGCCCTCTGGTCATCATATTATCTTGATGGGTTTGTTCAGTTGATTAGCTTTTCTCTATGCTCTAGAATTTTATTTAGCTGGTAGTTCTGCGTGTGAGTTAAGTTTTCTCTTTGGCAGTTTTTCTTTTCCTACTGATTTTTGTGTGATCTTGTATCCTAACCCTTTGCTGAATTCATTGATGTAGATATTTTGGAATTTTCAAAATATTGGATCATGTCATCTGCGAATAGTGAGACTTTTACTTCCTCTTTTCTAATTTGGATGCCTTTTGGTTCTTTTTCTTGCCTAATTGCTCTAGCTAGAACTTCTAGCACAATGTTGAATAATAGGTGTGGCAGTGGGCATCCTTGTCTTGTTCCTGATCTTAGAAGGAAAGCTTTCAACCTCTTCCCACTGAGTACGATGTTGGCTGTGGGATTTTCATAAATGCCACATTTATGATGTTGAAGAACTTTTCCTTCTCTATCTATCTTTTGAAGTGTTTTTATCACGAAAGGATGATGGATTTTGTCAAATGCCTTTTCAGCATCAATTGAGATGATCATGTGGTTTTTTTCTCTTCAATTTTTTTTTAAGATTTATTTATTTTTATTTATTTCTCCCCACCCCCTCGTTGTTTACACTTGCTGTGTCTGTACTTTGTGTACTGTCTTCTTTTTAAGAGGCACCAGGAACTGAATCCAGGACCTCCCATGTGGGAGGGAGGTGCCTAATTGCTTGAGCCACTTCTGCTCCCTGCTTTGTTGTGTCTCTTATTGTGTTTTCCTCCTTGTGTCTCTTGTTGCATCAGCTTGCTGCACCATCCCGTCTCTTCTGCTCGCTGTCTTGCTGGTCTTCTTTAGGAGACACTGGGAACCAAACCTGGGACCTCCCATGTGGAAAGCAGGAGCTCATTTGCTTGAGCCACATCCACTTCCCTCGATTTGTTAATGCGGTGTATTACATTAGTTGATTTTCTTATGTTGAATCACCTTTGCATTCCAGGAATAAAACTCACTTGATCATGGTGTATAATTCTTTTAATATGCTGTTGAATTTGATTTGCAAATATTTTGTTGAGAATTTTTGCATCTATGTCCATTAGAGGGATTGGTCTGTAATTTTCTTTTCTTGTAGTATCTTTATCTGACTTTGAAAAGGGTGATGTTGGCTTCATAAAGTGTGTTGGGTCATTTTCCCTCTTTTTCAGTTTTTTGGAAGAGTTTAAACAAGATTGGTATTAATTCTTCTTGAAATGTTTGGTAGAATTCATCTGTGAAGCCATCTGGTCTGGGACTTTTCTTTGTTGGGAGTTTTTTGATGACTGACTCAGTCTCTTTACTTGTGATTAGTTTGTTGAGATCCTGTATTTCTTTAGAGTCAGTGTAGGTTGGTTGTGCATTTCTCTAATTTGTCCATTTCATCTAGGTTGTCTAGTTTGTTGCCATACACTTTCTCATAATATCCTTTCATGAAACTTTTTATTTCTGTGGGGTCAGTTGTAACTTTCCCCTTTTCATTTCTGATTTTGTTTATTTGCATTTTCTTTCCTTTTTTCTTTGTTAGACTGGCTAAGGGTTTGTTGATTTTATTGATCTTCTGAGAGACCCGGTTTCAGGTTTTGTTGATTTTCTCTATGTTTTTCTCAATTTCATTTATTTCTGTTCTGATCTCTCTCTCTCTCTCTTTCTTCCCTTTGTTTTCTTTCTTTTCTTTCTTTCTTTCTGCTTTGGGATTGGTTTGCTGTTCTTTTTCTGGTTTCTCCAGGTGTTCAATTAGGTCTTTGATTTTAGCTCTTTCTTCTTTTTTAAAATAGGCATTTAGGGTTATAATTTCCCTTTCAGCACTGTCTTCTCTATATTCCATAAGTTTTGATAAGTTGTGTTTTTGTTTTCATCTCGAGATACCTACTGATTTCTGTAGCATTTCTTCTTTTACCCTTTGATTATTTGGAAGTGGGTTGTTTAGCCTCCATATATGTGAATTTTCCCTTTTCCAGCCTATTATTGATTTCCAGCTCTAACCCATTACGATCAGAGAAGGTGCTTTGTATAATTTTGTTTTGTGGCTCAACATGTGGTCTATCCTGGATTAAGATCCATGAGCACTTCAGACGAATGTCCAGCCAGCTGATTTGGGGTATATATGTCTGTCAGGTCCAGCTCATTTATCATATTATTCAAGTTCTCTGTGTCCTGTTGATCTTCTGTCCAGTTGTTCTATCTATTGATGTGAGTGGCACATTGAAGTCTCCATGTATTACTGTAGAGACATTTATTTTTCTTTTCAGTTTTGCCAGAGTTTGCCTTGTGAATTTTGGGGCACCCTGGTTAGGTGCATAGATATTTTTGATTGTTCCTCCTTCCTGGTGGATTTAATATACAATGGCCTTCTGCATCTCTTATCACTTTTTTTGCATATAAAGTCAGTTTTGTCCAACACTGGTATAGCTAACCATGCTCTCTTTAGATGAGTATTTGCGTGATAAATCTTTTTCCAACCTTTCACTTTCAGTCTGTTTGCATCCTTGGGTCTAGGGTGAGTCTTCTGCAGACAGCGTATATGCATGGCTCATGTTTTCTTTTCTTTTTTTTTTTTTAATTCATTCATTTATCCCCCCCTTGCTGCTTGTGCTCGCTGGGTCACGCCATCCGGGCGGGCTTGCCTTCACCAGGAGGCCCCGGGAACCGAACCTGGGGCCTCCCATATGGTAAACGGGAGCCCTACTGATTGAGCCACAGCCGCTTCCCTCATGTTTTCTTATCCTTCCTGTCAACCTGTATCTTCTGATTGGGGAGTTTAATTCATTAGCATTTAATATTATTATTGTAAAGGCATTACTTACTTCGACCATTTTATCCTTTGGATTTCATATGATGGGTCATATCTTATTTTTGTCTGTCTTTTTACCCTTTTGGTTACCCTTTCTTATAGTCTTCACTTCTACACTCTCCACCAAGCCTCTTGTCTTTTCTTTTCTGGCTACAGAACTCCCTTTAATGATTCTTGCAAAGCTAGATTCTGTTTATGAACTCTTAGTTTCTGTTTATCTGTGAATGTTTTATACTCACCATCCTATTTGAAGGACAGTTTTGCTGGATAAAGAATTCCTGGCTCGTGGTTTTTTTTTCTTTCACTGTCTTAATTATATCATACCGCTGCCTTCTCGCCTCTGTTTCTGAAGAGATATCCACACTAAGTCTTACTGGGCATCCCTTGCATGTGATGTTTTGCTTTTCCCCCACTGCTTTCTGAATTTTTCTTTGTCTTTGGCATTTGCCATTCTGTATATTATGTGTCTTGTAGTAGGTCTATTTAAATTTATTCTAATTGGAGTGCACTGTGCTTCCTGGACATGGATATTCATGTCTTTCATGAGAGTTGGGAAATTTTTTCAGCTATTATTTCCTCAAATACTTTTTCTCCCCCCTTTCCCTTCTCTTTTCCTTCTGGAACTCCCATAACACATATATTGGTACAATTCCTGCTATTATGCAACTCCTTGAACCCCTGCTCAATTTTTTCTCTTTTCTCTCTCTGATCTTTTCTCTTTTCAATTTCTGCTGTTCTTTCCTCTGCATCACTAATTTTTTCTTCCATTTCAAATCTGCTGTTGTATGTCTCTGTTGTATTTTTTCTTTTAATTAAAAAATAATTTTTTTTAAAGATACTTAGGTTACATAAATGTTACACAAAAAATATAGGGATTCCCGTATGCCCCACTCCCCACACTTTCCGCACCCTCCCACATAAGCAATATCCTTTATTAGTGTGGCACATTCATTGCAATTGATAAACACATCCTGGGGCATTGCCATCAAGCATGGACTATGGTTCACATTGTAGTTTATACTCTCTCCCACACAATTCTGTAGGTTATGGGGAGATATATAATGGCCTATATCTGTCATTGCAGAGTCATTCAGGATGATTCCCAAGTCCCAAAAAAGCCCCTGATTATACCTGTTTTTCCCTCTCCCTGCCTCCAGTGCCTCCAGTGGCCACTCTCTCCACATCAGTGTTGAAATTTCTTCCATTGCTAGAATCACATTAAGTCTATAGTAGAATACCAGTAAGTCCACTCTAGTCCATAGTTCATTCCCCAATCCTGAGGCTTCTGGGATGGTGATGTCCACTCCACCTCTAATTGAGAGGGGGCTTCAATCCTATACAGCTGATGGATGGGACTCTCTTACTTGCAGTTGTAGGCTCTCTTGTTTCCTTGGTATGGTGGTTGTCAATCCTCACCTCCTTGTTTGTTGTCCTGGGTGAGTCCAGTGAACTGGAGAGTGGGTGTTGCAACTCCGCTGAGGCTCAGGGCTCAACTGGCACATGGACAGCCCAAAGATTCAAGTCTCTTGGATGTACACCTACCAACTCCAGCACCAAGTATAGGTTCAAATAGAAGATACAGATGAGCCATGTGTAGGGAAGCCACACCTGAGCCCAACTCTGTCATTCTCAGGAGCACAAACTTCAAAGTAGGGCCCACTGGCAAGGCACCAAACTCTGGAGCTATCTGTCTTGACCATAGGACCTGGGTGTCTCCAGAGCCCTCAGAAGCCCCACTATTTGGGGTAGTCTTTTGTAGTTTTAATATCACTTATTGTGTCCTTCATTCCCATACCTCTGTTACTTTTCTATCCAATGTCTCAGATTTTTCTTTGTGCTTGGCCAGTGTCTTTTTTTTTTTTTTAATAATAAAAAAAAAAAAAATTATTGAAGTATATCACTCATACATGAACATACATAAACAATAAGTGTATAGTAGTAGTTGTGAACTTACAAAACAAACATACATAACATCATACAGGGCTCTCATACCTCACCCTACCACCATTACCTTGCATTGTTGTAAAACATTTTTAACTAATGATTAAAGAGCATCCTCAAAATATTATTACTAACCAAAGTATTTTCCCCCAATCCACCCTATTGTTATTATTTTTATATCAATTATACATGAACATACATAAACAGTAAGTGTATAGTAAAAGTTGTGAACTTAAAAAGCAAACACTCATAACATGATACAGGGGTCCCATACATCCACCCTCCACCAACACCTTGCATTGTCATGAGACATTTGTTACAAATTATGAAAGAATATTGTCAAAATCTTACTATTAATTATAGTCCCCATCCCACATCCAGTGTATTTTTCCCCCAACCCACCTTATTACCATTTTTCAAATACACTTCTATGACAGAAGTTTCCCAAACAGCACCCCTCCATCAACACACCACACCGCAGCTGAATATCTGCCACAGACTACGAGACAACATCATCCGACTACCACCAGGTCCACAGCATACACCTAGCATACACCCTCCACACTCCCCCACCATCAACACCGTACATCTTTGGCATAGAAGCAAGAATATTACATTATTACTGTCAATACACTCCATAGGTCTCTCTATTTGTATTTTTTCCATGCTTCTCCACATTCCCCCCACATTCCCCTCACCCTGCAATAGTGATGTACATCTGCTCTAGCTCACAAAGGACACTCTTGCATCTGTACCTTCACCACTATTCTCATCCACCTCTGGGTTTACTGTGCTATTCAGTCCCTAGATTATTCTCTAGCTTTCTGTCAATTGGCATTTACATCCCTAGACTACCATTTTCAGCCACATCCCCATTTATAAACCATTATAGTAGCTGTTACTATTATAATGTGTTACCATCAACTCTGTACATTTCCACACTTGTACACTAAAGCTAATTAAAGCTTCTACATACGTTAAATATCAGTCGTCCATCTCAGTCCTCCTCTTATCTCCTTTAAGAATCCACCACCTACCACTAATTCTTGAAGATATTTTCCTACATTTTCTTCTAGAAGCTTTATGGTTCTTGCTTTTATATTTAGGTTTTTTAAATTCATTTTGAGTTCATTTTTGTATAGGGTGTGAGATAGGGGTCCTCTTTCCTTCTTTTGCTATGGATATCCAATTTTCTCAGCACCATTTGTAGAATGGACTGTTCTACCCGAGCTGGGTGGGTTTGACAAGCTAGTCAAAAATCACTTGACCGTAGATGTGAGTATCTGTTTCTGAACTATCAATTCAGTTCCATTGGTCTATGTGTCTGTTTTTATGCCAGTCCCATGCTGTTTTTACCACTGTAGCTGGGTAATATGACTTAATGTCCAGAAATGAGAGTCTTCCAACTTTGCTTTTCCTTTTTAAGATTTTTCTGGCTATTCAGGACTCCTTACCCTTCCAAATAAATTTGGTAATCATGTTTTCCATTTATTTTTAAAATGCTGGTGGAATTTTTATTGGGATTGCATTGAATCTGTAGATCAATTTGAGTAGAATTGACATCTTAATGATATTTAGTCTTTCAATCTATGAGCATGGAATGTTCTTCCAATTATTTAAGTCTTTTTATGATTTCTTTTAACAATGAGTTGTAGTTTTCTGAATACATTGAATACAATGTAAAGACATTGTTGGTTAAGTTTATTCCTGCCTAGTATCTTTTTAATGTCTTTTATTTCTTTAGCCATGTTGCACTTTTAAAAATATATATACTTATTTATTTATTTAATTTTTGTTTTAAAGAAAGATGTACTTCAACTCCATGATTTGATTTAGGAGATTTGTCTGATCATCGTTGATTACTTGTTTCAAGTCTTGTGTCTCATCTGGAGTTTTGATTTGTTCCTTTGCCTGAGTCATATCATCCTTTTTCTTAGTATGGCTTTTAATTTTTTTGCTGATGTCTAGGCATCTGATTATGATGCTGAATTTACTCTGATGTTCAGTTTCCCTCTCTTACCCAGGGATTGACTGTTAAGTAGCGTTGTGCTACCACTGTTCTTTGGTTCTTGGTTCAAATCGTTCTAGATATTTAGTATTGCCCCTGTTTAACTGCTCAAACTAGGGCTAAGGATCTAATAATGGGCTGCAGGCCAGTTTCCAAGGGCCTCGGAGAGGGGAACAGTAAAAGCACCAGATTGCCTTATTTATTTATTTATTTATTACTATTTTTCCCTTCTCTGTGTGCACCTTCCTGGTCTGCCAGCAGACGGCACGCTTTGGCAGAACTCAGCTCAGGCCCCAGAGGCTGGGGGTGGGGTGGGGGGAGGGAATGCATTCACTGTAACCCTGCCTGGGCAGGAGGTACAGAAGTAATGTCCTCTGGGCAGGCGAAGCCTGACAGACAAACTTTCTCAGAAGTTGCTCTCCTACCTTGTCCGACTGCATCCTCTCCCCCTCTGTGTCCTCAGCACCCAGCCCAGGGCAATAAGGAGGGTGTTTGTGAAGGCAAATTATCTTTAGCTCCCTGTTAACTCTCAGGGCAAGCAGTGTCTTGGCCCTACCTGGCCCAGAAGTGTGCCTCCCTCCAGTGCAGCAGACCAAGTTTGCTGTTCAAAATCTGAATTTGCCATAGGTTGTGTCCCTCCCTCTTTGCTTTCTTGGGGAAGAGGGTGCCTGCAATCTCCTCAGTCCATACCTGACTGCCAGGGGCCAGGTTTGCTCCGCAGGTGGGGGGATGGGCGTTAGCAGCTGTTACTGCAGCTATACTCACGGGTTTTTTCCAGCCAGCTGAGACTCATTTCCTTTGCCCTTCTCTCTCCTGGGTGGTGTCTAACCTTTGGTGTCCTAAGTCCTAGCATAGTTTTCAAGATAGTTTCTGTCAGTCCTCTAGGTGTTTTTTTCTAGAAGACAAGTGTGCTCTTTGCCTTTCTAATCCTCTATCTTCCTGGAAGTCCCCTGCTACTTTGTTTCTTTTTTTTTCTGTGTTTTTTCTTTTTTCACTTTCCCTGCTACTTTTAAGTGGATTTTTTCTTAATTTGGTGCTCACTTGTTACTGTATTCCTTTCCCTGTTTTTTGGAGTTTTGAAAAAGATGTTTCTCCCAGTTCTTGCTAGTTGTTCCAAGCTTCTTTGGTGGAATGGAGTCCTGAAAATTGCACTCTGCCATCCATCTTGATTAGGGCGTACTATACTCTTGATAATTTTAAAAGATATCTTCTTGGAGTGCCACATGAAATGCATGGCACAGAGTTCAAGAACCCTGCGAACTGAGAGTATTTTCAGAATTACCTTTGCTTTTTTTTTTTTTTTTTTTTTTTTTAACTGGGAGGTCCCGGGGATCGAACCCAGGTTGCTCCATATGGGAGACAGACGCCCAACCAGTACATCCGCCCCCATGCCTTTGCTTTTTGACTAAAGCAAAGAAGCTTTCAGTCTCTGCCCCATTTGGTAGTGAAGTAGAATTTTTTTCAGTAACAGGTTTATTGAGATATAATTTACATACCACGTAATTCACTTGTAAAACATGCAATTCAGTGGTTTTTAGTATATTGAGTTGCGTAATCGTCATCACAATACATTTTAGAACATTTTCATTGGTCCAAAAAAAAAAAAAAAAAAAAACAAGAAACATCCCAAATCCATTTCCCTCAACCCTAGGCATCCTACCAGTTTACTTTCTGTTTCTATGGCTTTACCTATTCTGGATATTTTATATAAATTGAAGAAGTAATATTTTTGAAATCAGTTTTGACTTGAGCAGACTGGTACCATGTATTGGCCATGTGCCAGCTCCAGAGTCAGACTTCCTGGGTTTAAAGTCTTGTCCTGACACTTAGCAGATGTATTTTTTTGAGTGATCACATAACCATTCTGTGCCTTCATTACCTCCAGAGTGGGCAGGGATAATTATAGGTCCTGTCTGAGAAGAATGGGCACCGAATCAGTTAATACATTCAAAAACATTTAAAACCAGACATAGAGTAGACTCTCAATAAATTTTAGTACTCAACTCATATTCCTCTGGAATAGTAACAAAATAATGAAAATATAATTTTGACCTGGGACTCTTTTTGATTCCTGTTGTTGTAATTTATTGAGTTGTTTGGAAAAAGAATGGTGGGGGATGGTTCAGAAATATTCTAGGTTTAATGAGTTTAAGAGTGTTAGTTCTATTTTCCAGAGTAGTAAAGATTGTATTCAATAAATTAAAATGGGACTTTCTCTAAAGTTGTGGGGTTTTGCTGAGCAGATTGTTGTTCCTTAATACCTACTACTTTTTCAAGGGTAGGGGTTTGTGGTGTTCTTGATCTTAGCCCAGGTTAAGGTGTATTTTCCTTGGAGAACTGTCATTTACTCTTAAAATTTATGTTAGTTAATCCTAAAAAATTCCAGTTCCATGAATTTTTTCCCCACTTTTAAGTGAATGTTCAGAAAGCTACAGTGCTCATGTAGCATCACTTTGATATCTTTCAGATATTTGTAGATCTTTAGTTTTTTTAGTGAGCATGTTGGCTAAGATGTTTGGAATTCAGTATAGTCATAAGGTTGTTATGGGATTTTATTTTAGAATCAATGAATGCTACCACTGGAAGTGACTATAGACATTATTTAATGAAACCCCCTGATTTTTTTTACAAGAAAATTGAGAACCTTAGGTTAAGTGACCTCTTAAAGGCTAATTATTGACAGCCATGAATTAGATTCTATTATTTGTGACTCTCAGACTGGAACTTTTTCCTTTTTAACCATCTCATATATGTAATCTTTATGTTATACATAATAACTCTTTGTTTGTAATAACCTCTCATTGCCATCCATTAAAGAGTTGTAGTCAGGTAACAATACAGATTTTTTTCCCTTTATTAGAGAAAGTTATCAATCATGCATAAAACATAGGATTCCCATATCTCACCCTATTATTAACACTTTGCATTGGTGTGGAATATTTGTTACAATTGATGACAGCACTTTTTAAAAAATATTTATTTATTTATTCCCCCCACCCCACCCTGTTGTTTTTACGCTTGCTCTCTGCTTTCTGTGTTCTTCTGTGTCTGCTTGTCTTCTCTTTAGGTGGCAGCAGGAACCAATCCTGGGACCTTCTGGAGTGGGAGAGAGGCACTCAATCTCTCTCTCTTTTTTTTAAAGATTTAATTATTTATTTACTTTTACCCATTTTTTTAACCACCACCACCCCCGCGCGTCTTGCTGTTTTTGTGTCCATTTGCTGGGCAGTTCTCTGTGTGTTTCCTGCCCTCTCTTCTCATCCTTCTCCTCCTGTCTTCACTGGGATTTGATCCTGGAAACCTCCAATGTGGGAGAGAGGCATTCTGCCCACTGCGCCACCTTAGTTCCTTGTTTTTTAGCATGCCTCGTCTTGGTTCTCCCTTGTGTCACTCTCCTGTTCTGTCATCATCTTGCTGTGTAGCTTGGCGGGGCCTGGTACGCCTGCATGCGGGGCCTGGTGGCACACCTGCTCTCAGGGCCTGCCGGCATGCCTGCTCATCGGGCCTGGTGGCCTGCATAACTTCTATATTTTTCTTTATTTTACCAGGAGGTCCCAGGTCCCTCCATATGGGAGACGGACGCCCAACCATTTGAGCCACATCCGCCCCCTCCCCCGCCCCCCGCTCAATCTCATGCACCACTTCAACTCCCTGGTCTGCTGCGTCGTCTCTTATTGACTTTCCTCCATGTCTCTTTTTGTTGCGTCATCTTACTGCGCCAGATCTCTTCGCAGGCCAGCACTTCTGCTCATGCCAGCACTCCACGTGGGCCAGCACTCCACGTGGGCCAGCTCTCAACTCAGGCCAGCCACATGGGCCAGCTTGCCTTTCACGAGGAGGCCCCAGCAATTGAACCCTGGACCTCCTGTATGGTAGAAGGGAGCCTAATCACTTGAGCCACATCCATTTCCCAGCACATTTTTATAATTGTGCTATTAACTATAGTCCATGTTTGTGTAGTTCCATGGATTTTTTTTAAAAAAGTTATTGTTACCATATGTATAATCTAACATTTCTCCTTTTAATCACATTCAGATGTATATTCCAGGTTGTTAATTACATTCACAATGTTGTGCTGCCATCATCACCATCCATTACCATAGATTTATTTTTGACAAGTTTGTAGGTAGATTCTCATGGTTTCCCTGCCCTTCCTAAGTATCATTTATAGAAGGCAGATATAACAATCTGTAATGCCTCCTTTGCCGTCACCTTAATGATGAGGAGGTCAGTATGGAGAACAAAGGACTGGCCAGATAAGGAATTGACACTTCTTAATCTACCTTTGGTGTTTGAAGGGTCAGACTTGAGACATAAAACGTGAACTGCTTACCTTGCAGTTCACAAGGACAGTATGCTTTCAGCCTTTTTTACCCAGTGAGTTAGCTTCCTGATCATCTTCTTATAGTTGGGTGTGGGGGTGCAGCCCCAACTCACAGCATGCCCATGATATGAGCATGGAGCCAGGTGGTAAGGATTTAAGCTTGTGGGAGGTTTATTGCTTTCCTTCCATAAAGCTCAGTATTCCTTAGATTTTCCAGGTCCTATATACCTTTTGAAAAATATATTTTATTTTCCTATTTTACCTTTCTGGTATCTCAGAGAAATTAGTACATATTTCTCTCGGGTTTTTTTTTTAAGATTTAAATTTCTTCTAAAGAGAAACATGAAACCATTAGTTTACAAGTTCATGGTACTAAAACAATGCTAGACCTATATCACAAAGTATTTTTCATCATTTCAGGTTGCATGTGTTTGCCTTATTATTATTGTTATTATTATTATGATTTTGAGGTACTGGGGCCAGGGATTGAACACAGGACCTCATAAGTGGGGAACCAGCGCTCAACCACTGAGCCACATCAGCTCCCCTGAGTTGGTTTTTTCATTTGTTTGCTTATTTGTGGGGTTTTTTTTGTTTTTTTGTTTGTTTTTTTAGGATGCACTGGGGACCGAACCCAGGACCTCCCATGTGGGAAGCAGGCGCTCAACCACTTAAGCCACATTTGCCCCCCGCCTTATTTTTAAGCTACCTGCTTTAATAAGTAAACAAACTGAATTTACTCACCCTCCAGATGCCTTTGTTTCTTCCTTTCACCACCAAAGAAATATTTGTGTGCATTTATGTGTAATACTGAGTTGCTTTTAAAAAACTTCTGCTTCCTTTCTTGAGAACTTCTTATGCTGAAAAAAAATACAAGTACCTCTGAGTATAATAATAAATATCTTGAGCACATTTTTTTTTTTTTTTTTTTAATTTTTAGTTCTAAATATAGTAACCAAGAAGAATTTGAGTGATGAGCTATTTATAGGCAGTTTAGGTAGAGTTTACATGTTTTAAGAGGTTTGATTAAAGTAAAAAAAATTTTTTTTTAACTAAAATGATTAAAGCGGTAAGTCTGTTACTTGGACTCTTCCCAAATCCTTTTATATTATGTCTTGAAAAAAAAAAGAAAAAAAAACGCAACTTCTTAGCGTGAAATATATAGCACATATAGGGTCAGGAAATAGAACTTCTCCAACACCTCAAAAGCTCACTCATGCCCCTCCCAGACACTTCCCTCTACCCTCCAAAGATAACCAACACCCTGACTCTTATAGTAATATGTTTCTTACTTGCTTTCATAGTTTTATTACCTAACCATGCATCCCTAAAAGCTATAGTTTAATTTTGCCTGCCATTTTTTAAACTTTATATAAATTGCTTCTAGCAATATGTGTTCTTTTGTGTTTGGTTTCTTTTGCTAATTTTTAGGTTGGTTAATTAACATTACATGCAAACAGTTTGCAAAAATTCTAACTGTACAATTCTAAATGGAATAGGAAAAAGAATAAAGGAATTTAGGGGTTAAGATATGTTTTACTTTTGGCTTTGCCTCTAATCAGCAAAGATGACTTTGAGAAAATCACTTGAACTTTATGGATCTCATTTTCCTTCCCCAAAACATGACAGAATGGGTTAAAACAATTGCTAGGATCCCCTTCATCTCTTAAATTTGATGAAATTGGATAAATAAATGTTACACTAACTTATCCTTAATTTCTTTCATTTTTGTTTTCATTAGGTTGTCTTGGAGATACCCAGTTTTGTTTTAGATTTCGACAGTCTTCTGGGAGGAGGGTGTCACTACATTGTCTTCTGGATCAATTTGACAAAGATTTACCAGTTTACTTAAAGGTTGGAAAAGTAGTAATAGAAAGATGTCTATGTGAGAGGGAACTTTAGAACTCAGTTATACAGTTACCTCTAATAGCATTCAGAAATATTTTGCTTTTGTTTTGTTACTGTAGTATTCAGCTGGATTTTCTAAATCAGTCTTAATTCATAAGGATTCAGCATGTAAATTGGAAGAGACTTTACAAAGTTATATTTCTTGATACATATTAAAATCCCATTGAGAATTATAGAAATCGATTAGAATGTTGAGGTAATTTCCTTTCATTTGTTAATAACTCTTTGTTCAGATCTGGAGGTGGGGGAGGTGCTATACTTGTAAATACCACCCAGAGTTGAATTAGTCATTTCCTGTGGTAATCTCTACAAACTTTATGATAGCATTGCAGTTATTTCTTTTTGATTTTTAACAAACTTTGTTTTACAATTATTGTTTACTAAAACAATTTTAATACTTCAGATGATTCTAAAGTTTTTTCTCTGAAACTCCACATTTAATAACTGTCAAGTGCATGAGGAATATATCCATCTGAATAGCCTCTCATTCCCATCCATTATGAACCTGACATCATTTGTCTGAAATGAGCTTTTATAATTTACCTCCCTGTTTCCACTAATGGCAGGAACCCTCTCCCAGTTAGCAAAGATATTCTCTTTGAAGTGCCTCTTCTAGCCATCCACTCCTTTGCATGACCTATTGCTATCACTATGAATATATCCTTCCAACCAACGATAAAGCTCTAATTATTAGAGATTCCTGTGTTTCAGACACTGTAATAATATGCATATTTTATATATAGTATCTTATTAATCTTCCCTACATTGCTCTGAGAGAATTCCTTCTGTAGATGAGGAAATGGAAGGTTATTGAGGATAAGATATTTGACTAAGGGCATTCTACCTCTTGTTTTCTCCAACACAATGTATCTTCCACAGTGTTGCCAGCTAAAGTGTACAAATATATTATAAAAATAAAATAAAATCTGCAATTGCTACCCATTGCCTAATGACTAAAGAGCTAATGATAGTACTCACTTTCTAGGTCTTCCAAAATAAGACTCCTTACATTTCCAATTTCCAACTTCATCTTTTTTCTTATACCTGTGTTATATTTTAGCCAAACTGAAGTATGTGCCTTTTCCTGAGATAGTTTGTACTTTTCTGTTTCTGTATAATTTTCCTCAAACTCCTGGCCTTCCAAACTTGGGGTGGCTACTTCTTTGTCTTTGCTTAAATCATATCTGTACTTCAATGCCCAACTCAAAAACTGCTGTTTTTTTGAAATCTATATTCATCTCTGTAGACAGAGGTGATCTCTACCCCCTTGGCCTCCCTCTAACATTTTGTGTTTTTTTCACATAGTAATCAGTTTTGTACCTTTCTTGTCTCTCCTTAAGGAACTGTGATTCATGCATCTTTGTGTCTTCTAATAAAATGCTTTGTTCAGTGTAGGTAGTCAACAAAATTTTGTTTAAAGAATAATAATCAGAATAATAGAACCAGGTCAAAGTTTATCCCATTAGAATGTAAAAGTTTTAAGTCATTTGGAATGTAATTGGCTTTTAATTGTATGTTGATAAGCATTACAATGTTTTGTTTTTATTGGGTTAAAATACAACTGGACATGTAAGATTCAGATAGACATCTAACTCCTCCTTTTTTCTCTCTTGACATTTTTCTTCATTTCCACTTTTTTTTTTTTTTTAAACGAAACATTGCATTGGGGAAAACATAGACTTTAATTGCTTCCTAACTTCCATTAAAGTACAAATTATTTTAAATAAAGAACATAAGCTGAATAAATTATGTAGAGAAGAATCTGTCTTTAGTAATGTAGTTATGATTATTTTATCTTTGGTTAAGTGTATTAGTCAAGTCAGCCAAAGAGGTGCTGATGCAAAGAGCCAGAAATCTGTTGGTTTTTATAAAGAGTATTTATTTGGAGTAAAAGTTTACAGTTACAAGGCCCTAAAGAGTCTAACTCAAGGTACCATAAGAGGTACTTTCTCACCCAAGTCAGTTGCCATGTGTTGAAGGACGATGGCAGGCCTGGCCCCTCCTTCCTTCTTCCTCTTAAGGCCCCGTGGGCCCAGCTTCTTCTGATCTCAGCTGTAGGCTGGCATAGGGTTTGTTTCTTTCTGTTGTCTCTCCCTGGGGCTCCAGGATCAAAGTTCTCTCCTCTGCCGTGTCTGTGGAGCTCTCTTTCTTCCTGTGTCTTCTTCTGTGTGTCTTCTTGAGTGAGTGTCTGTTTCTGTCAGCCTACCAAGGGGGCAGGGACTCAACCCTAAGTTACACCCTACTGACATGGTCGAATCAAAGCCCTAATCTTGATTTAATCAAGTAAACGTAAAACCTTTGAATCTAATACCATCAAAGGCTGTTACGCCCAGAGAAATAAACCAGTTTACAAACATAATCAATCTGTTTTTTTTGGAATTCATAAATAATATCAAACTGCTACAGGCAAGTTACCAGGTTTTTATTTGGCAGATGCAGTCATTATTTTTGTTTGTGACGGTAGAAAAGCACGCCTAGCTTTTTGTACATACTCCTTATTGCAATTGGATTTTTAAAGGAACCTGATATTAATAATACAGGATGGAAATATATATTTTTTATTGTCTGTCACTTCTTTTATAGAAGGATCCTGCTTATTTCTATGGATATGTATATTTCCGACAAGTTCGAGACAAAACTCTAAAAAGAGGATACTTCCAGAAGGTAACTTTCAGATATACTAATAGAAAAAATATTTTTCATGCTGTGTTAGAAAAATAGAAACTATTAAATCTAAAGTCTTTTATATTTTATATTTAAAAATGCTAGTTTATATTTTATCTTTGTTTTTAAAATTATAGTCATCTGTCTCTAGATATTTAACTGCTGTTGAATTTTGCCATTCTGCTATCTTTTTGTTAGATTCCTGATGATGTTACAGTTATTGCAGGAACTCTTGTCAAAAAACCAGAAGGGTCTGCCCAATTTTGATATTTCAGAACAAGGGAAAGAATAAAAAGATTGTAATGTTATTACAATGAATAAGAGCTCACAATATCTTTTTTTGAAGAGCCAGTAAATAAGGTTTAGCAACATTCTTAGCCATTATTGTTTCCACTCCAAATGTATAGTCTTTTTTTTAAAAAAAATTTTTTAAGTCATTCAGTTTCTATTTGATTCCAGCTAGCAGGGATACAGCCTTTTCCTTTTGTAACCAGATTTTGTCTTTACCACTAATTAATACTGGATTGAATGGTAGAAAAGCTTCAAGAAAAAAAAAAATTTTTTTTTAAAGTACATAATCTGTGTCTGAAGTGATCCAACTATATAATGTCAAAATTTATATTTTAAATTTTAAAATTTAACAGCCATAAGTCTTAGTTTGCTCTTTCCTTATTAAGAAGAGCTTATCTGGCTAATATCTCATAGTGCTTTCCTTAATGACAGCAGTCACTACAGTATTGAAATTATCCATGACATTAGTCTGTTTATAGGAAATTCTTTTTCCTGGAGAGCAGGATAATAGTAAAAAATTAGGAAAATCTTTTGCATTCTTCTGCTATAGTTTTGTTTCCTTTAACCATCCACAGTAAAAGCCTTTTTATTTGAGAATTCATATTTACTGCTGAATGTAGCTTGTTAGTAATTATTCACACAGAAACACATAGCAGACTTAAATTATGATCATTAGGCAATTAAAAACATTTTTTTCTTTTTTTCCCCCAGTCTTTGGTTTTGATCAGCAAACTACCTTATATCCATTTTTTTCACACTGTGCTAAAACAGATAGCACCAGAATATTTTGAAAAGAGTGAACCTTATTTGGAAGCAGGTAAGCCAAACATTGTATGAATTTTATGGCCCTTAAGAAGGAGTTTAAAAGAATTTACTGGACCTGAGTGGCAAAAAGTGAAGTTGACCTTCTAAAAAAAATCAGATACTTTAAGGACTGTATGGTGGGAGAGAGATGAAATTCCTCTGGCATCTTTACTTCAAACATTAAAGGCTGTATCTTTTGTTATCTCCTCTTGCAGCATAGATGATGCCCATTTATTAGCATAATAACATCCAAATACTGAATTGACAGTCACAATGTTCAGAGTGCTAATGAAGATAAATCCTTATGTTGCTTGATACAGAGGGAGGGCCTTAGCCAAGTGGAGTTTTTTTTTTTTTTTTTTTTACCTAACTTTAGTTGTAATAAATAATGGGAAAACTCCCATTAAGCATATTACTTTATTGCTTTCAGACAATTATCCAATTTATATCCTGGAACATATGCATATTTCTAAGTGAAATAAAAGATATTTTCATTACTTTTACTTTTCTTTTACTTGTATCTTCCAGTCTTCCTGTATATTTTTCCTGCTCTAAAGAAAGTACTTTGGGAAGCGGCTGTGGCTCAATCAGTAGGGCTCCCGTTTACCATATGGGAGGCCCCGGGTTCGGTTCCTGGGGCCTCCTGGTGAAGGCAAGCCCGCCCGCAGGGCGTGGTTAGCTGACCCAGCGAGCACGAGCAGCAAGGGGGGGATAAATTAATAAATAAATAAAATCTTTAAAAAAAAAAAAAAAAAAAAAAAGAAAGTACTTTTAGTTTCTAATGCCCCATTTCTAATGTTTTAATATTTCCACTTACATTAAGGAAATGTTTTATTGTATTTTCCAGCTTGCAATGATGTTGATAGATGGCCTGCCCCAGTGCCAGGGAAAACATTACACTTGCCTATCATGGGAGTAGTGATGAAGGTAATGATGTATACTTCATTTGTCTCCTTCTTAAAGAACTGTGTAGGAACTTCATACATGTGTTTTGCTTTTCACCTCCTAATAAATTCAGTACAATTACTGTTTCTACTTATTATCAATGTGAGGTGTTACCACAATTCATCCTACTGTACTGTACTGGGACCACTAGTTCCATTGCATACTGTGGAGTTTGTACCAGGGTGTCATTTATATATAATGTGTGTAAATGTTAATGCTACCCTTTGGGCTACTATACAACTCCATGGCCCTACTGAGAAGTAAAATCTGCAGAAACAGATAAAAAATGAGTATGAATGAGTAAAAATTAAGAGAAATTAGGGGGAAGCGGCTGTGGCTCAATCAGTGGGGCTCCCGTTTGCCATATGGGAGGCCCCGGGTTCGGTTCCTGGGTCCTCCTGGTGAAGGCAGGGCCCGCCCGCATGGCGTGGTTGGCTGACCCAGCGAGCATAAGCAGCAAGGGGGGGATAAATGAATAAATAAATAAAATCTTAAAAAAAAGAAAGAGAGAGAGAGAGAAATTAGGAAAGCCATTGGTTCTAAATTATCTTCTTAGCATGTAATGTCAAACCAGGTATGTTCATCCCAGATATTGCCTTCTATTAAGGTTTGTTTTTTGTGGTTTTTTTTGTTCCAGGCTTTGTATGAATGTGCTCCAAGTGTTTTTGTAATTCATTATCAAATTGGACTTCTTTTTGGCAATGCTCTCTCTTTAGATGTGCTCATTTGTATAGAATCCTGAATTGTTTTTTAGTACTTTTCATTAAAAGTACTATTGATAGCTCTGGAATGAGAGTTCTCATAGTTTCCTGTGAGATTTTTCTTTTTTCCTGTGAGATTTTTACCAAAGTTGGGCAAGCATGAAGAGGGTGTGTTTGGGTGTGTGCACATTAATGAAGTAGAAATTGGAACAGTAAACAGGGAGTAGTTTGAAGTTGGTGTCCTTTTTCTGTTTTTCAGCACATTAGTTTCTCAGTGGGTTAGTGATTTCTTTGTGTATGAGGGTATAGAGACCCTTGATTCACTTACCTTTTACTGTGACTAAAAATAAAGATGACTTTCATTTTTAAAATTTGACAGGGATGTTTTATCCTTGTGACTTTTTAGGCAATGCTGAGTGTACCTTTTTTAGCAGCATAGAGTCCTTATGATCCCTCATTGTACTGGGACTAGCAAATTATAGAAAGGAACCCTTTAGTTACATTGCTTTACAGTGAAAATTAATTACTTCTGTTTCTCTTTAAGGTACGGATTCCAACATGTCATGACAAGCCTGGAACAACTCAAATAGTGCAGTTAACTCAGCAGGTAGTGTGGTTCTGTGGAAGAATTAACCAATATATATAGTCTCTTTAATGGAATTTTTAAACTAGCAAATACAAAGTTTCTTTGGTTTATATATTTCTGAATATTACTGCAATATCCCATTAAATAAGTTTTAAATGAATTGATAATAAATTGCCTAATGTTTCTTAGATTTTTTTTTTCTTGCTCTTTGGGAATTCAGAATTTGTGCAGTAATTGTGAGGACAAGGAAAATAAATATTTTTTTCAACAAGGTTTAATTCTAGTAAAACATTTTCTGTTACATAGAGTGGCCAGCAGGTTTCTGTTCTTTAGGAATCTCAGTCAGAAGGATTCTGTAGTTATGATTGCCTTCCATCCTTTTCCCAAAGCTACATCTGCTCATGGTGTGGTTGAATTTTTCATTTGAAATATTTTAACTATTATATTAGCAATTCCCTTGTTCTTTGAAGTGAATAAAAATGGAGAACAATGGAAAAACTAATTTTCCCATTAGGTATGTCAAATAGTACTGTGATAGTAATATACACAGTTGGGAATCATTCTTATATTTGGTTCATGGATTAATGCTTTATCCATGGAATGTGTAGCATCCTTGACATTCTGCTGAATTAGGGGAGATTGGTAGGAATCATTCCCTTTCTGGCTGTTCCTGGAGAAAAAGAATCTTGAAAAGGGACAGTGCAATATGGCTTGTTGATTCTGAGAAAAATAGCATATTTTAAAAATCTGTTTCTTCAAATTTCTGTGCTATCTTCTCTTCTGTTTTATCTTTTCTATCTCTTAGGCAGACGCACACATATCTGTTATTTTACCTACTGTTCATGAGGTGGATCTTTTCAGGTAAAGATTAAAATATTTTATTAACAGTGCCTCTTGTTTTGTGATGTTGTTGTTAATTTCTTTAGAAAATGAATGTTCTTATATAGGATGAAGAAAAAACTGTTAGAAAACATGCTATAAATCCATGGTTCAATCCTGGCTGCATGTTATAGAGCTTTGACAATTAGGTAAATTTGGATATAGATGGAGTATTACATGATATAAACAAATATCTTTTGTTTGGGTTGGTGTGAGAATTGTATTAAAATGATATAAGAAAATGCAGGGTTTTTTTTTTTGGCAATGCATTTTAAAGTATGTTGAGGTGAAATGTCATGAGGTTTGTGTGGCTTTAAAATATTTCGGTAGGAAAAAATAGATGAAGATAAAAATGGTAAAATATTAATTTTTAAAACTAGGTGATATGTATATGAGATGCTATTGCCTTTATTTTTCTGTATGTTTGAACACTTTCAAAATGTAAAATAAAAAATATATAAAAAAAGAGAATCTAGCATTTAGAAAGAAAGAAGGAAAATGTGCTGATGTCTGTGCTGTACTCTAACCAGCTGAATAAATCTTTGGAGTGGTGCCTAAGGTCCAGGTGGTTCTAATATGTAACCTAGCTTGAGTAATCACTGCTATGAAATAGCAGTTACTGAATACTAGTATGTGTGACCAGGAGTCGTGTGCAATACATAGAATGTTTGTTTTTGTGACTTTTAAACTACATGGAATATTGTTTCACAAATTGATTTGCTTTATACCTTGGATTTGTTTTATACACTGGGTCCCAGCACAACTAGGAATCTCACTTCTAGTTAATTAGCCACGAAAAAAGAATACATATATGCTCACAAAGACCTGTAGGCAAATGTTTATAGCAGCTTTATTTATAATTGCCTAAAATTAGAAACAAGCCAAATGTCTATCAACTGGTAAATGGATAAACAAAATGTGGTATGCCCATGCATGTAGAATACTACTCAGCAATTAAAGAAGGAAAAACTGTTAATAAATGCAAAAACACAGATGATTCTCAGAAGCATTATCCTGAGAAGCCAGAACAAAAAAGCCTCTTGCTGAATAATTCCATTTATGTGGTGTTCTGGAAAAGGCAAAGCTATAGGAACAGAAATCAAATCAGTGGTTGCCTGGGGGTGGGAAAGGGGAATCCACAACAAGCAGAATTAGGGAAGTTTTTGTGGTGATGGACCTATTTTGTATCTTTGATGGTAGTGATTTGCCCATATACATTTATCGAAATTCATCAAACTGTACACCTAAAAAGGGTAAGTTTTATTATGTATAAATTGTAAATCTCATTTTAATACAAATTAAATTTTTTAAAAGAAATTATTTTTTGTGTCTTTCTAAGAATGAAAAGGGGGCATTTCTACAAAATAAGTGAATAAATATCACAGGAAAAATATACTTAGAAGGATGCATACTATTGATAGTTTTGATACTTGATTTATTAAGGAATAAGTTGAAGAATTGGTATAAGTTAATACAGAATTCACTTGCCATGCATTTTTACTTCTGAACTTCTGAGTATGAGTCTTGAGCTTTTTTACCAGTTTTTACCCCACTGCTAACATTGTTGATTAACATGTGTCTTCTCTCCTATAGATGAGTTACATGCAATTGTTTTGAAAGTAGGAAAAGTTTTTAATTCTTCTTTTTCAAGAGATGAGAAAGCTGAACCTTGGGGTGGGGGAGGCTAGGGGAACACCTCACACAGAGATAGTACTAAGCCAAGCATTTAATATCTGATGATTGGATTAATGTTTTTTCCCCCCATGACATTAGTCTTTATTTTATGTTTGTAGAGCTTCCATTTTACATTGATTAGAGTGAAGGAAGGTTTCAATGTTTGTCAGTTATACTGAAGATGATAGTTTTATGTCAAGATTGAACTTAAGAGCAAAGGAAAGAGAGACCTGTAAAGACATTTGAGGTTGAATAGCAGGGATTCAGTTGTGTGGTAAGGTGAGGTCCTGTTACCCTTCTTTTACCAGGCTGAGTCTTGTTAAGCTGCTACTCCCTGGGTGATGCCTTTGGTTTTAGGCTCTCTTTCTCTCTCTCTTTTTAAATTTTTATTCTGGTAACATATATACAACCTAAAATTTCTCCTTTAATCACATTCAGATATGTAATTCAATGGTGTTAGTTACGTTCACAATGTTGTGCTACCATCACCATCCAATACCAAAACTTTTGTATCACCCCAAACAGAAATTCTATACCATTGAAGCCTTATCAGTTCTATCCTGATCATAGAAATAGTCTTCTCATTCAGTTTAAAGCTGGGATTGGAATTGAAAGGCAGTTTTCTGTTGAGAGAAACTGACATTCTCTTTGTTGGACATCGCTTGTCTGGGTTATTAGCACAATAAGAGGCACCCTACTTATGCTTTCACCATAAGAATGAAGCAAACTTGGCTTTCTTCCCCATTGGCAGAGTAGAAAAATTAGAAGGTTTTTTTTGTGTGTGTGTTCAGAGAAAACCTGTCATCTCATAAAATGTGCCTGATGCTCTTTGATGAATGTCTACATTTCTCTTTAACTTTCAGAATTGTAATAATATCTTTCTGAAAAGATTGAAACTATTATTTGTTTTTTTTTTTTTAGGAGTGAGTTTTAAGTTTTCCCCAAGGATGACTTTTGGTGGGGATGGGAGCTTCGCATAAAAGCATGATACTCCAGGGAGTTATTGTAGCTCAAGTGGTTGAGCTCCTCCTTCCCACATGGGAGGTCCCCGATTCAGTCCCCAGTGCCTCCTAAAAACAAACAGCAAGCAAACAAACGAAAAGACCAACTCAGGAGAGCCAATGTGGTTCAGTGGTTGAGCTCCAGCTTCCCACATACGAGGTCCCGGGTTCAATCCCTAGCCCCAGTACCTCCAAAACAAAACAAAAACAAACAAAAAAGCATGGTACCCCAGAATGGAGATGGAAAACGTGGTGCTAAAAAACAAAAACAAAAAAGACCCTGTATTTTCCCTGGAGACCCCTTATTTTAGTAGTTGTACACTGCAGTTAATTTAGTATATGTTAGTGATATTTGTTAAAGTTAGAGATGAAGACAGGTTTCCTTTCTTGAATGTTAAAAACTTTCTCCCTGCAGTAAAGACTACTTTATATAACAGATATTATCAGTGTAATATAGAGGTTTCAGAGAATGTTTCATATTGTTGCTGTATTTGCTATCTTTTTGTGCCCTTAACTGATAGCATTATTACTATACATTAGAGAAAGTAACTTACCACTTGGTACCTTAAGGGCATCACACTATTAACATCAGTTTTTCCTTTGTTTATTTTAAAATTAAGGGCATACATAGAATTTTGAAACGATCACAGACTTCTTACAGAAACGTGATAAGTACAGGAGAGAAAACTTTCTCTGAACCATTTGATAGTAAGTTGGAGACCTAATACCCCATCATCCCTGAATACTTTAGTTTCTGTTTTCTACAAACCAGGATTTTTATTATTTTTTTTTAAGATTTTATTTATTTATTTATCCCCCCACCCCTGCTGCTTGTGCTTGCTGTGTCCATTTGCTGTGCGTT
This sequence comes from Tolypeutes matacus, assembly GCA_026826555.1. Taxonomy (NCBI): domain Eukaryota; kingdom Metazoa; phylum Chordata; class Mammalia; order Cingulata; family Chlamyphoridae; genus Tolypeutes; species Tolypeutes matacus. The sequence continues at coordinate 19,911,189 of JAKSZT010053825.1, forward strand.
TTTCTGTGTCTGCTTGTCTTCCTTTGTTGGGTCGTCCTGCTGCGTCAGCTCACCGTGCCGCCTGGGCTGGCTTGCCTTCACCAGGAGGCCCCGGGAATCGAACCCGGGGCCTCCCATATGGTAAACGGGAGCCCTATCGATTGAGCCACATCCGCTTCCCCAGGATATTTTTCTAACTATCAAAATTGGGGAAATAACATTGATAAATTATTGTCAGAATATATTATGCAGACTGCATTCAAGTTTTACCAGTTGTCACAATAGTATCTACTTGGAATCTCGTGTTGCATTTAGTTGTCATGTATCCTTTGTCTCCTTCAGTCTAGAAGAGTTCCTCAGTCTTTGACTTTCATGACTGCTGGCATTCTTGCAGATTACTGGTCAGTTATTTTGCTCTATGTCCCACAGTATGGTTTCTCTGATTTTTACTCACAAATTAGATCCAAGCTATGCTTATTTGGCAGAGTGGCACACAAATGTGGCTTGTTTCTTATTGATGATGTTTGGTCTGATGATTTGATTAATGTGGCCTCTAAGCTTCTCCACTGATAGTTACTTACTCTTTTTTTTTTTTTTTTAATTAAGATTTATTTATTTCTCTCCACCCCCTTGCTGTGTCTTTTCGTCTTCTTTGTTTCTTTAAGAGGCACTGGGAACTGAATCCCGGACCTCCAATGTGGGAGGCAGGCGCCTTATCACCTGAGCCACCTTTGTTCTCTGCTTTGCTTTGTCTCCCATTATGGTTTTTCTCCTGTGTCTCTTGTTGGGCCATCTTGTTGTGTCAGCTTGCCATGCCTGCCCATTGCATCAGCTTGCTGTCTTGCTCATCTTCTTTAGGAAGCACTGGGAACCTCTGCTCCCTGCTTTGTTTTGTCTCTCATTATGTTTTTCTTCTTGTCTCTTGTTGTGTTATCTTGTTGTGTCAGCTTGCCATGCCTGCCCATTGCACCAGCTTGCTGTCTTCTTTAGGAGGTACCGGGAACTGAACCATGGACCTCCTATGTGGTAGGCGGGAGCTCAGTCACTTGAGCTATATCTGCTTCCCATACTTACTCTTTATCATGTTGTAATTAAGTATTTTAGGGGCAGTCCTTTGAACCTATGTGTATTATTTATCTATTGCTGTGTAATAAATTACTTCAATATTTAGAAACTTAAAAGAACAAACATGTTTCTAAAATTTCTAAAAATTAGGAACCTAGGAGCAGCAAGCCAGGTGGTTCTGACTAGGGTCTCTCTGAGGATATCGTCCAGATATCCGCTGTGGTTTCAGTCAGTTGGACAAGTGGGGTTAGTGGGTCTTGACTGAGGCTGTAAGATCTGCTTCCCTGGAAGACTCACTAACATGGCTGTTGGCTGGATGTCACAGTTCCTGGTGGCTGTTGGCAGGAGGCCTCAGTTCCTAGTCTTGTGGACCCCTCCATAGGGTTGCTAGAATGTTCTCACAACATGGTAGCTAACTCTTCCCAGAATGAACAATGTGAGAAAAGACTGAAGTTACAATGTCTTTTATGACCCAGACTTCAAAGTTGTACATTATCATTTCTACCTTATTCTGTTCCTAAGGAGTGAGTCACTAAGTCCAGTCCACACATAGGAAGGGGGATATTAGACTCCATGATTTGAAGAGAGTGACAAGGGGTCGGATGTGGCTCAACTGGTTGGGCGTCCGTCTCCCATATGGAGGGACCCGGGTTCGATCCCTGGGACCTCCCGGTAAAAAAAAAAAAAGAAAATGAAGAGAGTGACAAATAATTTGTGTCATATTTTTTATCACCACACTGTTTTTGTGTATTTGTATGGGCTTTTGGTTTCTTGATATATTCAATGAATTATAATCCGTTATTATTATTTATTTATTTAACGTTTTTATTCTGGTAACATAGAAAATTTAAAATTTCCCACTTTAACCACTTTCATGAATACAGCTCAAGGGTGTTAATTACATTCATAAAGTTGTGTTACCATCACCACCATGTCCATTACCAAAGATTTCCATCTCCCCAAATAGAAAGTCTATCGCAGTTAAACGTTAACTCCACATTACCCTGCCTCTTGTAACTGGTAGTCCAATTTATTGCTACATATATGCATATTCTAATAGTGAGATCATACAATACTTGTGCGTGGCTTATTTTATTCATGATGTCTTTAAGGTTCATCTGTATTGTAACATGTAACAGCACTTTACTTCTTTTTTTTTTTTTTTTTTTTTTTTTTTTAAAGATTTTATTTATTTATTCATTTATCCCCCCCTTGCTGCTTGTGCTCTCTGGGTCAGCTAACCACGCCGTGCGGGCGGGCCTGCCTTCACCAGGAGGCCCCGGGAACCGAACCCGGGGCCTCCCATATGGTAAACGGGAGCCCTACTGATTGAGCCACAGCCGCTTCCCTACTTTACTTCTTTTTGAAACTGAATAGTATTCTATTGTATGGCTATACCATATTTTGTTTATTCATTCATCCATTGATGGATACTTGGGTTGCTTCCACCTTTTGACAATTGTGAATAATTGGTGTAGAAGTATCAGTTCGAGTCCCTGCTTCCAGTTCTTTTGTGTATATAATAAAAAGTGAGGTTGCAGGATCATATGGTAATTCTGTACTTAACCTTCCTAAGATCTGCCAAACTGTTTTCCACAGTGACTGCACATTTTACATTCCCGTCAACAATGTAGGAGGGTTCCTATTTCTCTACATCCTTGCCAATGCTTTTCTATTTTCTGTTTTTTTAATAATAGCCATTGTAGTGGATGTGAGATGTTATTTTCATTACTCCAATGGCTAATGAAGTTGAACATCTTTACATATACTGTTTGGCCATTTGTATATTCAATCCTTTGGAGAAATGTCTGTTAATACCCTTTTCCTATTTTTTTTTTGGTGGTGGGGGGGGCTGTTTGTCTTTTTGTTGTTGACTTCTAGGATTTCTTTATATATTCTGGATATTAAATCCTTATTAGATATGGTTTCCAAATATTTTTTTCCCATTGAGTAGGTTGTCTTCTCACTTTATTGATAATGTTCTGTGATGCACAACAGTTTTTTAAAATTTTGATGAAGTTTCATTTATCTATTTTTCTTTTTTTGCTTGTGCTTTGGTTGTAAAGAATCCATTGTCTAATACAAGATCCTAAAGATGCTTCCCTACATTTTCTTCTAGGAATTTTATAGTCCTGGTTCTTATACTTAGATCTTTATCCATTCTGAGTTAATCTTTTATATATTGTATGAGGTTAGAGGTCCTCCTCCTTTCTTTTGCATGTGGATATCCAGTTCTCCCAGCACCATTTGTGGAAAAGACTATTCTTTCCCAATTGAATGGACATGGCACCCGTGTTGAAATCTATGCACCATAGATGTGATGGTCTCTTTCTAAACTCTCAGTTCTATTCCATTGGACTATATGTCTGTCCTTGTGCCAGTACCATGCTCTTTTTTTTTTTTTTTTTTTTTAATATTTTATTTTGTAATTGCAAAACCATTTGGAAAATATTTCTTGTAAAATTTCTGTGAAGTAGGCATGATTAATTAATTAATATAACTATATTATAGTTAAGTACAGAAACAGAGGGACAGAAAAGAATGGTCTCCTGTTTGTTTGCTTTTTTTAAAGAAACCACGATGGTCTCTCTTTGCAGCTCCCTGTGACTCTATAATTATTTCAAAATAAGTTAAAAAAAAACATGTCACAAAACACCATTATTATCAAGATCATATCATACTAACAATTAATAAATATGCAAATTTCTAAGTATCATGAATGAACAATAGGAAGAAAAATATCTACAAACAAGAGTCTTCCAAGTAATTCTTCAAGTACCATGTTATTTTAATTACTGTAGCTTTGTAATGAGTTTTTTAAAAATATATTTTTATTACCGAAGTTGTGAACTTACAAAACACTCATGCACGTGAAGAATTCCCATACAACAGCCCTTCACTAACATACCATACCCTTGTGGAACTTTGTTACAGATTATGAGATAATATCATCAGACGAACCACTAACTATGGTCCAGAGCATACATTTGGCATATTTTTTCCATACCCCCCTATTATTAACACAGTACATCTTTGGCATTGATGCAAGAATATTACAGTATTGCTGTTAACTATAGTCCAAAGGTTACATTGATTGTATTTTTCCCAAACTTCTCCACATTCCCACCTCCCTGCAATAGTGACGTCCATCTTTTCTAGTTCACAGGACATTCTTGCATTTATACTGTTAACCACAATTCTCATATACTTCTGGGCTCAATGTGTTATTCAGTCCCTAGATTATTCTCTAGTTTTCTTTCAATTGACATTTACATCCCTAGATTTCCCTTTTCACCACGATCCCATTTGTAAACCAACTCCTACTCACTATAATGTGTTACCATCAACTCTATCCATTTCCACACATTTACAGTCAAATTAATTAAAACTTCGGCATACATTAAGCTTCAGCACTCCTTCACAGCCCTCCTCTTATCTCCAGATAACCTATACTCTAAGTGTTAACTCCATGCATTTATTCTTTGTATTAGTGAGACCAGGCAATATTTGTCCTTTTGTATCTGGGCTTACTTTACTTAGCATAATGTCTTTAAGATTCAACCACGTTATCATTTGTGTCCCAATTTAATTTCTTATTACTGTAGTATGGTATTGTATCGTATGTATATATCACATTTTTATCCATTCATTGGTTGATGGACACTTGGGTTGTTTCCATCTTTTGGCAATTGTGAATAATGCCACTATGAACATTGGTGTGCAGATAATTTTTTTTTAATAATCAATTTTATTGAAACCTATTCAGAAACCATACAGTCTATCTAAAGTGTATAATCAGTGGTATTTGATATAATCACAAGAGTCGTGCATTTACCACTGCAATCAGTATTGGAGCATTTTCATTATTCGTAAAAGAAAATTCTCCTACCCTTTAGTAGTCATCTCAATCTCCCTATCCTTCCTCTGCCATACATAGCTCGTAATCTATTACCGTCTCTATAATATATTTGTATTTACATTTTACATTTTGTATAGATGGATTCAAACAACATGGAATCAAACTTTTTGTTTAGTTCCTTTCACTTAGCATACTTCTTTTTTTTTTTTGTCATTGATGGAAGATTATTAATATATTACTATATACTACTGTCCATAGTTTGCTTTGGTTGAATTTTTGCTCAAGTATCACCCTGTTGTTAACCTCTTGTAACATTAATGTTTGTTCTGCTTCAGAGAAAAACCTTCTTATATATGCACTACTAACCATACTCATTTTTCACAAGAGGGTTCACTATGCTGTGTTTTACTTTTTAGCTTTCCTTCTTTCAACCAAAGGTCATACACCTATATTAGCATTGCTAATTACAACATTCTAAAGTGCTTTTAACATTTCTATTCATTTCTAAACATTTATAAACAACTGTTTTAACAATTCTGTACAGACTGTCCTTAGCTTTCTATTCTCTATTCTCATTCTATCTTCTGGTGACCTATAATCTAGTTATTAAATCCATGAATTTGCTTATTATATTTAGTTCATAATAGCAAAATCATACATTATTTGTCCTTTGTGTCTGGCTTATTTCATTCAACATAATATCCTACAGGTTCACCTGTGTTGTCATATGCATTGCAACTTCATTTCTTCTTACAGTTGAATAATACTCCATCGTGTCTATATACAATTTGTTTATCCATTCATTGGCTTATGGACACCTGGATTGTTTCCATCTTTTGGCAATTGTGAATAATGCAGTTGTGAACATTGGTGTGCAAATGTCAGTTTATGTCCTTGCTTTTGGTTCTTCTGAGTACATACCTAGTAGCGGGATTGCCAGATCATATGGAGTTCTATACTTAGCTTCCTGAGGAACCGCCAAACAGATTTCCATAGTGACTGTACTATTTTATATTTCTACTAGTAGTGAATAAGTGTTCCTATTTATCCACATCCTTTCCAACACGTGTAGTTCTTTTTTTTAAACTTTATTTGAACATTTAATAATTGAAAATATAAACAATTAAAAACTAAAAACTAAACACAGATGAATAAATATATATATTTCTCAATTAAATGTAATGGATACATAGAATTTTTTTTTTTTTTTTTTTTTTTTTATCAAACAGTACGTTACACAATATATTTGGTTCAGAGAAGTGGCTGTGGCTCAATCAGTCGGGCTCCCGTTTACCATATGGGAGGCCCTGGGTTCGGTTCCCGGGGCCTCCTGGTGAAGGCAAGCCTGCCCGCACGGCGTGGTTAGCTGACCCAGCGAGCACAAGCAGCAAGGGGGGGATAAATGAATAAATAAATAAAATCTTAAAAAAAAAAATATATATATATATATATATATATATATATATATATATATTTAGTTCATAGTAACGCATTCATATAGTATTTGTCCTTTTGTGTCTGGCTTGCTTCACTCAACATAATGTCCTCCAGGTTCATCCATGTTGCCATATGCTTTATGACTTCATTTCTTCTTAAAGCTGCATAATATTCCATCGTGTGAATAGGCCACAGTTTGTTTATCCATTCATCTGTTGATGGACACCTGGTTTGTTTCCAGCTTTTGGCAATGGTGAATAATGTGGCTATGAACATCGGTGTGCAGATGTCTGTTCGTGTAACTGCTCTCAGTTCTTCTGGGTATATATCCAGTAGTGGTATTGCAGGGTCACATGGCAAGTCTATATTCAACTTCTTTAGGAACTGCCAAACAGTCCTCCATAGTGGTTGTACCATCCTGCATTCCCACCAACAGTGAAGAAGTGTTCCTGTCTCTCCACATCCTCTCCAACATTTGTAGTTCTCTGTCTTTTTAATAGTGGCCATTCTGATAGGTGTGAAATGATATCTCATTGTAGTTTTGATTTGCACTTCCCTAATCATGAGTGATGTTGAGCATTTCTTCATGTGTTTTTTTGCCATTTGTATTTCTTCTTCAGAGAAATGTCTATTCAAGTTTTTTGCCCATTTTTTAATTGGGTCATTTGTCTTTTTATTGTTGAGTTGTAACATCTCTTTATATATCCTGGATATTAAACCCTTATCAGATATGTGATTTCCAAATATTTTTTCCCATTGAGTTGGCTACCTTTTCACCCTTCTGATAAAGTCCTGTGAGATGCAAAAGTGTTTAATTTTGAGGAGGTCCCATTTATCTATTTTTTCTTTTGTTGCACGTGCTTTAAGGTGTAAAGTCCAAGAAACCACCACCTACTACAAGGTCTTGAAGATGTTTCCCTACATTTTCTTCTAGTAGTTTTATGGTCCTGGCTTTTATACTTTTATATTTAGATCTTTGATCCATTTTGAGTTGATTCTTGTATAGGGGGTGAGATAGGGGTCCTCTTTCATTCTTTTGGTTATAGATATCCAGTTCTCCCAACACCATTTGTTGAAGAGACTGTTTTTTCCCATTAGTGTGGGCTTGGTAGATTTGTCAAAAACCAGTTGACTGTATAGGTAAGGATATATTGTTGAATTCTCAATTCTATTCCACTGATCGATGTGTCTATCTTTATGCCAGTACTATGCTGTTTTGGCCACTGTAACTTTGTAATATGTTTCAAGGTCAGGCAGTGAAATTCCTCCCACTTTGCTCTTCTTTTTTAGAATGCTTTTGGCTATTCGGGTGCACTTACCCTTCCGGATGAATTTGGTAATCGCCTTCTCTAATTCTGTAAAGTAAGCTGTTGGGATTTTGATTGGTATTGCATTGAATCTATAAATCAGTTTGGGCAAGATTGACATCTTCACGATATTTATTCTTCCAATCCATGAACACGGAATGTCTTTCCATTTGTTTAGGTCTTTTAAAATTTCTTTTAGCATTGTTTTGTAGTTTTCTGCATATAGGTCCTGTACTTCCTTGGTTAAATTAACTCCTACGTATTTGAGTCTTTTGGTTCCTATTGAAAATGGAATTTTCCTCCTGATTTCCTCCTCAGATTGTTCAGTACTAGTGTACAAAAACATTACCGATTTTTGCGTGTTGATCTTGTATTCTGCCTCTTTGCTGAACTCATTTATTAGTTCAAGTAGCTTTGTTGTGGATACTTCAGGATTTTCTAAGTACAGGATCATATCATCTGCAAACAGTGAGAGTTTTACTTCCTCTTTTCCTATTTGGATGCCTTTAATTTTTTCATCTTGCCTAATTGCCCTAGCTAGAACTTCTAGTACAGTGTTGAATAACAATGGTGACAGCGGGCATCCTTGTCTTGTTCCTGATCTTAGGGGGAAAGCTTTCAACCTTTCCCCATTGAGTATGATGTTGGCTGTGGGTTTTTCATATATGCTTTTTATCATATTGAGGAATTTTCCTTTTATTCCCTTTTTTTTTTTTTTTTTTTTACCCGGGAGGTCCCGGGGATCGAACCTGGGTTCCTCCATATGGGAGACGGATGCCCAACCAGTTGAGCTACATCCGAACCCCCTATTCCTATCTTTTGAAGTATTTTTTATCAAAAAAGGATGTTGGATTTTGTCAAATGCCTTTTCTGCATCTATTGAGATGATCATGTGGTTTTTTTCCTTCAATTTGTTAATATGGTGTATTACATTGATTGATTTTCTTATGTTGAACCAGCCTTGCATACCAGGAATAAATCCCACTTGGTCGTGATGTGTAAGTCTTTTGATATGCTGTTGGATTCGATTTGCAAGTATTTTGTTGAGAATTTTTGCATCTATGTTCATTAGAGAGATTGGTCTGTAGTTTTCTTTTCTTGTGGAATCTTTATCTGGCCTTGGTATTAGGGTGATGTTGGCTTCATAAAATGTGTTGGGTAATTTCCCTCCTCTTCAGTTTTTTGAAAGAGTTTAAACAGGATTGGTGTTAATTCTTTTTTGAAATGCTTGGTAGAATTCACCTGTGAAGCAGTCTGGTCCTGGACTTTTCTTTGCTGGGAGATTTTTGATGATGGATTCAATCGCCTTAATTGTGATTGGTTTGTTAAGTTGTTGTATTTCTTGTAGTGCCAGTATAGTTGGTTGGTTGTGTGTTTCTAGAAATTTGTCTATTTCATCTAGGTTGTCTAGTTTGTTGGCATATAGTTTCTCATAATAGCCTCTTATGATTCTTTTTATTTCTGTGTTGTCATTTGTAATTTCCCCCCTTTCATTTCTGATTGTATTTATTTGCATCTTCTTTCTTATTTTCTTTGTTAGTCTAGCGAGGGGTTTGTCAATTTTATTGATATTCTCATAGAACCAGCTTTTGGTTTTGTTGATTTTCTCTATTGATTTTCTGTTCTCATTTTCATTTATTTCTGCTCTAATGTTTATTATTTCTTTCCTTCTGCTTGCTTTGGGATTGGTTTGCTGTTCTTTTTCTAGTTTCTCAAATTGTTCAGTTAAATCTTTGAGTTTAGCTCTTTCGTGTTTTTTAATATAGGCATTTAGGGCTATAAATTTCCCTCTCAAGACTGCCCTCACTGTATCCGATAAGTTTTCATACGTTGTGTTCTCATTTTCGTTTGTCTCAGTGTATTTACTGATTTCACTTGTAATTTCTTCTTTGACCCACCGAATATTTAGGAGTGTGTTGTTCAGTCTCCACACATTTGCAAATTTCCTTTTTTCCTGTCTGTTATTGATTTCTAGTTTCATTCCATTATGATCTGAGAAGGTGCTTTGTATAATTTCAGTCTTTTTATATTTATTGAGAGCTGTATTTTGACCTAACATGTGGTCTATCCTGGAGAAAGATCCATGGGCACTTGAGAAGAATATATAATCCGCTGAGTTTGGATGCAGTGTTCTGTATATGTCTGTTAGGTCTAACTTGTTTATCATATTGTTCAAGTTCTCTGTTTCCTTGTTGATCTTCTGTCTAGTTGTTCTATCTAATAATGTGAAACGGGTGTTGAAGTCTCCAACAATTATTGTAGAAATGTCTATTTCTCCCTTCAGTTTTACCAGAGTTTGTCTCATATATTTTGGGGCACCCTGGTTAGGTGCATAGATATTTATGACTGTTATATCTTCCTGGAGGGTCGTCCCTTTTATTAATATATAATGGCCTTCCACATCTCTTATCACTTTTTTGCATTTAAAGTTTGTTTTGTCTGATATTAATATAGCTACCACTGCTCTTTTCTGGTTACTATTCGCGTGGAGTATCTTTTTCCAACCTTTTACTTTCAGCCGGTTTATCCCTGGGTCTGAGGTGAGTTTCTTGTAAGCAGCATATGGATGGCTCATGTTTTTTTATCCATTCTGTCAGCCTGTATATTTTGATTGGGGAATTTAATCCATTCACATTCAATGATATTACTGAAAATGCGCTATTTATTTCCTCCATTTTATTCTTTGGTTTTCATATGTCATCTTGTTTTTCTCTCTCTTTACTCTTTTGGTTATCCTTTCTGCTTTTCTTTCTTCTATACTCTCCTCCAAGCCTCTCTCTCCTGTCTTTTTATTTCAGGTTCTAAGGCTTCCTTTAATATTCCTGCAAAGGTGGATTCTTTTTTGCAAACTCTCTTAGCTTCTGTTTGTTTGTGAACACTTTATATTTGCCTTCATATTTGAAGGACAGTTTTGTTGGATAAAGAATTCTCGGCTGTCAGTTTCTCTCTTTCAGTTTCCTAATTGTATTATACCACTGTTTTCTCGCTTCCATGGTTTCTGAAGAGAAATCTGCACTAAGTCTTACTGGACGTCCTTTGTACATGATCGTTTACTTCTCTCTTGCTGCTCTGAGAATTTTCTCTTTATCTTTTACATTTGACATTCTGAATAGGATATGTCTTGGTGTAGGTCTATTTGGATATATTCTGATTGGGGTACGGTGTGCTTCTTGAACATGTAAGTTCATTTCTTTTGTGAGAGTTGGGAAATTTTCAGCTATTATTTCTTCAAATACTCTTTCTGCCCCTTTTCCTTTCTCTTCCCCTTCTAGAACTCCCATGACACGTATGTTGTTGCATTTTGTGTTGTAATTCAACTCTCTGAGCCCCTGCTCAATTTTTTCCATTCTTTTCTCTCTTCAATTTTAGCTGCTCTGTCTTTGGTATCACTTATTCTTTCTTCTGTCATTTCGAGTCTGCTGCTGTATGCCGTTTTTTTTTTTTTTTTTTAAATGTGTTTTCCAATCTAGTATTTTTTATTTTTTATTTTTATTTTTTTTTAATTTACCAGGAGGTCCAGGGGTTCGAACCCAGATCCCTCCATATGGGAGACGGACACCCAACCAGTTGAGCCACATCTGCCTCCCCTCAAATGTGTTTTTGACCTCATCTATTGTGTCTTTCATTCCCATGAACTCCGATACTTTTCTGTTCAGCATTTCAAATTCTTCTTTGCATTCGCTCAATGTCTTCTTTCTGTCATTTATCTCTTTAACTATATTGTCTTTCATCTCATTAATTTGATTTTGGAAATTTGTGCTCATCTCACTGATTAGTTCTGTCAAATTCTGCATCTCTTCTGGGACTTTGCTGTATTCTTTTTCTTGGGCCATGTCTTCTATTTCCTTAGTATGGCTAGTAATTTTTTGCTGGTGCTTAGACATCTGGTTAGGTTGTATTTTACTTAGATGCTCTATCTCTTTCTCTTTTATAGGGTTTTAGTGTCAGGAGGCTGTGAGTTACCACAGCTCTTTGATTTTTGGCTCAACCTTGATTGTCAGGATTGTTCTGCTGGTTGCTCAAAACTGGGCACTGTACCCAGTAATTGGTTGTAGAGTCGTTTCCTAGGGCCTTGGGCAGGGAGGCTATAGAAGCCAGGAAAAGTCTCTCCTACTTATTAATTTTCTTATATGCACTTCCTTGGTCTGCCAGGAGATTACACTCGTTGGCAGCTCTCAATTCAATGCCTGGTCGGAGTGTATTTGTTGTAACACAGACCAGATCAATGTAATAGAGCTTCCTGTCTGGGGGCTAAGAGCCTTGTAATTCAGACTTTCTGAGATAGTTCTCCAGAGTTCTCTAGTAGCGCACCCCTTTTCCCAGCTAGGAAATATTTCCACTCCCTTCTGAATCCTCAACAATCAGTCCCTGTTAGTTGAGGAGGAGATTGGGAGGGCTCTTGGGACAGGGCAGACTAAACCTGCAAGTCAAAAGTAGGGTCAGCCCCAGGCTCTCTCTCCCCTCTCCTGTGGAATCCTCAACAGTTAGTCCAGGCTAGAAGAGAGGGAGGTTGCGAGGGTTGGATTTCTCCAGTCCTTCCTAGGCTCCCAGGGCAAACCGCCATGTGGAAGGTTCCGTGGGGCCCCGCAGCCCAAATTTGCGGGTCAGAATCTGAGTCAGCCCAAGGCTGTGTCCCTCCCTCTCCACTTTCCGGGAGTGGTAGATCCCTAGAGTCCCCTTTGTCTGTGGTCGCAGGCCCAGAGGCCCGACAATTCTAAAGAGTGTAGGGGAGGGTGTCGGCAGCAGCAGCCGCTCCTGGTTCCAACTCACGATTCTGCTGTCGCAATTTCCCTCTTCTGTCTCTCTCTCCTCTGGGTGTTGTTCAGCCTTCACCTGCTGTCCTAAACCCTAGAAGATCTTTTTCAGGACTGTTTCAGCCTGTCCTCTAGCAATTTTTCTGGAGAAGAGATTCCCGTGTCTTACTAGTCCGCCATCTTCCCGGAAGTCTCTCTCCCTGGATTTTGATGAGGAATCGGCACTTAGTCTTATTGAGGATCCTTTGCATGTGAAGAAATGCTTTTCTCTTGCTGCTTTCAGAATTCTCTCTTTATATTTGGGACTTGACATTTCTTTAGTATGTGTCTCAGAGTAGGTCTGTTATGGTTTCTTCTGTTTGGAGTATGTTGCACTCCTTGGACATACATATTTATGTCTTTCATAGGGCTTGGGAAATTTTGTCCATTAGTTCCTCAAATATTTTTCTGCTCCTTTTCCTTTGTCTTCTTCTCTTTTCCTTCTGGCATACCAAGAACGGATATGATTGTATGCTTCATGGTGTCACAGAAGTCCCTGAGACAGTGTTCAATTTCTTCTATTCTTTTTTCTCTGTGTTCTTCTGACTATATGGTTTCAGTTGTCCTGTCTTCTAGTTCACTGATTTATTCTGCCTATTGAGATCTGCTTTTTTTTTTTTTTTTTTTGACTCTAGAGTATTGTAAATCTCCATTATTATGCTTTTCATCCCCATAATTTCTGTTACAGTACTTTTTTTTTTTTTTTAAGAGGTTCTGGGGATGGAATCCAGAATCTCATGCATGAAAAGCAGGCACTCAACCACTTGAGCTACATCTGCTCCCTACGTTACTTTATAAACTTTCGATTTTTTTTTTTTTTTTAAGATTTTATTTATTTGTTTATTTATTTATCCCCCCGCCCCTTGCTGCTTGTGCTCGCTGTGTCCATTTGCTGTGCGTTTTTCTGTGTCTACTTGTCTGCCTTTGTTGCGTCGTCTTTCTGCTTCAGCTCACTGCACCTCACTGGCTGGCTTGCCTTCACCAGGAGGCCCCGGGAATCGAACCCGGGACCTCCTATATGGTAAACGGGAGCCCTGTTGATTGAGCCACATCCGCTTCCCTCGAATTCTTTATTATGTTTACACATTGTCTTCTTAATATCCTATAACTCTTTTTTTTTTTTTTAAAGATTTTATTTATTTATTCATTTACGCCCCCTTGCTGCTTGTGCTCGCTGGGTCAGCTAACCACGCCGTGCGGGCGGGCTTGCCTTCACCAGGAGGCCCCGGGAACCGAACCCAGGGCCTCCCATATGGTAAACGGGAGCCCTACTGATTGAGCCACAGCCGCTTCCCTATCCTATAACTCTTTATCTACCATTTGTTTGTTTCTATACATATTTTACTTCATTTCCTCCAATTGACTTGGGAAATTTGTTTGAAGTTCTTTGATTAATTGATCCAGAATCTATGTCTCATCTGAAAATTGTGTAGTTTTTTGTTTGTTTGTTTTTGTTGTTGTTATATAGTGCTTACCATTTAATTGTAACATTTTTCCAGAAAGCTTTATGAGAGAGGAACATAAGTCTTTCCAGTACTTATACATGGGATTTCCAGATTTATAAGGAGTTTTCACCCCACTGAGAAAGTGCTCCCTGACTAAAGAAAAGTCCCTACAGGTACACTATTATCTATTCAACTACTTCCATTTTCTAGGGGTCTGGTCCTGATATACAAGGTAAGAGCCTCTTGTATTGGACCCTACAGTTTTTGCTGTTCCTGGGGTCGAATCCAGCTTCCGGGCTGGGAACAAGTTGGCCTTGCTTGGCCCTCAGGCCCTCTCTGGGGCTGTCAGCTGAACTTCTTTCTGGAAGGCTATTGACTGAGAGAGATCTCATGGTGGATTCTCAAACAGTGGCACCTGAATTTCCTGGGCTCTTTTGTGATCTGATGCCATCAGCTATTGGTTTTGAGGTCTCAGTAAGATTTCCTTTGTCCAGAATTAGGGGGGATGGTGCTCACTTCTATGCAGCAAGGCGGGGGCTGGTTTTGGTGGGCATGGTTGTTCTCTGCAGGACATATGGACTTGTCTTTCCTTTCTTTACAACTCCTGAGAGTCCCTTTGGCTAAAACTCAGTGTATTCCTCCTCGTCTTCAGGGTAAATAACACTTTTGACCACTTTCCTACTCTTTTTAGAAAATGTCTCTGGTGTAGGAGGTGTTGATCCTCCATCACTCTCTGGAATGGTACTTTGCCTCTTGCCTGAAACTTTATTTTGGCCTGTTGATAACTTCTTTTCAATCAGGAAGGGCTTGGAGAAAGTCCTGGAACAACTGAATTTGGCAAAGGAGAACTTCAGAGATTTTGTTTAGATTGTTGAGAACTCGGACAAGCAGCTTGTATTTCTAATATCTCTTTAGTTATCTTTAACTTCTCAAGGTTTATAAGGAGGGAACAGTACTTATCCAAGTATTCATCTGCCTCTTGTTTTTTTCCTTCAAGAGTTTCTTTCAGTTCTTTGATCTCAGTCATTAATTCATCTACCTTAGCATCTACAACCATACCTGTTTATTTCTTCACCTATGCAGCTTCAATATGAGATAGCTTTTTCTGTAACATTTCCTTTTCTTCTTCCAGCTGTTTATAGGATTTAATCAGCAGCTTAATTTTACTCTGGGCTTGTTCATTTTCCTATTTCAACTGATTTACATATTTTAGATTGTCCATCTTGGTTTTCTTCAGTTCTTGTAAAATCTGACTGGTAGGGGGGGCGGCTGTGGCTCGGTCAGTGGGGCTCCTGTTTGCCGTGTGGGAGGCCCCGGGTTCGGTTCCTGGGGCCTCCTGGTGGGGGCGGGCCCGCCCGCGCGGCGTGGTTGGCTGGCCCGGCGAGCGCAGGCAGCAGGGGGGGATGAATGAATAAATAAATAAAATCTTTAAAAAAAAAAAAAAAAATCTGACTGGTAGCTTTCAAAGAATTATTGATTTCCTCTTAACTGGACTTTTTTACAGGTCTATCTCCTTTGAGCTGGGATATCCTTCTTTAGAAGTCAGTTTTTCTTGATACATCTGGATTTCCATTTCATGCTGTTTATTTGCATCTGGAAACAAAATCTGGTGCTTCTTTTCAGCTTCCTAAAAACCACAGGTGATATTCAGCTGTTTCTTCTCTTGCTTTCCCTTCCTTTTCCATATGATCTTTGTATAAGCAATACAAAGTT
This sequence comes from Tolypeutes matacus, assembly GCA_026826555.1. Lineage (NCBI taxonomy): Eukaryota > Metazoa > Chordata > Mammalia > Cingulata > Chlamyphoridae > Tolypeutes > Tolypeutes matacus. The sequence continues at coordinate 19,926,787 of JAKSZT010053825.1, forward strand.
CTTCTTTATTATGTTCCCTTGACTGTGCTACATCTTCTTGTTCCTTAGTATGGCTTTTAATTTTTTGCTGATGTCTAGGCATCTGATTATTTTTATGGGTTACTTCTGAAGGTCAGATTCTCCCTCTTGCCTATGGTTTTATTGTTGATTGGCTTTGTTTTAAGGCTCTTCTTTGACACTTGGTCCAACTTTTTCTGTACCTTTAGGGTAGCTCATGTTTAATTGTTCATGTTAAACTTTAACTAGCTCATGTTTAAGTTTTTCAGCTCTCCTGCACCTGATTCTTGCCCTGGATATTCAGTACAATTTTAAGATTGCCCTTTTGTGTGCATTTGTTTTTCCTCCAGAGGGGCATTTCCTGTCCTTTGTTCCTTCTTCAGAAATCTTGATTTGTTTTGTTTATTTTTGTGCAGAATTTTCTCCACACCTCCTATAATTGGTTTAAATTTTATTCCTCCTTTAGTGTCTCCTTTTCATTACTCTTTTTAGTTCTGGGACACATCCTTTCTTACAGCAATTCTCTTTCCCTCTTTTTTTTCCTGTGAGGCTTCTCTGCCTCCAGTTTCTTCCCCATTAGGGTATCCTGCCCAGAGAGTCTGCAGACTTGGGTCCCTATACTTGAATATGAGTGGGGTTCTAACTCACTCCCGTGAGTGGCTGTATAGTTTATATCTGCACCTAGAGATATCCAGACCATGCTGCCTCTGTGTTACTCTTAAGATGTACGGGACTGAGTAAAGGGGAGGGGTCACGACTTTTGGGTCTTGGACATAAATCTTATACCTTATTATGGTATTTCTTTTCCTTTTTCTTCTATTTAGCATTTGTGGAGTCCTTCTTCTCCAGAGTTCCTAGCAAATGGGATTTGTCCTTTTATTAGTTGAGTCTGGGGAGAGACTTTTTTCCAGGAGGTATTTTACATTGCCATGTTGATGATGTCACTCAAAACCCCTGATTTTTTTTTTTTTTAAGATTTATTTTATTTATTTATTCCCCCCATTGAAGTTTATGCTCGCTGTCTACTCTCTGTGTCCATTCGCTGTGTGCTCTCTGTGTCTCCTTGTCTTCTCTTTAGGAGACACCGGAAACAGAATCTGGGCCCTCTCATGTAGGAGAGAGGTGCTCAGTCGCTTGAGTCACCTCTGCTCCCTGCTTTGCTGTCTCTCTCATTGTGTTTCCTCTTTGTGTCATCTTGTTACATCATCTTGTTGCGTCAGCTCGCTGCACCAGCCCGTCGTCCTGCTCGTCATCTCCAGGAGGCACCAGGAACCGAACCCGGGACCTCCCATGTGGTAGGCAGGAACCCAATCACTTGAACCACATCCGCTTCTTAAGTTGGTTCTTGTTTGTTTGCTTGTTGTTTTTGTTTCATTTTGGTTTTAGGAGGCACCAGGAATCAAACCTGGAACCTCCCATGTGGGAAGCAGGCACTCAACTGTTTAAGCCACATCTGCTCCCAACACCCCAGATTTTTTTTTTTTTTTTTTTTTTTTTAGGTACTGGGGCTGGGGATTGAACCCAGGAACTCTTATGTGTGAAGCTGTTGCTCAATCACAGCTCCCCTGAGTTGGTTTTTTCATTTGTTTGCTTGGTGTTTGTTCTTTTGTTTTTAGAAAGCACCGGGAACTGAACCCAGAAACTCCGATGTGGGAAGGAGACACTCAACCATTTGAGCCACATCTGTTCCCACCCCTGAGTTTTGAGTTTTGGTCTTGTGCCTCACCTCTTTGCTGAATTTGTTTAGCTCTAGTAGCTTTTGTGGATTTTTTCAGGATTTTCTCTTTATAGGGTCATGTCATCTTCAAAAAGGGAGTTTTACTTCTTCCTTTCCAATTTTGATGCCTTGTCTTTCTTTTTCTTGCCTAATTTCCTGGCTAGAATTTCCAGCACAAAGTTATTAATAGCAATGATGAAAATACGTATCATTGTCTCTTTCCTGGCCTTATACAGGGAGACTTTCACTGCTTCAGTGTGAAGTATGATGTTAGCTGTGGGTTTTTCATAAATGCCCTTTATCATGTTGAGGAAGTTTCCTTATATTCTTGCTTTTCTGAGTTTTTTTCCTTCTTGAGATGGCTCCCTTGTCTGTTTGCTCGTTGTTTTGCTCATTGTCTGCTCTTCATCTGTTTGTTTTTTCTTTAGGAAGCACCAGGAACTGAACTCCGGACCTCCCATGTGGGAGGTGCGTGTGCAACTGCTTGAGCTACATCCGCTCCCTGCTTGTTTGTTTTTGAGCGTTTGCTCGTTGTCTGCTCGTTGTTTTTTCTTATTCTTTGCTTGTTGTTTGTTTGTCTTCTTTAGGAAGCACCGAGAACCAAACCAGAGACCTCCCACGTAGGAGGCGGGCGCGTAACTGCTTGAGCCACATCCACTCCCCTCTGAGTCTTTATAAAGAAGTAGTAATGGATTTTATCAAATGCCTTTTGCATCACTTTGGATGGTCTTTTGTGTTTGTTTTTTTTCCTTCAGTCTATTAATGTGGCGTATTACATGCATTGATTTCATTATGTGTTCCTGGCATAATATACTGCTCTGGACCAAAATGGCTCCCTTTCCCTTCTGGCTGAGTTGGCTGTGATACCAACCTTGCTCTGTTTCAGAATTAAATTGTCTGGGAGGGAGAGGAGGAGGAAGAGGAAGAACTACCTTGTCTTATGTTGAACTGCTTTTGGTTTTGCACTTCCTTCACTATTGTCTTTTTGCCTTTGAATAGTCAAAATTAACTCTCCCCAATTTCCATTTCACCAATTTATTGCATATTTTTGCACTTAAATGTTTTTGTTTTTGTTTTTTTTTTTTTAGTTTTTTCTTTGTGTGTTTTAGGAGGGGATAGTTTTTGTCTAGGATGATTGGTTATGATTTATATAAATAAATGTGTTTTTCCTTCTATGTGTAATCTACTAAAAAATGTATGACCGTATCAGGAGAAAATTACTAAATAAGTAAGAGTTGCCCAGTGTCTGAGGCTTAGTAATGTATGGGCATGGTGGAGTCTTGACAGGCCCCCCTTCCTTATTCCAAGGTTGCTATAAAAATATGCAGTATTTCTGAAGTAGAAGAATCTTCCCAGAAAATAAGTGTAGTTCGGTGTTAGTATTCCCCCTTGTGATTTATCGTAATCATTCTTTAATATTGAAAGCCTCAGCTTTTAAATTAAGTATGTCCAGGAAACATCTTTTGGAAAATTAATCTTGTGTCCTTCAAAATATTTAGAGTAGAAGTGCAAATGACATTTTGTAAAAATTGTAACAGAGTCAAATCTATGTACATTTTTACATGGATCAAAGGAACTTCTTATGTCTGTAGCTACCAATCATATTCTAAATAAATTTGCATATCAGATCAAGGCACAAACATTTGTGAATGTGTATATAATGTGGAGCTTTTAGAAAGTTTATATAGGAACTTAATAAAGAAAATTGGATAAATAAGATATTTCTACTGTGTAAATACCCTCCAGGTGTTTCTGCCCAGTTTTCCTTCATAGTCAGATGCTTTGGGAGCTGGTGCTGTTGGGAGAGCCCCTTGTAGTCATGGCACCATCACCGTTGGAGTCATCAGAAACTGTATTGGCACTCGTTGGGTGAGTATATTTTGTTCCTGATGGTGACATGTGCAGCACTTTCCTTTCTGTGATATGTTTCCAATATATTATTGCATTTGATTCACACAACAACCCTGCAAAAAGGTAGTACTCATTATAGCACCATTTCATTGGCAAGAAAATTGATTCAGCCTTCATGATGGCTGGAACCATGTTTTTATTGTTTCCAGCACTGAGCATCTTCATATTCACTTACATGTTGAAGCTTGATAAATATTGGCCGTGGGTAATCCAAAAGCATGTAGCTAATGAATCATAGAGTCAGAATTCTATCCTGTCTTCTGCCCCAAACCCAGCATTCTTTCAATATGCCATTCCACATTGTGTATTTCTATCTGTTTTTCTAGTTTTCTGAAATATGTTTACCATTTATTGAAATAGATAAATTCGTACAATGGGTACATACTGGTTGTATAAAAACCTTTATAGTTATTGAGTAGAGGCTTTAACTTTTATGACCTTGTTTTACATATTCTTCCTGCTCCACAGCTGTATTTCTCCACTAAAATACTACAGTGATTTCCGACCCTATTTCACAATTCATGATAGTGAATTCAAAGAATATACTACTCGTACTCAAGCACCGTGAGTAAACAGAGTAACTTTTATTGATTGGGTTTATAACTAAAGTCATACACAATTTTTTTGGTAATTAATCTAAAATTTAATTTAAATTTCAAACTTGTAGGTAGCTTGATTTTATAAAGGAAGTTTTGGGGAACTGTTAGCAATAATTTCAGATTTCAATATTCAGTATCTTTTTTCTTTGAGTGATTTTATTTCTTAATTGAAGCTGTTTTGTCATTAATAGCCATCTGACTGTAATTTCAATTCTATCTTCTTTCCTTACCTTAGGACTGCTTGCTGCAAACAATCTCTTCTCACTTCTATAACTTCCTTTTCCTTCTGCCTCTTCATTGATTTAGCATGTAAATATGCAAAATTTTCCCAATCTGTATATGTAAAAAAATTAATCTTCACCTTTCCCTTTTAGCTCCTACCCTCTTGCTCACCACCTTTATGTCTTTTCATAGCTAAACTTCTAGAACAACAACAACAAAATCTCCATTCACTCACCCTACTTTTGGTTTCCTGGTTGCTTCTCATTCTACTACGGGTTGACTTCCCCATTTTCACTGAAGTTGTTTTTGCCAAAGTCATCAAGACACTTCTCATTGCTTGATCCATTGAGTAGATTTTCGTCCTATTTTTCCTACCTGCCCTCTCTTATAACATTTAAGCTGTTAACCCTGAATGTATTTTAATCCTTGATGCCCCTCCCTCCTGGCTGTCTGGCAGTGTGTCTCTTCTCCTTTGCAGACTTCTATTTCTCTGCCAACCCTATAAATTCTGTTGTTCTCCAGTAATGTGTGTTCATGGTTCTGATTTCAGGCTAATTCTTTCTGTGCATTCTTATTTATACTCATGGCTTCTGTAAACAACCATATATTGATGACTGAAATATATATTCCTACCTCAGATTTCTGTGAGGTCTAGTGCTGTATATCTAGTTTGTCAGGTGTTTTGTTTTGTTTTGTTTTTAAAGCACATTGCTACCTCGACATCTTAATAGTCTCTCAAACAAAACATGCTTAAAATGAATTATTTTTTGCACCCTCTTCTCTACCCTAAACTCATGCCTCTTCCTATTGTCATGACTAGTAGTACTACTCACTTGGTTATCAAAAACCTGAATTGTCATAAGTTTTTCCTTCTTAACATGTCTCCCATGATTTTACCAAATTCTGTCAGTGCAGCATACTAAATATTTCTCATAATGCTTGTTATCTTTTCTCCATAGCTCCCTTTCTACTCTTACTTCCTCTAGTCTTTCTCATATCTCCTTGCTGTCTTTTGCCCAATCCCCTCCCTCCTTGTATGGAATCTTCTAAACTTCCCCCAGAGTGATCTAATGAGCATGTTTTCATTCAGGTGGCATTCCTCCCCTTTTTTCTCTAACAGCTTCCTTTTGCCTACAAGATAACATCTAAATTTTTTAGCATATTAACGTGATGCTTAATGATCTAGTCAGCATCTGTCCATCTGTTCTCATTTCTGACTGTTCATCCTTCCCACTTTGTGGTTCAGGAGTGCTGAATTATTTGTAGTTCTACAAATAGACTATGATCTCATTTCATTGCTTTGCACATAACATTTGTGTTTCCTGCATCACCCTTACCCTTTTATCCACTTGACAAAAAAAACTTCTATTCATATTTCATGCCTTTGTGCAAATGTCATCTCTTTAGTGAAGCTGTGTTGCAAGCCCCTGGTAGACATAGGTCTCCTTTGTGATTATTGTATATTTATACCATCTTTACTCTCTTCTAATTTCTGGCATCAAAATTGGGTATGTGTGTGCTTTTGGAAGGACCATGTCTTTTCATCTTTATATGCCTAGAGCTAAACATGGTGCTTGGCACATAATATGTTGATAAGTATTACATTGAATGAATGAAGGAAGGAAAAGATAATCTATTTATTGTTCACGCAAAAGAAATTGTGAACTATTCTCCACTGATGGAGCACTCATCTTTTTCTCACTTTGCTTTTGTTTTGTTTTATTTTTATATAGGCCCTCAGTCATATTAGGAGTAACCAACCCTTTTTTTGCTAAAACACTCCAGCACTGGCCACACATTATTCGAATAGGAGACCTTAAGCCTCCAGGTAAAGTATAAACTTGGTGTTCTGTTTTAGAGTATAATGTGGCTGAACAGGTTTATTTCTTCTTTGTTTTCATCTCTTGGTTACTTTTTAATTATGTTGATGGCTGCCTTCTTTAAGGCACTCTGAATATGGGCTTTTGGGCATAACCTCTACTGACATATGCAGTTTCCTAAATGTGTAACCTAGCATGTACCCCTACCAAAAAATGTACTTAGAGTGTTAAAAACACTGAATGAATTATAACAAAATGAAACCTCAAAAATTTGAGCTACTGTTTGTGTATGCATTAGTCCAATAAAATAGGAATTTTCAACGCTTCTTGAGTAAAACCTTATAGAAAGCTCTACTTCTCAGCTAGGTCTCAAAACAAGCATTACCATTCTCTGTTGCACTGGTATAGATTAAGGGAGTGGTAAAAAGGTTGTGCTTTTCAGGAGAAAAAGACACAAATGTATTTATATCTCATAATTTTATGTATATCTCATATAATTCCATACCTTTCTCATGGTAGGAGTTTAATGTTTATTAAATGAGTAAATGAATTCTGGATTGAAAGTTTCATTAACATAGATGACAATTTAATGGTACCTCTGATTTCCCTCATTAGACAATCACGAATTTTCCACTGAAATAGTTGACATCTAAAATATTTTTTTAACTTTATGATTGTTTTTAAAAAGATTTTCCTTCTGGTTCACATAGTTATTTCTAAAATGTTGTTTAATAATATTTTTTATAAGATATCCCTTCTGCTATACACATAAATCTATATAGACATATTAGAGTCAAAGAGTACATCTCCATTCTTATTCTGGAATCCTTAGAAACCTTATGACAGAGAAAATAGCAAAGAGATTCACCCCAGCAGTCAGAGCTGTATTATCTTAGGCAGAATAACCTCTTTAAACCTCACATTCTTTGTCTTTTGGAAGGATTAAATACAATGCCTGACACATGGCACTTTATAAATGTTCTGGTCCCACCGCCATTGCATTTAGTGATCTGATTATTGATAATAGTTCAAAGCACAGCAGTCACCAGAGTCTTAGGTATGAGAAGTTTTTTTTTAAAAATCTTAATTTAGTATTGACATTTACCTTAATGGTTTTGTCCTACTAATCTAGACATATGCAATATAATAGAATACTGTTCATTATTTTTCTTTAAACTATTCATTTGGAAGTAATTTAAAACTTGCAGGACAGTTGCAAAAATAATAACCCATAGGAGAACTGCAACTTAGCCCCACCTCCCCGTATACCCAGATCTACCAATTTTAACTTTTTGCAACATGTGCTGTATCATTCTATCAATCCATTATCTATCAGCTATCTATCTTCTGAACATTTGAAAGCAGATTCCTTGAACACATAATACTTCCGTGTACATTTCCTAACAACAAGGATATTTACTTATGTTATCAATTTAAGTGCTGTCACCAAGTTTGGGAAATTTAGCATTTATATAAAGCTTACATTCTATATGCCAATTTTTTACATGATCCAGTAATGTACTTTTGAGCCTGTTCTCCTAGATCCCATCTAGTATTATGTATTGCATTTAATTGCCATTATCTCGTTAGTTTATCTTTCTTTTTTTAAATTGTGAAAACATATATACAACATTAATCTTTCCATCCTAATCCCTCCCAAGGATACCATTCAGTGGGATTATTCAGGTTTACAATGTTGTAGTACCCTCATTACCATCTATTACTAGAACTTTACCTTCATCCCAAAAAGAAAATGTATGCTTATTTTCATTAACTCCCCATTATGCCTGCCCCCCACCCCTACTAACTTCTGTCTTTATGAGTTTATATATTTTCTGATATTTTCTTTGTGGTTATTATGGTGCTTAAATTTAACATCCTAAGTCTATAGCAATCTTGTTTGCTTTGATACCAACTTAACTTCAATAACATACACAAACTGTGTCCCTAAACTCCTCCACCACCACCACCTTTATGTAGTTCTTGTCAAAAATTATATATCTATACATTATGAGTCCACAACCATAATTTATCATTACATTTTATGCATTTGCCTTTTAGAGCCTGTAGAAAATAAAAAGTCGGGGAAGCGGCCGTGGCTCAATCAGTAGGGCTCCCGTTTACCATATGGGAGGCCCCGGGTTCGGTTCCCGGGGCCTCCTGGTGAAGGCAAGCCCGCCCGCACGGCATGGTTAGCTGACCCAGAGAGTACAAGCAGCAAGGGGGGGATAAATGAATAAATAAATAAAATCTTAAAAAAAAAAAAAAAAAAAAGAAAAGAAAAAGTGGAGTTACAAACCAAAACTACAATAGTAGTGGAATTTGTGTTTACCCATGTCATTATCTTTAACAGACATCTATATTTCTTCATGTGGCCTCAGTCAGTTGTCTAGTGTCCTTTCCTTTCAACAACAACAAAAAAGGAAATTAAAAAAAAATAAAAAACAACACCACCTTGCTGATTAGGCTGTGAAAGTGCTCTCTTTCAGGGGTTACTCAGCCATACAGTGAATTTGACCAATAGCTCAGTGCCAAAGTGTAGGAGCCTCCCTGGTCCTTTTTGTTCATACTTTTTATCTTGAGTACACACACATGGCCCTAGGAATTCCTGGTTTACCGTCTTTTTGTTTCAGCCTGAAGGACTCCCTTTAGCATTTCTTGAAGGGCAGGTCTCCTGATACATGTCTTGATTTATCTTTCATTTTTGAAAGATAATTTTTTCCAGATATAGAATTCTTGGTTGATAGTTTTAATTTTTTTCTTTAAGAGTTTCAAAGGTGTCACCCCACTGTCTTCAGGCCTCCATGGTTTCTGATAAGAAAGCCACTGTTAATCTTACTGGTGATCCTTTGTATGTGAAAAGTCGCTTCTCTCTTGCTGCTTTCAAAATCCTCTTTGTCCTTGGATTTTGACAATTTTGCTATAATGTGTCTTGGTTTAGGGCTCTTAGAATCTATCATGCTTGGAGTTATTTGAGCTTCTTGGATGTGTATATTCACATCTCTCAGTAGATTTGGGAAATGTCCAGCTATTATTTCTTCAAATACTTTTCCTGCTTCTTTCTCTCTCTTTTGTTCTTCTGGGACTCCAGTGATGCTATGATGGTATGCTTGATGGTGTCCCACAGGTCCCATAGGCTCTGTTCATTTTTCTTCATTCTTTCTTCTTTCTGCTGCTCACACTGGATAATTACAATTGTCTTGTCTTCAGGTTCACTGATCCTTTCTTCTCCCTATTCAAATCTGCTTCTGAATCATCTAATGACTTTTTCATTTCAATTACTGTACTATGCAGCTCTGAAACTTCTTTGCAGCTCCCAAATTTCTGTTTGGTTCATTTCTGTAATTTTTCCATCTCTTTATTTTGTTTAGACAGTGTTTTCCTAATTTCCTTTAGTGCTTTGTACATGGATTCCTTTAAGCTCATTGAACATATTTAAGACAGTTGATTTAAAATGTTTGGCTAATAGTTCCAATATATGAGCTGATGTGGTTTCTGGCTAATTTTTTTTTTTCCCCCCTGTGAGTGGACTGTACTTTCCTGGTTGTGTTTTGTAATATTTTTTGAGAACTGGAGAGAGTGGATATAGCTTAGTGGTTGAGTGCTTGCTTCCTATGTACAAAGTCCTGGGTTCAATTCCTGTTGCCTCCTAAAGCAAAAAAAAAGAAAAAGAAAAAAGAGAGAGAGAGAACTGAATATTTTGAGTATTATATGGTTATAACTGGAAATCTAGTTCTCCCACTGCTGAGATCATGAGATGTTTTATTGTTATTATTGTTGAGGGCTGGAGCTGTCAATCTATGGCTTTTCCAAGCTGTTTTTGCTCCCAAATGGGGAATGGAAAAAGAATGGGAAAAAAAGTAGGTACTACCTCTTTGACTCCTTTGCCACTTTTGCCTGAAGGGAACTGGAACAATGTCACCCTCAGAGCCAGTCCCCCAGATGAAAAAAGCAGTGATCAGCAATCAGACCATACAACCCCAGATAGAGGACTAGGTCCTTATAGCCCATCCTGGTGTAAGCTGCCACCAGGAGCCACGGCTGCAGTCCCCACTGCTATCTGCAATTGGGCTGGAGGTTGGAGGATTGTAGCCACTACAAGGAGGATGAAATTCACTCTTCTTACCACATTTTGTTTGCCTCTTCCTCCATCTCTTCACTGGGTGCTTCACATTATTCCACTAGACTACAGAGTTTCAAAATAGTTGATTCAGACAGTTTCTGCCAAGTTGTTTGTTTTGGGGTTTTTGTTTTGTTTTGTTTTGTTTTGTTTTGCTTAGACAGCAAAACACGGTTCATGCTTCTGGAGTCCTTAACATCCCAAATCAAGGTGTCTGTAAGGACATGCTTTCTGCCTGAAGTCCATAGCATTATGGTGATGTCTTGCCACAATCTTGGGATTACTTGACTTGTACCTCTGCCTCTATCACATGGAGATGTCTTTGGTCCCTTCCTGTGGCTCTCTCTGACTTCCAGCTTCTCTCACTACATCCAGACTTCCTCTCTGTCTCTCTCTCTCTTTTTTTTTAAACATATTTTATTGATACATATTAATAAATCATACAATCCATCCAAATTATACCATCAGTGCTATTTGGTATAATCGTGTTGTTGTCCATTATCATGCCAATCATATTAGAGCATTTTTATTATTCCAATAATAATAATAATAATAATAATAATAATAATAATAAACAAAAAAACAAACTCTCAATCTTTCTATGCTTCCCTGCCATACATAACTACTATTCTGATCTGGCTCTCTAGTTTATTTGTATTTATATTTTTAAAAAATGGTCTTATATGTGCAATATTACCCATATTCATATTTCACATGAGGTTTCACTATCTTATACAGTCCCATGTTACATTTTTTAGCTTTCCTTCTTACAATTTACATGTCCTTAGACTTTGCCTTTCAACCATTGTCATACCCATATAATAGCACTGCTAGTTACAGACACTATGATGTGCTTTCACTATTTCCATTCATTTCTAAAGATTTACAAACAACCTTTTTACTAGTTCTGCACAAATTAACCCTCAGCTTTCCATTCTCTACCCTCATTCTATTATCTGGTGACCTATATTCTAGTTATTAACTCCATGAGTTTACACAATATATTTATTTAGTTCATAATAGCACAATCATACGGTATTTGTCCTTTAGTGTCTGGCTTGCATCACTCAACATAATGTCCTCTAGGTTCATCCATGTTTTCTTGTGTTTCATATGAGTTTAAACAGAATAGGTCTTAATTCTTATTGAAGTACTTGGTAGAATCCACCTGTAAAGCCATCTAGTCCTGGACTTTTCTTTGTTGGTAGTTTTTTGATGACTGAATCAATCTCTAAATGTGATTGGTTTGTTGAGTTCTGTATTTCTTGTACCAGGGCAGTGTAGGTTATTAGTGCATTTCTAGCAATTTGTCCATTTCATCTAGTTTGTCTACTTTGTTGGCATACAGTTTCTCATAATATCCTCTTATGATCCCCTTTATTTCTGTGGGGTCAGTCATAACCTCTCCCTTTTCATTTCTGATTTTATTTATTTGCATCTTTTCTATTTTTTTTCTTAGTCTAGCTAAGTGTTCATGAATTTTACTGATATCCTCAAAGAACTAGCTTTTGTTTTTGCTGATTTTTTTTTCTTTTGTGGTTTTTTGTTATTATTGTTCTCAGTTTCAATTATTTCTGCTCTGATCTTTATTCTTTCCTTCTGATTGCTTTGCAATTGGTTTGCTGTTCTTTTTCTTGTTCCTCCAGGTGTTCAATTAGGTCTTTGATTTTAGCTCTTTCTTCTTTTTTAATATAGATGTTTAGGGCTATTTCCTTCTCAGCACTGTCTTTGCTGTATCCCATAAGAGAGAGAAGTTATGTTCTCGTATTCATTCGTCTTATATTTACTAATTTCTCTTACAATTTATTCTTTGACCCACTGATTGTTTAGGAGCATGTTGTTTAGCCTCCACATATTTGTTAATTTTCCCTTTTCCCATCTATTATTGATTTCCCAGCTTCATTCCATTATAATCAAGAAGGTGATTTGTATAATTTCAATCTTTTTATATTTATTGAGATCTGCTTAGTGACCCAACATGTGGTCTATCCTTGAGAAAGATCCATGAGCACTTGAGAAGAATGTATAACACACTGATTTGGGATGCAAAGTCTGTATATGTCTGTTAGGTCTAGCTTGTTTATCATATTGTTCAAGTTCTTTGTTTTCTTGTTGATCTCTAAGTTGTTCTAAGGATGTGAGTTGTGCATTGAAGTCTCCAAATATGATTGTCTATTTTTCCCTTCAGTTTTGCTAGAGTTTGTCTCATGTATTTTGGGACACCCTGGTTAGGTGCATAGATATTTATGACTATTATTCTTTCCTGGTGGATTGTTCCTTTTATTAATATACAGTGGCCTTCTGTATCTCTTAAAACTTTTTTGTCTGATATTAGTATAGCTACTAATTAGTATAACTTTTTTTTTTTTCTATTTTTTTTTGTTTGTTTTTTTCTTCTTCTTTTTTTTTTCCCTGTTGTTTTTCTTTTTATTTGTGATTTTTTTTTGTTTTGTTTTGTTATTTCATTTTTAGTATAGTTGTTATTTGGTTACTATTTGCATGGGGTATCTTTTTTCACCCTTTTACTTGCAGCTGATTTGTATCTCTGGGTCTAAGGTAAGTCTCTTGTAGGCAGCATATGGATGGCTCATGTTTTTTTATCCATTCTGTCACCCTGTATCTTTTGATTGGGGCATTTAACCCATTCACATTCAGTGATATTATTCTAAATGCACTATTCCACCATTTTATTCTTTGGATTTCATATGTCATATCTTATTTTCATCTGTCTTTTTACTCTTTTGGTTATCCTTACTCCTAGTCCTATCTTCTACACCCTCTTCCAACCTCTATCTCCTGTCTTGTTCTTTCAGGATGTAAGCCTCCTTTTTTTTTTTTTTTTTTTAAAGATTTTATTTATTTATTCATTTATCCCCCCCTTGCTGCTTGCGCTCGCTGGGTCAGCCAACCACGCCGTGCGGGCGGGCCCGCCCCCACCAGGAGACCCCGGGAACCGAACCCGGGGCCTCCCACATGGCAAACGGGAGCCCCACTGATTGAGCCACAGCCGCCTCCCGTAAGCCTCCTTTTAATGTTTTCTGCAAAGACAGATTCTTTTTTACGAACTCTCTTAGTGTTGTTTATTTGCGAATATATTAAACTTACCTTCATATTTGAAGGATAAACAGGCTTCAGAGATGAATTCTATTTCAAGAAGAATTAACACCAATCCTGTTTAAACTCTTCCAAAAAGTTGAAGAGGAGGGAAAATTACCCAACACATTTTTATGAAGCCAACGGCACCCTAATACCAAAGCCAGATAGACAGTACAAGAAAAAAAAATTACAGACCAATCTCTCTAATGAACATAGATATAAAAAATCTGAACAAAATACTTGCAAATAGAATACAACAGTATATCAAAAAAATTATACATCATGACCAAGAGGGATTTATTCCTAATATGCAAGGGTAGTTCAGCATAAGAAAATCAATTAATGTAATACACCACATTAACAAATTGAAGGAAAAAAACCACATGATCATCTCAATAGATGCAGAAAAGGCATTCAACAAAATCTATCATCTTTTCTTGATAAACACACTTGGAAAGATAGGAATAGAAGGAAAATTCCTCACTATGACAAAGGTCATAGATGCAGAAAAGGCATTCAACAAAATCTATCATCTTTTCTTGATAAACACACTTGGAAAGATAGGAATAGAAGGAAAATTCCTCACTATGACAAAGGTCATATATGAAAAACCCATAGTCAATATCATACTCAATGGGGAAAGGTTGAAAGCTTTCCATCTAAGATAAGGAACAAGACAAGGATGCCCCACTGTCACCATTGTTATTCAATATTGTGCTAGAAGTCCTAGCTTGAGTAATTAGACAAGAAAAATAAATAAATAAAAGGCATCCAAATAGGAAAAGAGGAAGTAAAACTCTCACTATTCACAGATGACATTATCCTACAATTAGAAAATTCTGAAATATCTATGACATAGCTATTTGAGTTAATAAATGAGTTTAGCAAAGTGGCAAGATATAAGATCAACACGCAAATGTCAGTAATGTTTCTGTACACTAGTACTGAATAATCTGAGGAGGAAATCAGGAAAAAATTTCCATTTACAATAGCTTCAGAAAGATTCAAATACTAGGAATCAATTTAACCAAAAAGTACAGGACCTATGTGCAGAAAACAACAAAACAATGCTAAAACAAATCAAAGAAGACCTAAAAAATGGAAAGACATTCCGTATTCATGGACTGGAAGATTAAATATCATGAAGATATCTATCCTACCCAAGTTGATTTATAGATTCTATATATTCCCAATCAAATTTTTAACAGCCTACTTTACACAAATAGAAAAGGCAATTACCAGATTTATTTGGAAGGGAAAGTTCACCTGGATAGTCAAAAGTATTCTAAAAGGAAGAGCTATGTGGGAGGACTTTCACTGCCTGACCTTGAGACATACTACAAAGCTACAGTGGTCAAAACAGCACAGTATAGGGAAACGGATCTGTCTCAGGTGACTGAGCTCCTGGTGCCTCCTAAAAAAGACAGCGAACTGGTATGATGGGCAGGCGTGGCAAGCTGACACAACAAGATGAAGCAACAAGAGACACAAGAAGAAAAACATGATGAGAGACACAACAAATCAGGAGGTTTCCAGTGCCTCCTGAAAAAAACAAGCAAGCAGCAGGCTAATGCAATGGGCAGATGCAGCAAGGTGACGTAACAAGATGACACAACAAGAGACACAAGAAGAAAAAACATAATGAGAGACATGACAAAGTAGGGAACGGAGGTGGCCCAAGTGATTAGGCACCTCCCTCCCACATTGGAGGCCCCGGGTTTAGTTCCTGGTGTCTCCTAAAGACACAGTACACAGCAAGTGCAAACAATGAGGGGGTGGGAAGAAATAAAATAAATCTTTAAAAAAAAACAAAACAGCATGGTATCGGCATAAAGGTGGACACACTGATTAGAGGAATAGAATTGAGAGTCCAGAAATAACCCTTCACCTTTCCTTCCAACTGGCTTTTGACAAACCTACCAGGTCCTCATGACTGGGACAAAACAGTCTTTTCAACAAATGGTGCTAGGAGAACTGGATATCTATAACCCAAAGAATGAAAGAGCACCCCTGTCTCACACCTTATACAGGAATCAACTCAAAATGGATCAAAGACCTAAATATAAAAGCCAGGACCATAAAATTATTAGAAGGAAATGTAAGGAAACATCTTAAAGACCTTGTGGTAGATTATGGTTTCTTGGATCTTAAACCCAAAGCACACACAACAAAAGAAAATATAGATAAATGGAGCCTTCTCAAAATTAAACACTTTTGCACCTCAACGGACTTCGTCAAAAGGGTGAAAAAGCAGCTGACTCAATGGGAAAAAAATATTTGGAAATCACATATCCGATAAGGGTTTAATATCCATTGTATATAAAGAGATATTACAACTCAACAGTAAAAAAGACAAATGATCCAATTTAAAAATGGGCAAAAGACTTGAATAGACTTTTGTCCAAAGAAGAAGTAGAAATGGCAAAAAAAAAAAAAAACATGGAAAAAGTGTTCAACATTTTGATTTTGTAAACCAAAGCTACAACGAGATATCATTTCACATCTATTAGAATGGCCACTATTAAAAAGTTGGAGAGTTTTTGGTGCAGCTCCACAGATTGAGACTGGGCCTCACCTACAACCCCCACCATCCCTGCACAGGTAATGGCACCCTGTAGGTCATTTGAACAACCCTCTTTTTCAGCAATTTTGGGATCCTTTGGTGAGGTCAACTCTGAAATCAGTGCTCCAGACTCTTGTCTGTTGAAGTATGGGAAGGAGTTACTTTGATTCATTTGGGTAAAGAGACTTTTCTTTGGCACTTCTTTGAGGCCCCTTTTGTTTTTCATCCCAGAATCATGTGTCCCATTGAATGGTTATGTCAGCCTTGTCAAAATTAAATTGGCCATAGATGTATGGATTTAATTCTGGACTCTCAATTCTATCCCATTGATGTCTGTATCTCTCCTTATGCCAGTAACATGCAGTTTTCATTACTGTAACTTTATCATAGCTTTGGAATTGGGAAATGTGAGACCTCCAAGTTTGTTCAGGATTGTTTTAGGTATTCCGGGTCCTGTGTGATTCCATATGATTTTTTTTCTGTATGTTTTTGTTTATATGACACCCGGAAAAGGCAAAACTATAGAAACATACAACAGTTTAGTGATTGCAGGGATGGAGGTAGGGAGAGAGGTTGATTACAAAGGGACACAAGGGAATTAGGGTGAATATTTTAAAGTAGAACTAAAGAATAAAGCATCATTCAAATGTAAAAAAAAAAAAAGTTGGAAAAATACAAGTGTTGGAAAGGATACGGAAAGATAGGAATACTTATTTATTGTTGATGGGAGTGTAGAATGGTACAGCCACTGTGGAGGACTGTTTGCCAGTGCCTAAAGAAGTTGAATATAGACTTTCCACATGACCTGGCAATGCCACTACTGGGTATATACCAAGAAGAACTGAGAGTAGTGACATGAACAAACATCTGCACACTGATGTTCCTAGCAGCATTTTTCACAATTGCCAAAAGATAGAAACAATTCAGGTGTCCATCAGCCAATGAATGGATAATCAAATTTTGGTGTATATACATGATGGAGTATTATGCAGCTGTAAGGGGAAATAAAGTTGTGAAGCGTATGCCAACATGGATGAACTTGAAGGACATTATGTTGAGTGAAGCAAGCCAGATACAAAAGAAAAAATACTGTATGATTGTGCTATTATGATCTAAGTATATTGTGTAAACTCATGGAGTTAATAATTAGAATATAGGTCACCAGAAAATAGAAGGAGGTTTCAGTATGGAAAGTTGAGGGTTAGTATGTACAGAATTGGTAAAAATGTTGTTTGTAAGTTTTTGGAAATAAATAGAAATGGTGAAAGCACATCATAGTGTTAGTAACTAGCGTGCAGCAATTGAAAGGGAAAGACTAATAAGGTCGTGTGTATTACTGAAAGGAAAGCTAAAAAATGTAACAAGGTACTGTATAGCATAGTAAAACCTCATGTGATTTTTCTTTGAAACTGAAAAATGTTATGTATGTGTGATGGTTAGGCTAATGTGTCAACTCGGCCAGGTAGTTGTGTCCAGGTGTTTGTTCCAGCAAGCACTAGTCTAATTGTAATACAAGAGCATTTATGGACTTCAATCACCAGTGAATTTACTGCATGGATGGCTGATTACATCTGCATCAGTCAGGGAGATTACATTATCAATGGGTGGTGCTTTTATCCAATCAGTTGAATGACTTAAAAGTGGAAGTGATTTCAACATTCAGAGAGAATTTCCCAGCTCGTCGTTGGACAGGCAACTTCTCCCAGAAACTCATCAACGACCTTTCATCGGAGCCACTGGTTTGCAGCCTGCCTGCAGAACCTGGAATTGTGCATCCCCACAGTTGCGTGAGAGACTCTTTTAAAATTTCGTATTATTGACAGATATCTCCTGCTGATTCTGTTTCCCGAGAGAACCCTGACTAATACAGTATGTTATTGTTAAAAGATGTTAATATCAGGCAAAAAACAAACAAAACCATTGTGCTTAAGTGAAAGAAACCAGGCACAAAGTACTGCATATTGTATGAGTCCATTTATATAAAATGTAAATATAAATCAGTTTATAAAGTTGGAATTAGATTTGTGGTTGTGTAGGGCTGGGGAAAAATAGAGGGATTTGAGAGATGATTGCTAAGGGGTATGGAGTTTTTCTTTTTGGAGTAATGAAATTATTCTAAAATTTTTTGTGGTGATGATTTCACAGCACTATGATTATACTAAAAGCCATTGATTGTATACTTTGGATAAATTGTATGGTATGTGAATATATCTCAATAAAACTGCTTTAAAATATATATATTCTATATTTTAATGAGGAAAAATAGTTTTACAGATCCTGTGATATTAGGCAACCCTGAACTCTGGAAAACAAGATAAGATTCAAGTTGGGAAGTATTCTCATCAGAACTAATGAGATTAGATAAATTGACAAAAGTCAAAATGTGATCTAGTCAATCAAAAACATTCTAGAACTTGAATGATGCTGAGCTCTCTCCTCTCACTCAGTTTGTCCCAAAACCCTTTTGCTTTGTTTCCTCAACAGAGGGCCAGATGTTCTGTTCCTCATCTTTCCCTGCTATGCACACCTTGCTTCAGGTTCTATTTCTACCCAGTATGTATACTGTAGAGTAGTAGAATGTATATTCTTTATCCTCTCATCTTTTTTTCTCTTTTTTCCACCTCTTCGATGCTGTTTGAGTGAATATGATTGTGTTAGAATACAAATTTGATCATGTTATTTTACTCTTGTCATCCAGCTTTCAGTCACCCATGTTTTCAATCTCTCAGTTTCCCTGTATGTCAGACATATTTAAAATTCTCTTGAGTAGAGAGGTATTTGAATACCTCTCTAGCTTCATATATTGCTCCTTTTAGCATATGCTTTTTTCCCTGTCACTATAGTCTAGTGTTTAAGAGTGATGGCTCCGGAATTAGACTGCCCCATTTCATATCTTAGCTTAATAAGCATGTTATTTGTCTGTGCTTGGACAAGTTACTCCTTTGTGTCAAGTTATGGCAGATTTGACTACCTGTCTCAGTGGGACATTGACAAATCATAATGGAAGATGGCAATAAACATTTGGTACAGTTTTATACATGCCTTAGTTTCTTCATCTGTGTGGAATGGAGATGATAAAACATACTTTGATTGTGAAGATTAAATGAGATAATTTGTGTGTTATGCCTAGACCAGAGACTGACACAGAGTAAGTATTCAGTAAATGGTGACCATATCTTAGCATTGTCTATAATTTGTTAAGCAAACTGGTATTCATGCTCCTGGGTTTAGTTCTTTACCCAAAAGATCTTTCCTCCTTTTACCGTGGTAACTTTTAATTCTTATAAGACTTTAAATGTCACATAGTTTAGGAATACTTAATGATTTTTCTCATTCCTCCTTGGCCAGGACACTCTTCCTGTGTCTCTGCAGTCCCCCTTTTCAGGCATCTACCCTAGCCCTTATCCTTCTGTAGCGTCTTTTCTTTTTATTTGTCTTACCTTCCCATTATACTGTGAGCTTCTTGATATCAGGAATTAGTTGTTTTACTTGTATTACCTGTATTCTTGCATTTATTAATGTTTATTGAGTGAGTAAATAATTCTATGTATATATGATATCGACTTCTTTAACAAATGTATATTTAAAGTTATTATCAAAGCATTTGACAAACTTAGAATATAGATTATTATTCTGCAACTTTTCTGTATGTTTGAAATAATTTGAAGTAATAATGTTCCTACATTTTTTTAACAATACAAATTATATAAGATTCCACGTGAAAATGATCCCTGTTCCTATCATCCCACCCCTATAGATAACTGCAGTTCACAGTTTGATCTATGTAATTATTTAAAGATATTTTGTAAATTTAGAAGTTTAAGTTAGAAAATATATAGATTGTCTTTCAGTTCTTAGGTTC
The DNA here is from genome assembly GCA_026826555.1 of Tolypeutes matacus. Classification (NCBI taxonomy): domain Eukaryota; kingdom Metazoa; phylum Chordata; class Mammalia; order Cingulata; family Chlamyphoridae; genus Tolypeutes; species Tolypeutes matacus. Next base: position 19,946,694 of record JAKSZT010053825.1, read on the forward strand.
TTTTACTCCTCGTACAGAGAATGGGAGGGTGGGAAGAGGAAGAGAAAAATAAATTCTGTTGAATTTAGTATGTTTATGACACTTTTAAGTGTTTATCTCAAAGCATTTTTCTGTTTACTATAAGGGTGGCTTAGCTTGTAGCTTCCCTTGAGCGGAAGATCAGGGCCAGTGCAAATACTGCACAAGTTATTCAACACAGCAGCCACTCAGCAGTCCTGTCCATCTTTGGGTCAGACCTGTGGTTGTGACACACAGTATCACCACCTGGTGGCAGTGTAAGTTTCGACATTGCAAAAGTAGAATTCTGGGAGGTATCAGGAAAAAACCTTTGAAGACTGAATCTGCATACTTAGGTATTGCTTTCTATTCCTTTTATTCTTAAAGGATATTTTATTCACATTTAGCACATAAATTTTAAATTAGATATATTTGGCTCAGACTTTAAATTACAGTTTGAGTGACAAAAGGAAAAAATTAAGTAACGATAGATATTAGTGAAAAGATGTGTATGCACTTTATTTTCTATAATTTGCATGAATTCTCTACTGCTTTAATAATTCATTGTTGCCTTTATTCAGTTTCAAAGTATCGGAAATGAAGTCTTAACTATTATTTGATACTAAGAAAAATGCTTTAACTATAATATCCCTGTATAAGTAATAAAGAAAACAGACAAGTGGATTAATGTTTTAAAATTCCAATTTTGTGGCCTATATAATTAGAGTAATTATAAGAATCTTTATGGTGTTTCCTTCAGGTGAAATTCCCAAACAGGTTAAAGTGAAAAAATTGAAGAACCTAAAGACTCTGGATTCTAAACCTGGTATTGGCTTTTATTAATTATTAAATATATACTGATATATGGGTATTTAGGTTTTTCTGGTTATCTTATTTTCTTCTCTTCACTTCCTAGGAGTTTATACTTCTTATAAGCCGTATCTAAATAGAGATGAAGAGATCGTAAAACAATTACAGAAGGTAATTACTTCCTCTTATTATTAACTTTTAAATTTCCTTGTTCAGGTGTGTAATACCCAGTTAAGCAACATTGTGCTTTACGTAAAATAATGTGAAGTGGGTCTCTTTTGAACCAAAGATTCATACAAATCAGGAGACTAAAGTAGCAGCAATTATGGGCTTGAAATATTGGGGCTGCAGCTACAAACCAGTGCATCTTCCTGGAAACTTGGGAGGTAGAATAAAAAAGTCATAAATTCTACCATGTTTAATTTCAAACAGCAGGGAATAGTTAACATTTTTTTAAGACATGGATAGTATTAACACAGCAAGTATGAAATATAAAGATCATTTTCATTGTGGCCTGATATTTTTAAGTATGGAATGAATGAAGTTTCCTAAGGTAAAGACTATACTAAAGGGAAGCGGCTGTGGCTCAATCAGTAGGGCTCCCGTTTACCATATGGGAGGCCCCGGGTTCGGTTTCCGGGGCCTCCTGGTGAGGGCAGGCCTGCCCGCACGGCGTGGTTGGCTGACCCAGCGAGCACAAGCAGCAAGGGGGGGATAAATGAATAAATAAATAAAATCTTTAAAAAAAAAAAAAAAGACTATACTAAAGAGCTTTAACGGGATATTGTACAATTAACTTCAGATTACTTCAAGATGAGGTTCTAGTTTTTTAATATATCAATTATAAATATATAAGTACATATTAGTTGAACTTTTATAATTATCTATACATACCCCTCAAAATATCCTTTATATTACCCATTGTTTTATATAGATTATCATTGTTTCCTCTTTTAAGGGTGTTCAACAAAAACGTCCTTCTGAAGCTCAGAGTGTTATTCTCCGACGCTATTTTTTAGAACTGACACAAAGCTTCATCATTCCATTAGTAAGTTAACAAATATATATTTGCTTAATTGATTGATTGCAGAGTAGATGAATGTTTTTCCCACCCACCAAAACCTTAAGTCATTTGTTTTGCCTTCTCAGGTGTTTAGTGATTAAAAATAGAGCCTTTTGCAGGATACCTGGATTCTTTATTCTGTTATGAACTGTGTAACTTTTGCAAGTCACTTCCTCTTTCTAACCCTCAATTTCCTTATCCATAAGATATGGCTAATTCTACTCTCCATTGTTGTGAAAATATTATGAGTTTGCACCTTAAAAGAAGGTTATCCTGAAACTTCTTGTCTGCTACTATCTTTTTTTCTTGGAACTTCATAGAGAACTCCTATATATCCCCTACACAAATACCCAGATTTACCAGTTTTTAACATTTTGCCACATTTGTTATATTATTCTATTTATGTATCCATCATCTATTTCCTAAACCTTTGAGATGAGAGTAGGTTGTATATATTGTGCTCCTTTACAATTTTTTTAACAAATCAATTTTATTGATACATATTAATACAGCGTAAATCCATCCAAAGTGTACAATCAGTGGTATTTGGTGTAATCACATAGTTGTGCATTCATCACTTCAGTCATTATTAAAGCATTTTCATTATTCCAATAATAATAATAACCAAAAAAACAAAGAAATAAAACTCATCACCTTTCAATCTGTCTGTGCTTCCCCTGCCGTATATAGCTGCTATTCTGTTTCCATCTCTTTAGTTTATTTGTATTTATATTTTGTAAAAACAGTCTTATATATGTAGTTTACAATTTAATACTTCCAAGCATATTTCCTACTAACAATATGATACATTTTCTTGGGTGCAATTTGATATGGCCATGAGACTTTAGCCCTGTCATGATACGAGCCATATCTGTCTTGTTTGTTTTCATTTTCTCAGTCCCCCATATGGTAACACTTAGTAAATATTTATGGACTAAATGGCTAGATGATATGATTTATTCTAAGAAAATCAATGGAGTGTCATATTAAAATGCTAAAGATACTTCACAGTTTGAGGCAGTACCATGTGGTTCTAGCCTGACTCATACAGAGATTTCATGTAGCTTTTAAGGTATAGTAATCTATTTCTGGACATTATATGGGGACAATCTGGAGAACTTTGCTGTTAGTTTTGGGAAGAAATAGTCTTTCATGGTCTATGGATATTGATTATTTTGTTCCATATAAATCTGTTTAAGTAAATGAATTTTATTGTACTGCTTAAGAGCATGGTCTTAAGTCAAGTAGACCTGAATTCAAGTCCAAGTTTTGTGACTTTGGGCAAGATACTTAGATTTTTGAAGCCTCAGTTTCCCAATAACCCCTGGCACATAGAAAGGTTGCAAAAACTAAAATTGATCATGTAAAATGTTGAGCACATATTCTGTACATTTTAGTCATTAAAGTAATTATTATTAAAAAATGTGTAGCTACACTCCTTCACTGTTAGTGGGATTGTAAAATGGTGCAGCCTCTGTGGAAGACAGTTGGTGGTTCCTCAGGAAGCTAAATATAGAACTGCCATACAATCCAGCAATTCCTCTACTAGGAAAATATCCAGAAGAACTGAAAACTGTGACATGATCAGACATGTTCGCACCGATGTTCATAGCGGCGTTTTCACAATTGCCAAAAGATGGAGACAACCCAGATGTTCATCAACCAATGAATGGATAAACAAAATGTGGTATATATACTTCTTACTGCAATAAGAAGAAATGAAATTGGGATGCATATGACAACATGGATGAAGCCTGAAAACATTATGCTAAGTGAAATAAGCCAGATACAAAAGGACAAATATTGCACCTCACTAATGTGAACTAAATACGAAGACTAAACACACAGAGTTAAAACCCAGAGTATTGGTTATTAGGAAATAAAAGGAGGGCTGTAAAGGAGTACTGCTGCTTATTGTATGGAGAAGTTTTAATTAACTTGACTGTAAATGTGAGGAAATGGATGGAGATGATGGTAACACATTATAGTGAGTAGCAGCAGGTTTATAAATGGGATTGTGGCTGAAAAAGGTAGTCTAGGAATGTAAGTGTCAATTGAAAGAAAACTAGAGAATAATCTAGGGACTGAATAACACAGAGAACCCAGAGGTGTATGAGAATTGTGGCTAATTGTACAAGTGCACGATTGGCCTTCTGTGAACTAGAATGGGTGTATGTCACTATTTCAGGGAGGTGAGAATGTGGAGAAGCATGGGAAAAATACAATTAATGTAACTTTTGGACTATATTTAACAGCAATATTATAATATTCTTGCATCAATGACAAAGATGTACTGTGTTAATAATAATAGGAAGGTGTGGGAAAAAATAGGCCAAATATACGCTATAGACTATAGTTAATGGTAATAGTCTGGTGATTTTATTTCATAATCTGTAACAATTGTTCCACAATGGTGTGGTGTATTGGTGAGGTGGTGGTGTATGGGAATTCTACACATGTGAATGATTGTTTTGTAATTTTACAACTTCTGTAATAAAAATATATTTTAAAAATACATAGTTCCTTGTTCTGGTAGAACTCGATATCCATAACCAAAAGAATGAAAGAGGACCCCTATCTCACACTTTATATAAAAATTAACTCAAAATGGATCAAAGACTGAAACAAAAGCTAGGACCATAAAACTCCTAGAAGATAACATAAGGAAACATCTACAAGACTTTGTAGTAGGTGGGGGTCTCTTAAACCTTATACCTAAAGCACAAGCCAAAAAAAAAGAAAAAATAGATAAATGGGACCTCTTGAAAATTAAACACTTCTGCACCTCAAAGGGCTTTGTGAGAAGAGGGTAAATAGGCAGCCTCCTCAATTGGAGAAGATATCTGGAAATCACACATCCAACAAGAGTCTAATATCCATGATATATAAAGAGATACTACAACTCAACAATAAAAAGGCAAAAGACCCAATTTAAAAATGGGCAAAAGACCTGAATAGACATTTTTCTAAAGAAGAAATACAAAGGGCAAAAAAACACATGCAAAAATGCTCAGTATCATGGGCTGTTAGGGAAATGCAAATCAAAGCTACAATGTGATACCATTTCACACCTACTAGATGGCCACTGTTAAAACAGAAAACTACAAGTGTTGGAGAGGATGTGGAAAGATAGGAATGCTTATTCACTGTTGGTGGGAATGCAGGATGGTACAGCCACTGTGGAAGTCAGTTTGACAGTTCCTAAGAGAGTTAGATATATATCTACCATGTGACCCAGCAATACCACTACTAGGTATGTATCCAGAAGAACTGAGAGCAGTGACCCAGACAGACATCTGCCCACACCGATGTTCATAACAACATTATTTACAGTTGCCAAAAGATAGAAACAATCTGGGTGTCTATCAACTGATTAATGGATAAATAAACTGTGGTATATACACATGATGGAATATTATTCAGCTGTAAGAAGTGAAGTCATGAGGCATGTGCCAACATGGGTGAACCTGGAGAACATTATGTTTAGTGAAGCAAGCCAGGCACAAAAGAACAAATATTGTATGACTTCACTATTATGAACTAAATAAAATGAACAAACTCAGGAAGTTAATATCTAGACTATAAGTCACCAGAGAACAGAATGTGCTAATGGAGAGCTGAGGTTTACTCTGTGCAGAATTGGTAAAAAGCTTTTTGGAAATGAGTAGAAATGGTGAAAGCACATCATAGGATTTATAATTAGTAGCACTAACATGGGTGTGATAGTGGTTTGTTCTTGTTTTTTATTTTTTTTCTTCTTCTTCTTTTTGGAGCAATGAAAATGCTCTAATATTGATTGAAGTGTGAGTGCATAACTCAGTAATTATACCAAATGCCATTGATCTTGTACTTCAGATAAACTGTATGGTTTATGAACCAAAAAAATAGTAGTGTGGGTGGGAGGAAAATACACCAAATGTAAGATACAAACTATAGTTAGTAGTAATACTTTGAGGATGCTTTTTCATAGTTAGTTACAAATGTTTCACAGCAATGCAAGGTGTTTGTGGTGGAGTGATGTATGGGAGCCCTATATGCTGTTATGCATGTTTGTTTTGTAAATTCACAACTTTTACTACATACTTACCGTTTATGTATGGTCATGTATGAATGATATACTTCAATAAATTGTTTTTAAAATGAAGAAAAATATGTAGTTACTTGGATTATCCAAGATTTAGGTAAGTTTTATTGAAAATTTGAATCCTAAACTCAATCTTTATTTAGCTTTATCTATTGGGAGTGACAGAGTTGTTGATGTCCATCGAAAGAGCATATGATAGGGGGGCAGATGTGGCTCAAATAGTTGGGCATCCGTCTCCCATATTGAGGGACCTGGGTTTGATCCCCAGGACCTTCTGGTAAAATAAAGAAAAATACAGAAAGCGCGTTGGCCGCCAGGCCCCACATGCGGGCAGGCCAGGCCCCACCAAGCCCCGCAGCAAGATGATGACCTAACAGGAGAGTGACACAAAGGGAGAGCCAAGACAAGACACCCCGAAAAACCAGGAAATGAGGTGGTGCAGGTAGCAGAACGCCTCTCTCCCACATCGGAGGTTGCCAGGATCGAATCCCAGTGAAGACAGAAGGAGAAGGATAAGAAAAGAGGGCAGGAAACAGACACAGAGAATTGCCTAGCGAATGGACACAAAAACAGCAAAAACGGAGGAGGGGGGTGGTTAAAAATGGATAAAAGTAAAAATAAATAAATCTAAAAAAAAAAGAGCATGTGATGAAAAACTTGGAAACCCATTTTATTTAATTATATCTGTTTGAATGTTTTGAAGACTGTCTAGGTAAGAACATCTAACTTTTTTTTTTTTAATTGTCTTGGTTTTAGGAAAGATATGTGGCAAGCTTGATGCCTTTGCAGAAAAGTATTTCTCCATGGAAGGTATGAATATATGCAGATAAAACCCTATTTGTGGGAAGCGGCTGTGGCTCAATCAGTAGGGCTCCCGTTTACCATATGGGAGGCCCCGGGTTCGATTCCCAGGGCCTCCTGGTGAAGGCAAGCCCGCCCGCACGGCGTGGTTAGCTGACCCAGCGAGCACAAGCAGCAAGGGGGGGATAAATGAATAAATAAATAAAATCTTTAAAAAAAAAAAAAAACCCTATTTGTTTGCTAACTCTAATTAACTTCTGTGAATATATCCATTTCTAATTTCTTAAATACGTATGTCCTATTTTATAGAGTCCACCACAGTTAAGACCGTTCCTTCCAGAAGAATTTATGAAAACACTTGAGAAAACAGGACCTCAGCTGACCTCTAGAATAAAAGGAGATTGGATTGGACTGTACCGGTTAGGCTTCTTTTTTCTCTTTTCACCCATCTGCAGAACTGTGTGTGTGTGTGTGTGTGTGTGTAAAAACAAAAAAATTCCTGGACTTAATCTTACATTCTTTAATTCCATTGCCTCACTTGATTCTCTGAGCTGTAGGTAGGAAAGAAAATGAGTTATAATTAAACTTTTCTTTTACAAAAAATTTTTTATAGGCATTTTCTAAAATCTCCAAATTTTGATGGCTGGTTCAGGACCCGGAGGAAGGAAATGACTCAGAAATTGGAGGCACTCCATTTAGAAGCTCTTTGTGAAGAGGTTAGAAAATAGCATGTTTGTGTAATGATTAACAACTATTGAAAATAAAGATATTAGAAATATCCTTAGAGGTTAGAACATTAGACTCTTATCCACTTCTTTAAAATTAATAACAGCTAACTTTTCTAGATCATGTACTATGTGCTAAGGACTGTGTAGATGTTTTATATTATTATCTATTGAATTATTACAACAACTCACTGAGGTAACCATGTTATGATCTGCATTATGGGTCTCTACACTCTAAGGTGTAGAGAAGTTAAGTGACTTCGTGCAGATTATATCACTAAGTAGTGGAGCAAGAAGTGTGCTGGAGTCACTTGCGCTGTCTCATAGAGCAGATGGTGTGTTTGTCTTCCCAACACTGCAGTTCAGTGACCTCAGCTTGATAACTTTAAATTGACTATGGTGGGAGTATTTTCCCCACAGAAACTGGCAAATGCTACAAACCAGAGACTTTTTTCTGGATAGCCAGTTGTTAAACATTTACAAGTACACCATTGGGTGGAGCCAAGCTTCAAATCCAGAGCCTGAGTTATTTTCCTTAATTCACCTTTTCCAATAATATTTACAATATTTTCATGCTTTTACTGACTTTTTCATATTCTATAATTTATCACAAGACTATTTTAAATTAAACTACTTGTGAAAATATAAAGGATGTTCTTATTTTCATTTGTATTTAGCTTTAAATGTTGAGGTAGGCTATCTTCATTGTTAACTTTCTAATAAACTCCCAGTGACTGTGGGTATTTTTTATAAAACTCTTTATCGTGAAATAATTTCAAACATACAGAATGGTTTCAAAAATAATATGAAATAATACAAAACCAATATAGAGAACTCCAGTATATCCCCTACCCAGTTACCCAAATTTACCAACTTTTAACATTTTGTACAATTTATGTCCTTCTACCCATCTGTCTGTATCTCTTTACCTATTTTCTAAACATTTGAGAGTAGTTCACATACATCATGCTCCTTGAACTCTTAATACTTGTATGTATATTTCCCAAGAACAAAGATATTCACTTATGTAACTACCTTAAATATATTATAAATTGAAGAACTTTAATATTCATAATAAAACTTAGGTTTGTATTCTGTGATTTGCGGTTTTTAAAATTGTCCTAATAATATCATTTTAGTCATTTTTACCTCCATTATTAGATCTCTCCCAGGGTCAAGTATTACATTAAATTGTCATTATATCTTTAGTCTCTCTCTCTCTTTTTTCCTTATGGAAAAATATATACAACGTATTATTTCCCATCTCAACCACTCTCAAAGCATACAATTCATTGGATTAATCATATTGACAATGTTGTCCTACCCTCACCACCTTCCATTACTAAAACTTTCCCACCTCCCCAATCAGAAACCCTACACCCATTATGCATTAACTCCCACTGCCCCTGCCCTCCATCCCTGGTAACCTGTACTCTATTTTCTGTGTCTATGTATTTGCATATTCTAGTTATTTCATATATAATGTCTTTCCTTTTGTGTCTGATTTACTTTACTCAACATGATAGCTTCAGGGCTCATCCATGAAGTAGCATGTCAGAACTTTCTTCCTTTATGACTGAATAATATTCCATTGTATGGATATATCACATTTTGTTTATCTATATATCTCTTTATTTGGGTTGCTTTCACCTTTTAGCTATTATAAATAAGGCTGCTATGAACATTGGTGTTCAAATATCTGTTTGAGTCCCTGCTTTCATTTCTTTGGGTATATATCTAGACATGGGATTGCTGGATCATACAGTAGTTCTATGTTTAATTTTCTGAGGAACCACCCAACTGTTCCACAGTGGCTACACCATTTTATATTCCCACCAACACTATAATAGTTTTCCTATTTCTCCATATCCTCACTAGCACTTGTCATTTTCAGCTTTTTAATTTTTAAATTTTTATTATTATTATTTTTTTATCTTTTTTAATTTTTAATTTTTTAAATTTTACCGGGAGGTCCTGGGGATTGAACCCAGGTCCCTCCCTATGGGAGACTGATGCCCAACCATTTGAGCCACATCTGCCCCCCTCAGCTTTTTAAATAATAGTTGTTCTGGTGGATGTGAGATGGTGTCTCATTGCGGTTTTGATTTACATTTCTCTAATGGCTAATGATGTTGCTCATCTTTTCATGTGCTTATTGGCCATTTGTATATCTTTGGAGAAAAGTCTAATTCAAGTTATTTGCCCATTTTTTTAATTGGGTTAAGTCTTTCTGTTCTTGATTTGTAGGAATTCTTTATATTAAACCCTTTTCAAATATATGGTTTCTACTTTTTTTCCTCCCATTCTGTAGGTTGTTTTTTCACTTTCTTGATTTTGTACTTTGGTGAACAAAAATTTTTTATTTTGATGAGGTCTCGTTTATCTGTTTTTTCTTTTATTGTTCATGCTCTCAGTGTGAAGTCTAACAATCCATTGCTTAATAAAAGTTCTTAAAGATATTTCCCTTTGTTTTCTTCTAAAAGTTTTATGATTTTAACTTTATATTTATGCTGATTGATTTTGAGTTAATTTTTGTCAGTAGTGTGAGGTAGGGGTCCACTTTCATTCTTTTGCATGTTTGTGCGATAATTAACACAAACACCATTTGTTGAAGAGACTGTTCTTTTTTCCATTAAGTGGACTTGGCACCCTTTTTAAAAACAATTGGCCATAAATGTGTGGGTTTATTTCTGAACTCCAAATTCTATTACATTCGCCTATATATCAGTCCTTGCTCCAGCACCACCCTGTTTTAATTGCTGTAACTTTGTAATAAGTTTTTAAATCTGGAAGTGTGAGTTCTCCATATTTGTTCTTTTTCAAGATGGTTTTGACTATTCGAGGTCCCTTCCATAGGAATTTGTTGATTAGCTTTTCTATTTCTCCAAAGCAGGCTATTGTAATTTTGACTCAGATTGCATTGAATTTGTAAATTGCTTTGGATAGTATTGACATCTTTGTGATAATAGACCTTTGAACTCATTAGCACTGAATTATCTTTCCATTTATTTAGGTTTTCTTTAATTGATCTCAGAATGATTTGTAGTTTTCTGCATACAAAGCCCTTTATATCCTTTGTTAAATTTATTCCTAGATATTTGATTTTTTTAGTTGATGTTGTAAATGGAATAATTTTCTTGATTTCTATTTTGGATTTTTCATTACTGGTGTAGGAAAACACCACTGATTATTGTGTGTTGATCTTGAACCCCACTACTTTGCTGAATTTATTTATTAGTTCTCGTATCTTTGTTGTAGATTCTTCGGGATGCTGTATATATAAGATCATGTCATTTGCAAATAGAGATAGTTTTCCTCCTTCTTTTCCAATTTGGATATCTTTTATTTCTTTTTCTTGCCTAATTGCTCTGATTAGAACTTGTTCCTGACTTTAGGGGGAAAGCATTCAGTCTTTCACCATTGAGTATGATGTTAGCCTGGGATTTTCATATGTGCCCTTTATCATGCCAAGGTAGTTCCCTTCTATTCATATATTTTTTGTAGTGTCTTTATCAAGAAAGGGTGCTAGATTTTGTCAAATGTCTTTTCTGCATCAATTGAGATGGCATGCATTTTATCTCCTTCATTCTATTAATGTAGTGTATTATACTGATGGATTTTCTTATGTTGAACCACCTTTGCATTCCTGGGGGTAAATTCTACTTGTTCATGGTATATATTCCTTTTAATGTGCTGTTGAATTTAGTTTGCTAATATTTTATTGAGGATTTTTATATGTATATCTATAACAGATATTGGTCTGTAATTTTCTTTTCATACCTTTATCTGGCTTTGGTATTAAGGTAATGCTGGCCTCATTAATGAGTGAGGAAGTGTTTCCTCCTCTTCATGTTTTTTTAAGAGTTTGAGAAGGAGTGATGTTAATTCTTCTGTGGGTGTTTGGTAAAATCCACCAGTGAAGTTGTCTGCTCCTGGACTTTTCTTGTTGGGAGGTTTTTGATGACTGATTCAGTCTCTTTACTTGTTATTGGTCTGTTGAGGTCTTCTATTTCTTCTTGATTTGGCTTAGGCAATTTGTGTGTTTCTAAACATTTTCCCATTCCTGTAGTTTATCAGCTTTCTTGGCATATTTTGTTCATTGTATCCTTATAATCCTTTTTATTTCTGTAAGATTAGTAGTAATAACGTCCCCCGCCCCTTTTAATTTTTACTATTTGTTTCTCCTTTCTTTGACAGGCTAGCAAAACGTTTGTCAATTTTTTTTTTTTTTTTAATCTTTTCTAAGTACCAACTCTCCATTGATTTTCTTTATTGTTTTTCTATTCTCTGTTTCATTTCTTTCTGCTCTAGTCTTTATTTCCTTCCTTCTGCTCACTTTGGCTTTAGTTTGCTCTTCTTTTTCTAGTTCCTCCTGTTGTAAGGACAGGTTACTGATTTGAGATCTTTCTCCTTTTTTAATATAAGCATTTATAACTATATCTTTCTCTGTAAGTACTGCCTTTCCTGAATCCTATAGGTTTTTGTATGTAATGTTTGTGACTGTGGCTTTGAGAGAAAAGATTTCCATGTAAGCAACCACAAATAAGCCCAGGAAGAGTCTGTTTGAAGAATATACTCATGTTCACGCTTATCTTGATTTGTTAGCTAATGTACTTCTACTTGGAAGCGTAGGTTAGAATTGTACTTGAGTTGCAAATTTGTTTTTCAGTATTGATTTAAAATAGCCGCCTCAGAAAGGAATTTTCTTACATTATCTTTTATTTCCAAATAAAATACAATTGTTCTGGCTAATGTTGAAAATTATCCAATTAACAGTTATTAGGGTATCATGTATACAATTATTCTTGTACCATAATGCTATATCTGTGTTAAATACCCTGTTTTCCTTCTCCTTCTTGTCCTTCTTTCCCAGTATCCTCTCCTACTGACATAGAACTTGTTGAATATTGTTTTGAGTGCTTACTAATTTGGGATTTGTTTATTCTTCTAGGACTTACTTATCTGGATCCAGAAACATACAGAAGTAGAAACAGTAGACCTTGTATTGAAGCTGAAAAATAAATTGGTATGTAGCCAGACCAGATAAGATCAAATTGAATTTTTTGTGAAGATATTTTCCTTTTATTTATACTGACAAACCATGATGTGTCACAGAACTATAAATGAGAGGATTTGAGTGCAATGAATTAATGGTAGATTTTCCTTGGTACTAATGATTGAAAATAGATAGTTAAAAAATAATAAAAATGAAGAGAAAAGGAACAAACAAAAGGAATTAAAAAAAAAAGAAAATAGTTACTCAAGCCATATTGATACCATATTATTCTAAAATTTTTTTTACATAGAATCTAATAAGCTCTAAAATTTTGTCACTTATATTTAATAACACAATATGTGCCTGGATATTATCTGTGAATTTACATAGAATCTTTTTATTGAGCCTAGCAATGTATTATTTAAATGGCATATTCTTTGCTCTTTTACATTTTCTGTAAATTCTGGTCTAAGTTAAGTTTGAAATTTTCCAAATCATTAGATCATTAAAACTGTTTACTTAGACAATATAACATATGAATACAAATTCATAAGATAATTTAATTGCTACTAAATGTTCTTTCTCTAGTTGCAGGCTGATCGAGAGCATTTACCTGTGAAACCTGACACGATGGAAAAGTTACGGACACACATAGATGCAATTATATTAGCATTGCCAGAGGATCTGCAAGGCATACTGCTTAAAACAGGCATGGCATGATATTTGCCAGGATTTTCCACCCCAAAGGCTTGTACATCATGAAACATACTGACATTTCAACCAAACGCACAAAGAGCTTTCGGTGGAGCAGGAGTGGAAAGTACCATAATTGATGAATACAGGGCAGGAAGACTGTACTATATAAACAGACCTTTTTAGCGCATTTTTTAAAAATGGATATCTGTGGTGGTTCCGCTTTAATACTGAAACACCGACAGGCATTTCTGTATTTTTAATCATGTACTTAAAGTGCTCTTATGAGAGACCTGTGGAGCCATCAACATAAGTGATTCCAAACTGCAGTGCTGGCATTGCAGATATTTTTTTTAATTGGTGCTGCTGTGCCCAATCATGTTAAAACTCAGGGGGATATAAAAATAAATATTCACACTGGCTATCTTCTTAAGAAGAAGGAAAAGACTGAACTGTTCAGATATAGTTAGAAGTAGTCGATGCTTATGTAGTGCCTTTTGTTGTCCTATATGTTTCACAGAGCCCAGCTGCTAATCTTGAAGATTTTTTCTAAGCTTGATGACAATATGTAATTTTATAAGGCATTCTGTGTTTAGTAATCATTGCTTTAAAATGTTTTCTTGCTGCCCAGTGTGTTTATTAGTAGGCATGGTTTATTTTCATTTGCCATTTAGATTTCACATCATTTTCATTACCATTTTCAAATTTTAATCTTATCAACTTCTCCAAAGGCATTAATCTGGTTATAGGGAGAAAATATTCATTTATATTCTTAACTTTTACTAAGTGGGTCAGTTTAGATTAACTAGCTTGGATGTTTTTCAGAGTCATTCTAATTATAAACCTTTTAATCAGCTATTTTCCAAACTGAATTATTCTTATTTCAAATGAATTCATAAGCCTTTTATGTGATAAGATTGCGTTATTTGTTTAATAGGGTTTTCTTTCCCTAAATGAATGTTTCTCAGAACACTTTGCCTACCGTTCTTTGACAGGATCTTTGCCTGATTCACTGTTATAGCTAGGTTTTGTTTGTTTCCGTTTTGTTTTGTTTTGTTTAAACTGTCCTCCCTTGCCAAAAGTAGATGAATGTGGTTTGATAGAAAATGATTGTTTGGTTTGTATTTAAATAGGAGTGTCTTGTAGAAGCCACTATTTGAAATAGGCACTTATTATATAGTTTATGTAAATAACTGTCATGAATTACCCTCTTAAGTAACCAATTTTAGTTGCAGTTTTTTTGTAAAAAGAAATGGGTTCAGAAGCTATCTCTTGCTTTCTGTTGGTGTTACTCTTAAGGGCACTCCTGACCCAAGAAAGACTTCTGTTTGTAACTGTGGTCTGATGGCCAAAGGTGCCCTTTTCTCATGGATACAGTCTCTTGGAGCATACCTCAAAGTCATAGAGAGAATATGACATTTGAAAGAAATTATTTGCCTTGTATCATATGAGTTATTTTGTGAAACAGCAGTTGGCCTTATGGAAAAGGGGCAACTACTTTTATATTGCGAAAGTTTTCATATCTTTCTGGGAAATCTTATTTAGATATCAATGGCCATCTTATTAATTTTCAAATAGGTGTATTTTAATAATCCTACAATTTATATACAGTTTGTGACTAGAATTTGAAAGTTGTTAGTGTCATGTCAAGGGTCTTTTAAATTACACCACTACAGGATAAATTATTTCAAGTTTATTTTGCATAGCTAGAGTAGCAAAGGATGCCATTTAGCGTGATAATGGTGTCTTCATATTTACTGTATTTAACCGAAACCTAACACATGTTGAAAACCGTATCATACTTAACTGGTTTATCTCTTAATTTCAAATTATGTTATTGTAAAATTAACTTAAAACTGCATCAGGAACCTGAGCAAGACTGATATCTTAAATTTTTGTGCAATTTTTCTTTTTTGTTGTCTTTTTTTTTTTTTGAGGGAGAGACATTGTTAGTATCTGAACCCTGCCATTTAATGTTTATTTCCACCAGTATCTGAAGGAATCACTGCTTTATGTATATGTAATGCCTTGTGCCTTCTATTTTCAGTGAAAAAGACATTTTGTGAAGGCATTTATGGTCATTACTGAAAACAGAATTAAAGACTGTGGATATAAAAGCATTTGGATATCTTGAGTTACTTTTGAGTAGGGTAGGAATTCTTGAAAATGCATTTTAAATGAAAGTTGTGCATTATTAGGTTCATTTTACTTCTTGACAATTTTTAATTCAAATGAAAATCTTCTGTGTACTTCACTTTGAACATGCAAGTAAGTCAAGTTGGGTAGTAGGCAGATCATTTAAGAGATTTCATACCCTTTATAACAGTCCAGTGATCTTATGAACTAATCTGATGAAAATATTCTTTTTTAATAATCTAGGTATTGTTAGACTCTCCTTCATTTGCTACCTTTTTTTGTTTGTTTACTTTATATCTCAAATTCTTTTTATTTATTCTTTTTTTTTTAATTAACAACTTTATGATATTATTTTATGGATTTTAAATTGTTTGTTAATAAGAAAATGTCTTCCATATTTCCCTTTTAGAAATTACTGGGTAATATTCTTCTAAGTATACTAAGTATACTACAAAATATTACAGTGGATTTTTAAAAGATGGCATTAAAATTTGTCATTGTGTTTTCACTTAATTCATTTGTTTTTATAAATCTGCCTTTTACTACCTTTTTCTTTTTCAGGATAACTTGGGGAAAAAGTGATTTTTAGATTTTTATCTACCAACTTTTGAGATATTAGTTCTCAGAAAACATTTGAAGAAGTTGAGAAGCCTCTCTAATCATGCATAAGTATCTTTTAAATAACAAAATATGTTAGCTCATAATAATGACTAAATTTTCATAAATAACTTAATATTCCATCAGATACCCAAGATACATTCGTTATTTGCCATCTATAACTTCTTTGAATTGTGGCATTTACTATTATGTCATTAGAAATTAGCAGTTAATAAAATAGAGCCTCTAGAATTTTTTCCAATTACATTTCCCTGTTTGAAATATATGAAACAATTTGATAAAAGATACAGAATTATGGTTCCCAAAATTTATCCCATATATAACCAATTTTTGGGAAAACAAGTTTTAAGTTAGTAGTTAATGAAACAGGATTATGATTATTTTGAATTTCTAACACTGCCTATCTCTTGATATACAGATATTGAGAGAAAAAAGATGATCGTAGAGTTCTGTTATATCCTGTTCCCCAGTGTTACTTCTGGACTACTGTACACCAACCTTTCTTTGCCACTCATTACTTGAATACCACATCATGTGTTTCTCCAAGTTAAGATTGTTGTCTAATAGTCATAGGTCTTATCCCACCTTACTAGCTCCACCATGAGGCTTGGGTTCTTTTATTTTGTTTTCCTTTCCATTCTCTTTGTCATCATTATGCCATTTCTTCTTAATCACTAGAAATCTAACCTTCATGGATCCTTCATCTCTTTGCTATTCCCTTGTGTTTTTTTCCTGCATCAGCTTGTATGAAAAAAATTTAGTACAAATTGCTTGTAGATTGAAATACTTTTGGAAAATAGTAACCTTACATTCCAAAGATGTCATCCTTGCTATTAAGTGAATGGATTTTTAGATTTCAGTAGGAAACTATTGAAATGATTGATTTTGGTTTAATAAAATGGGTAAATATTTTTATAATCAGAGGCTCTGGAGATAGAGCCCAGCAATGTGTTTTTATAAAAAATATTTTTATTGATTATAATTGAATACAATAAACTGAATGTATTGATAAGTTTTGACATTTGTATATACCCATGAAACTATCATCACAGTCAAGATAGTGAATGTATCCATCATCTCCCAAAATTTCCTCATTCTCTTTTGTATTCCCTTCCATCCTTCTCTGCCTCCCTTTGCAAAACACCACTGATATGTTTTCTGACACTATAGATTAGTTTGTATTTTCTTAAGTGTATGGAATATTACAGTATGTACTCTTTTTTGGTGGGGATCTGGCTGCTTTCACTCAATAATTTTGAGATTCATTTATGTGTGCATCAGTAGTTCTTTCCTTTTTATTATTGAGGAATATTCCATTAAATGGCTATCATAACAGCATTTTTTCCCATTCACCTGTTGATGGACTGGTGATTTGAAACTGTATGTACCCAAGGAAAACATGTTCTTAAATTTAATCCATTCCTATAGGTGTAACCCTATTGTAAGGTTTTCATAAGATTACTTCAGTTAAGGCATGGTCCAGGGTGGATCTTAATCTTCTTACTGGAGTCCTTTATAAATGGAATGAATACAGAGAGAAAGAAGGCCATGGAAGCAAGAAGCTGAAAGCAATGAAACCCGAAAGAGAAGGGAGAGACCAGCAGATGCCACCATCTATATACATGCGGCAGAGGACCCAAGGATTGCCAGCAGCCAGTCTTAGAGAGGAAAGCCTTACCTTGATGATGCCTTGATTTGGACATTCTCATGGCCTCAAACTGTAAGCTAATAAATTCCCATTGTTAAAAGCCAATACATTTCATGGTTATCTGCTTTGAGCAGCCTAGGAAACTAAAACCTGGACATTTTGGTTGTGTCTGGTTTTGGGCTGTTACAAATAAAGCTGATTTGAACACTCCTGTATAAGGCTTTGTGTGGACATATATATCCTTTTCTCTTGGAAAATATCTAGGAAGGTATAAGTGGAATGGCCAGATCATAAAATAGGTGAATATTTAACTTTTTAAGAAACTACCAAATTGTTTTCCAAAGTGATTTGCTATTTTATAATTGCACCAGCAGTGTATGAGAGTTCCATTATCTCCACATAGTAGCTAAAGCTTGGTATGATCATCCTTTTTAGTTAGTCATTCTGATAGATTTGTATTGGTACTCAGTTTTTTGTTTTTTTTTTAATTAATTTTATTTCAAAATTTCCAAAATTTTTAGACATTCTATACCCAACAAGCAACTGCTCCCCCATTACTTCTCTGCTCTCTACTGGTAACCTTTAATACACTTTGCTGTTTCTAGAGATTTCATGTAAGTGAAACCATGCAATATTTGTCCTTATGTGTCTTGCTCATTTCACTCAGCATAATTTTTTCAAGGTTCATTCATGTTGCAACATGTGTTAGCACTTCATTCCTTCTTATGGCCAAGTAATATTGCATTATGTGTATATACCACATTTTGATTAGCCATTATCTGCTGGACACTTGAATTGGGTCTCCCTTTTGGCTATTGTGAATAAGACTGCTGTGAATATTGCTGTACAAGTATCTACTTGAGTCCCTGTTTTCACTTTCTTTGGGTGTATACTTAGAAGTTGAATTGCCAGGACATATGATAATCCTGTATTTCCCTTTTTTTTTAGTAACTGCCGTACTGCTTTCCATAGTAGCACCATTTTACATTCCCACCAGTAATGCATGAGTGTTCCAATTTCTCTGCATCCTCTCAACATGTGCTATTTTTTCTTTTTCTTTTTCAATTCTTTTTAATAATAGCCATCCTGCTGGGTGTGAAGTATCTCATTGTGGTTTTGATTTGCATTTTCTATTGGCTAATGATGTTAAGCACCTTTTCACATACTTATTAGCCATTTGTATATCCTTTTTGGAAAAAAGTTTGTTCAAGTCCTTTGTCCACTATTTTAATGGTTTGTTGTTCTTTTTGTTGTTTAATTGTAAGTAATTTATATATAATGGATATTAAACCCTTAATATACATGATTTGCAATGATTTCTCCCATTCTGTATATTGCCTTTTTACTTTGTTGATAATGTCCTTTGTTTTATTTTGATAAAGTATAATTTAGCTATTGTTTCTTTTCTGCTGTTGCTTTGAGTGTCATATCTAGAATCCATTGCCAAATCCCATAGCAATGTTTTCTGTTTTAAGAGTTTTATGGCTTTAGCTCTCATATTTAGGTCTTTGATCCATTTTCAATTAATTTTGGTATATAGTGTGGGGTAGGGACCCAACTTTATTCTTTTGCGTGTGGAAGAGACTGTTCTTTCCCCACTGCATTTACTTGGCACCCTTGTGACTAAGAATTGGCCATAGGAGTATGGGTCTATTTCTGGACTCACAGTACTATTCTGTTCGTCTATACTCCTATGCTATGCCAGAACCATACTGTTTTAATTATTCTAGCTTCATAATAAGTTTTGAAATAGATGTATGTGAATCTGCCAAGTATGTTCTTTTTCCAAATTATTTTTGGCTATAGGGTCCCTTGCTATTCTGTATGAATTTAATCAACTAATCTAATCGGTTGATGGCTTTAAAGGGAGAACTGATGATTTCAGCAGTCAGAAAGAAGAATTTCCATCTATAGTCCAGAAAGCCACCTTCTCCTGGAGAACTCAACATCATATTCATGAGTTTCCAATTTGTGGCCTACTTAATAGAATTTGTGTTTGCCAGTCCCCATGGTTGTGTAAACCAATTCCTATAAAAAAATCTCTTAATATTTCCATGTATATCCTTTTGGTTCTATTTCTCTGGAGAACCCTAACTAATACCATCCTTTAACTTTCAGTCTCTCTGTGTCTTTAGATCTGAGGTGAGTCTCCTGTAAATGCATATGTTGGATTATATTTCTTTATTCTTTTTGCCAGTCCCTTTTTTAAAAAAACACTTTTACTTGCACACCATACAACCCATACAAAATGTACAGTCAGTGGCTCTTAGTCTAACCACAGAGTTGTACATTCATCACCACGATCAATTTTAGAACATTTTCATTACACCAAAAAGAAAAAACCCATACCCTGTATCCTCCCTGCCCCTCATGATTGGTATAGTACTTTTGTTACAATTGAAAAAAATATTACAATATTACTATTATCTATAATCCATATTTTGCATCAGCTGTGTTTCCCCCATATACCACCCTATTATTAACACCTTGTGATTGTGATGTAAGTTTGTTCTACTTCATGGAAGAAAACATTCTTGTATTTGTACTTTTAACCAGTCATCATCCACAACCAGGTTCACATGCTATACAGTATTCTCTAGCTCTCCTTCTATTGACATATACAACCCAAAGCTTCCCTTCAGCCACAGTCACATTCGTAAAACAGTGCTAGATTATACTCACAATAATGTGTCACCATCACCTCTATCCATTTCCAAACATTTACAATAAACCTTATTAATAATTCTGTACACATTAAGCATCAGCTTCCCCTACTCAACCCTCATTCTATCTCCTGGTAACCTATACTCTAGGTTTAACTCCATGAGTTTACTCACTATAATTCATATTAATGAGACCATACAATATTTGTCCTTTTATGACTGGCTTATTTCACTCAGCATAATGTTCTCAAGGTTCATCCATGTTGTTGCATGCATCAGGACTTCATTTCTTCTTACTGCTGAATAATATTCCATCATATGTGTATACCATATTTGTTCATTCATTGGTTGATGGTGACACTTAGGTTGTTTCCATGTTTTGGCAGTTGTGAATGATGCCATTATGAACGTCCGTGTGCACATGTCGGCATCCTTGCTTCCAGTTTTTCTGAATATATACATAGTAGCAGGATTGCTGGATAATAGGCAGATCTGTATTTAGCTTCCTTCCTGAGGAATGGCCAAACTGTCTTCCAAAGAGGATGTACCCTTCTACATGCCCACCAGCAGTGAAGGAGTGTTTCTATTTCTTCATATCCTCTCCAACACTTGTAGTTTTTTTTGTTTTGTTTTTTTTCAATAGTGGTCATTCTAACAGGTAAAAAATACCTCACTGTTTTTTTGGAGGTACCGGGGATCGAACCTGGGACCTCATACATGGGAAGCAGGTGCGCAACCACTTGAACTACATGCGCTCCCCTCTCATTGTAGTTTTTTTTTTATATATGTATATTTAAAGATATATAGATTACACAAATATTACATAAAAAGTATAGGTGAAAAGAAAAAAAAAAAAATAGGGGATTGCCATATTCCCCCACTCCTCACACCTCCCACCTTTACCTACATTAACAACATCCTTCATTAGCGTGGTACATTCATTGCCATTGATGGACACATTTTGGAGCATTGCCATTAAGTATGGACTATGGTTCACATTGTAGTTTACAATCTCTCCCACACAATTCTGTAGGTTATGGCAAGATAAATAATGGCCTGTATGTTGTTGCAATGTCATTCTGGACAATTCCCAAGTCCCAAAAATGACGTCGTATTACATCTGTTTTTCCATTCCCTTACCTCAGAACCTCCAGTGGCCACTGCCTCCACATCAATGATATAATTTCTTTCATTGCTAGAATCACAATAAGTCTATAGTAGAATACCAGTAAATCCACTCTAGTCCCTAGTTCATTCCCCAATCCTGAGGATTCTGGGATGGTGATGGCCACTCCACCTCTAATTGAGAGGGGGCTTCAGTCCCATAAGACCTTGTCTCCAGGGCCCTCAGGAGCCCCACTATTTCGGGTAGTGTTTAATTTGTGCAGTCAATGAGATCCTGCTAAGATGTGAATAAGCATAACCTCTGGAATGACCTCCCTACTCACTTTGAAGTGTCTTAGCCATATAAACTCATTTGTCTTTACCTTTTCCTCTTTTTGGTCAAGGTCTTTTTCCAATTGCACCATTGTAGTTTTGATTTGCATTTTCCTAATAGCAAGTGATATTGCTATTTTCATGTCTTTCAGTTGTTCATTTGCCATTTGTATTTTCTCTTTGGAAAAATATCCAAGTCTTTAGACAATCAGTGGCTGATTGAGACTGAGGTTGTCAGCACACGGAGATGAAACTTTGCGCTGATCTCAGACTGATCACAGATCTCTTATCAGCTGCTCCAACCTGTGCTCCGCCTTCTCCCCACCCCATATCTTGGGGAAGAGACGCCCTTTAACAAGCTGTTCTGTATCTCTAAATTAACCACAGACCCTCCCCTGCTGGAAGCGGGATTGAGACAAGACAACCGGTTTCTGAGCTATCGGGTTGAAACTACTCACATTGTCGCGAGAAACTGATGAAGCCCCGCCCACTTTCCTCCTCCTCCTGGGGTGAGGATCGAGCCACAGACGTGGGTGACACTCTAAGCCTTCCCGGATTAAACTGTCTCTAGTTGCCCGTGAAGACTGATTTATCTCCGCCCACCTCCCTCCCTGGCTGGGGCAGGGATGGAGTGGAAGAGGCAGGCAGTAAACTTTGCTGTGCAGGGTGAAACTGTAGATGCCTGGAGAGACTAATGGAGCTCCGCCCAGCTTTCTCCCTTGCGGGTGGAAGGGTGGGAGCCCAGGCTGGGGCAGCAATCTAAGCCAAGCAGGATGTGACTGCGGCTGCCCAGAGAGACTGATGTATCTCTGCCCACCTTCCTCCCCTGGCAAGGATGGTAATCTGACCTGGGCAGAGAGAAGTGGATACCTACTGTCCAGGAAGTCACTGATTTTCATTAAGCCCCCCTTACACTCCTGCTGGGGACAGAATGAAAACGGAGACTGCTGGTGTCTTTCTAATTTGGATGGGTTCAAACATCAGCAGCACCTAGAATTGGAATCTAGCTAGCCTAATTTGCTCATCAGTAGTCATAGTCTGTTCCCGACCATCTCTTCCTGTTTGGCGGAAGTGGATCTTCCAAAGCCAGCCAGGGAGTGGCTCTGGAAGTGGCCTGCCCTGCCAGTGGGGGGTGGGTACCGGCTTCCACAATGTGGCAGGATCTACTCATGAATTATCACTGCAGATGGTCAGACTTTTCCTTCCGTTCTTACCTGGATGGTGTACAGTGTTGTGGTCTCCCGAGTCCCCTAAACAGGTGATTTAGATAGATCCTGTCTGATTACTAACTGCTGACTCTTAGAGCTCCCTCCTCTGCCACCATCTTGCTCCTCCTACTCCTGGTCAACTGAGTTTTGACAAGGTGGCAAAAACCACTCAATTGGGAAAGAATAGTCTCTTCAACAAATGATGCTGGGAAACTGGATCTCAATTTGCCAAAAATAAAAGAATAAAAGGATGACCCCTTTACCTCAAACCATATACAAAAGCCAACTCAAAATGGATCAAAGATCTAATGTAAGAGCTAGAAATGTCAAACTCCTAAAAGAAAATGTAGGGAAGCATCTTTAGGACCTTCTGTCATGCAATGGTTTCATAGTATCCTGTTATTTCATAGTACCCTTTTTATTTCATCAGGATAGAAATGTCCCCCTTTTCATTTCTGATTTTTGTTATTTGTATTTTCTACTTTTGTTCATCAGTCTGTCTAATAGTTTGTCAATTTCATTGATTTTTTCATAGAACCAACTTTTGGTTTTGTTGCTTTCATTTCTTCTGGGTATAAACCTAAGGTAAGATTGCTGGATCATATGGCGTATCTATATTTAGCTCCCTGAGGAACTCCCAAACTCTTCCACAAAGGTTATATACCATTCTACATTTGCATAAACAGTGAAGGAGTGTTCCTATTTCTCCTCTCTAGCACTTGTTTTCTGTTTTTTATATAATGGCCGTTCTATAAGTTGTGAAATGATATTGTAGTTTTTTTTTTTTTAAGATTTATTTATTTTTATTTATTTATTTTTTATTTATGCCCTCTTCCTCCAGATGGTTCTCTCATCTGTCTGCCCATTGTTTGCTCATCTTCTCCAGGAGGCACCAGGAACTGAACCTGGGACCTCCCACATGAGAGAGGAGTACCCAACGGCCTGAGCCACATCCACTCCCTGCAGGCTGTGGCATCTACTGGCTTGTGGCATCTACTTGTTTAGGCGTCTGCTCATTGCAGCAGGTGTGGCGCCTAGCTTGTGGCGGCGTGCGGTGTCTAGCTCATTGAAGCAGATGCAGGCGTCTGCTCATCTTCTTTAGGAGGCACCAGGACCCAAACCCAGGACCTTCCACGTGGTAGGCAGGTGCCCAACTGACAGCTACATCGGCTTTCCTATCTCATAGTTTTGATTTGCATTTCCCTAATAGCTAGTGATATTGAACATCCTTTCATATTTTTTATTTTGTTTTTGTTTTCAATTTGTATTTCTTCTTTGGAAAAATGTCTATTCAAGTCTTTTGCCCATTTTTTAATTGGGTCATTTGTCTTTTTATTGTTGAATTGTAGGATCCCTTTATATATCATGGATATTAAACCCTTATCAGATATGTGGTTTCCAAATGTTTTCTCCTATCGAGTAGGCTGCCTTTTTACTTTCTTGACAAAGTCCTTTGAAGCACAATAGCATTTAATTTTGAGGTGGTCCCATTTATCTATTTCTTTTGTTGCTTGTGCTTTGGGTGTAAGGTGTATGAAACCACCTCCTACCACAAGATCTTGAAGATGTTTACCTACATTGTCTTCTAGGAGGTTTATGGTCCTGGCTTTTGTGTTTTGGTCTTTGATCCATTTTGAGTTAATTTTTGTATAAGGTCCTCTTTCTTTCTTTTGGATACGGATATCCAGTTTTCCCAGCACCATTTGTTGAAGAGAATATTCTTTCACAACTGAGTGGACTTGGTAATCTTGTAAAAAGTCAGTTTACCTGGAGTGGATGTAGCTCAAGTGGTTGAGTGCCTGCTTCCTATGTACAAGGTAATATGTTTCAAGGTCAGGCAGTGAAAACATTCTTCTTTTATAGAATGTTTTTGGCTATTTGGGTGCACTTTCCCTTCCAAATGAATTTGGTAATTTTCTTTTCTATTTCTGAAAAGTATGCGGTTGGAATTTTGATTGGTATTGCATTGAATCTATAAATCAGTTTGGGTAGTATTGATATCTTCACAATATTTAGTCTTCCAATCCATGAACACGGAATGTCTTTACGTTTGTTCAGGTCTTTCAAAAAATTTTTAGCATTGTTTTGTTAAGTTCTTGTATTTCTTTCTTTCTTTTTTTTTTTAAAGATTTATTTATTTTATTTTACTTTTTGTCCATTTTAACTATCCCCCCCCCCATTTTTGCTGTTTTGTGTCCATTTGCTGGGCAATTCTCTGTGTCTGTTTCCTGCCCTCTCTTCTCATCCTTCTCCTCCTGTCTTCACCAGGATTTGATCCTGGGAACTTCCGATGTGGGAGAGAGGCATTTTGCCACCTGCGCCACCTTAGTTCCAGGTTTTTCGGTGTGTCTCGTCTTGGCTCTCCCTTTTGCCACTCTCCTGTTACATCATCATCTTGCTGCTTGGTTCAGCAGAGCCTGGCACGCCCACATGCGGGGCGTGGGTGCTCGCCTGCTTATGGGCCCTGATAGCACGCTTTCTATATTTATCCTTTATTTTACCGGGAGGTCCCGGGGATCAAACCCAGGTCCCTCCATATGGGAGATGGACGCCCAACCATTTGAGCCACATCCGCCCCCCAAGTTCTTGTATTTTTTGTAGCATCAGTGTAGGTTGTTTGTGCATTTCTCGGAATTTGTCCATTTCATCTAGGTTGTCTAGTTTGTTGGCATACAGTTTCTCATAATATCCTCTTATGACCCTTTTTATTTCTATGGGGTCAGTTGTAACTTCCCCCCTTTCATTTCTGATTGTATTTATTTGCATCTTCTCTCTTTTTTTCTTTGTTATTCTAGCTAGGAGTTTGTCGATTTTATTGATCTTCTCAAAGAACAAGCTTTCAGTTTTGTTGATTATCTCTATTGGTTTTTTGTTGTTGTTATTGTTGTCCTCAATTTCATTGATTTCTGCTCTAATCTTTATTATTTCTTTCCTTCTGCTTGCTTTGGGATTGGTTTGCTGTTCTTTTTCTAGTTTCTCCAGTAGTTCAATTAGATCTTTGATTTTAGTTCTTTCTTCTTTTTTTTAAAGCTTTTATTTATTTATTCATTTATAACCCCCTTGCTGCTTGTGCTCGCCGGGTCAGCTAACCACGCGGTGCGGGCGGGCTTGCCTTCACCAGGAGGCCCTGGGAACCGAACCTGGGGCCTCCCATATGGTAAACGGGAGCTCCACTGATCAAGCCACAGCCGCTTCCCTCTTCTTTTTTAATATAGGCATTTCAGGCTATAAATTTCCCTCTCAAGACTGATTTTGCTGTATCCCATAAGTTTTGATAAGATGTGTTCTGGTTTTCATTTGTCTCGATATATTTACTGATTTCACTTGCAATTTCTTCTTTGACCCACTGATTATTTAGGACTGTGTTGTTCAGCCTCCACACATTTGTGAATTTACTTTTTTCCTGTTTATTATTGATTTCAAGTTTCATTCCATTATGATATGAGAAGGTGCTTTGTATACTTTCAATCTTTTTATAGTTAATGAGAGCTGCATTGTGACCTAACATGTGGTCTATCCTGGAGAAAGATCCATGGGCACTTGAGAAGAATGTATAACCCTCTGAGTTTGGTTGCAAAGTTCCGTATATACCCATTAGGTCTAACTTGTTTATCATATTGTTCAAGTTCTCTGTTTCTTTGTTGATTTCTGCCTAGATGTTCTATCTAATGATGTGAGAGGTGTGTTGAAGTCTCCAGCAATATTGTAAAGATGTCTATTTCTTTGTTCAGTTTTGCCAGTCTTTGCCTCATGTATTTTTGGGCACCCTGGTTAGGTGCATAGTCACCCCCCACCAGAGATGGTTCCCTTACATGTTTGCTCATTGTTTTTGCTCATTGTCTGTTTGTTTCTTCTTTAGAAGGCACCAGGAACCAAATCCGGGGCCTCCCATGTGGGAGGCGGGCACCCAACTGCTTGAGCCACATCTGCTCCCTGCTCATTTGTTTTTGCTTGCATTCTGCTCGTCTGGTTGTTGTTTTTGCTCATTGTCTACCCATTGTGTGTTTGTTTCTTCTTTAAGAGGCACCGGGAACCGAACCCAGAACCTCTCATGTGGGAGTTGGGTACCCAACTGCCTGAGCCACATCCGCTCCCCAGGTGCATAGATATTTATGACTCTTATATCTTCCTTGTGGATCGTCCCTTTTCTTAATATATATAATGGCCTTCTGTATCTCTTATAAATTTTTTGCATTTAAAGTCCATTTTGTCTGATATTAGTATAGCTACTCCTGCTCTTTTTTGGTTACTATATGCATAGAGTATCTTTTTCCAAACTTTCACTTTCAGCCAGTTTATATCCCTGGGCTAAGGTGAGACATTTTTAAGCAGCATATGGATGGCTCATGTTTTTTTATCCATTCTGTCATCTTTTGATTGAGGAGTTTAATCCATTCACATTCAATGATATTACTGATATCACTGTAAATGCATTATTTACTTCCACCATTTTTTTCTTGGTTTTCATATGTCATATCTTATTTTTTGTCTTTCTTTTTACTCTTTTGGTTTTCCTTCCTGCTGTTCTTTCTTCTATACTCTCCTCCAAGCCTCTCTCTCCTGTCTTTTTCTTTCAGGTTCTAAGGCTTCATTTGATATTTCCTGCAAAAGTGGATTCTCTTTTACAAACTCTCTTAGCTTCTGTTTGTTTGGGAATATTTTATACTCACCTCCCTATTTGAAGGACAATTTTGCTGGATAAAGAATTCTTGGCTGGCAGTTTTTCTCTTTCAGTATCCTAATTGTATCATACCACTGTCTTCTCGCCTCCATGGTTTCTGATGAGAAATCTGTGCTAAGTCTTACTGGGTATCCCTTGTATGTGATGGTTTGCTTCTCCCTTGCTGCTCTCAGAATTTTCTTTTTATCTTTGATATTTGACGTTCTGAGTAGTATGTGTCTTGGAGTAGGTCTATTCAGATTTATTCTGATTGGGGTGTGTTGCACTTTTTGGACATGTAAGTTCATTTCTTTTGTGAGCGTTGGGAAATTTTCAGCTATTATTTCCTCAAAGACTCTTTCTACCCCTTTTCCCTTCTTTTCTTCTGGAACTCCTATGACACATATGTTGCTGCATTTCATGTTGTCATTCAATTCCCTGAGCCCCTACTCAATTTTTTTCCATTCTTTTCTCTCTCTGTTCTTTTCTATTTCAGCTGTTCTGTCTTTGGTATCACTTATTCTTTCTTCTATCATTTCAAATCTGCTGTTGTATGCCTCTAATGTGTTGTTTTTGTTTTTGTTTTTAAAGATTTTATTTATTCATTCATTTATCCCCCCCTTGCTGCTTGTGCTCGCTGGGTCAGCCAACCACGCTGTGTGGGCGGGCCCTGCCTTCACCAGGAGGCCCCGGGAAACGAACCCGGGGCCTCCCATATGGTAAACGGGAGCCCCACTGACTGAGCCACAGCCTCTTCCCTCTAATGTGTTTTTTATCTCACCTAGTGTGTCTTTCATTCCCATGAGCTCTGTTACTTTTCTATTCAGGTTTTCAAATTCTTCTTTGTCCTTGTTCAATGTCTTCTTTTTTTTTTTTTTTTATTTATTTTATTTATTTTTTATTTTTATTTTTTTAAAGATTTTTTTTTTATTATTTATTTATTCATTTATCCCCCCCTTGCTGCTCGTGCTCGCTGGGCCTGCCAACCACGCCGTGCGGGCGGGCCTGCCTTCACCAGGAGGCCCCGGGAACCGAACCCGGGGCCTCCCATATGGTAAACGGGAGCCCCACTGATTGAGCCACTTGATGTTGTTTATCTCTTTAGCCATGTTGTCTTTCAGCTCATTAATTTGCTTTTAGAAATTTCTGTGCATCTCATTGATTAGTTGTCTGAAATCCTGCGTCTCTTCTGGAGCTTTGATATCTTCTTTTTCTTGGGACATGTCTTCCATTTTCTTAGTATGGCTCATATTTTTTTGCTGATGTCTAGGCATCTAATTAGGATGGTGAGTTTACTCAGATGCTCAATTTCTCTCTTTTATAGAGATTTAGTGGTGGGAGGCTGTGTGTTACTGCTGTTCTTTGATTCTTGGTTCAACCTGGGTCTTTAGGGTTTTCCCTGTTATTTGTTCAAAACTGGGCTCTGCACCCAGTAATGGTGCAGAACTGCTTTCTAGAACCTTGGGGAAGGAGGTTATAAAGTCCAGAAAAAGTTTTTCTCACTTATTTACTTTTAATTTCCTCATGTGCACTTCCTTGGTCTGCCAGCAGATGGCACTCTTTGACAGCCCTCTCATTTCGTTTTTTTTTTTTTTTTAAGATTTATTTATTTACTTTTTTATCCATTTTAAACCCCCCCCCCCATTTTTGCTGTTTTTGTGTCCATTTGTTGGGCAATTCTCTATGTCTGTTTCCTGCCTTCACCAGGATTCTATCCTGGGAACCTCCGATGTGGGAAAGAGGCATTCTGCCACCTGCACCACCTCAGTTCCTGTTTTTTTTGTCGCTTCCTGTCTTGCCTCTCCCCTGCATCTCTCTCCTGTTACATCATCATCTTGCTGCGTGGCTCGGCGGGTCCAGGGGACTTGCCTGATCGTGGGGCCAGATGGTGCACCCGCGCACCTTCTATATTTTTCTTTATTTTTTACTGGGAGGTCTCAGGGATCAAACCCAGGTCCCTCCATATGGGAAACGGACGCCCAACCATTTGAGCCACATCCATCCCCAGCTCTCTCATTTCAATGCCTGGTGGGGGTGTGTTTGCTGCAAAACACACTGGATCAATGTGACAGACATTCCTGCCTGGAGGCTAAGAGCCTCACAATTCAAACTTTCTCAGATAGTTCTCCAACCTTTTTTTTTTTTTTTTTTTTTTAGTTCTCCAACCTTTGCTGGCAGCCCCTGCCCTTTTCCCAGGTAGGAAATAATTCCACTCCCCTCTGCGTCCTCCACAATTAGTCCAGGTTAGTAGAGAAGCAAATTGAAAGTGTCAGATCTCTTTATTCCCAGATCTCTTTATTTTCTAGCTGGCTCCCAAGGCAAACAATGGTGCGTCCGTCCCCATCCGGCCTGGAAGGGCTCCTGGGACACAGCAGACCAAATCTGTGAGTCAAAAGCTGAGTCAGGGGGACGGATGTGGCTCAAATGGTTGGGCGTCCGTCTCCCATATGGAGGGACCCGGGTTCGATCCCTGGGACCTCCCTGTAAAAAAAAAAAAAAAAAAAAAAAAAGCTGAGTCAGCCTTAGGCTGTGTCCCTCTCTCCTCTTTCCTGGGGAGGTGGATCCCTGGGGCCCTCTTGTCTGTAGCCACCGGCCCAAAGGCCTGAGAATTCAAAAGTGTCTTTAGTGCGGGGGAGGGTGCCAGCACTGCCATTTTTAACTCACAGTTTTGCTGTCATGAATCTTTTCCTTTGTCCCTCTCTCTTCTGGGCTGTGTCCAGCCTTCCCCTGGTGTCCTAAACCCTAGAAGATTTTTTTCTAGGCCATTTCTGCCTCTCCTCTATTTTTCTGAGAGAGAAGAGAGTCCCGTGTGTTTCTAGTCCGCCACCTTCCCAGAAGTCCAGAAAGTTTTTTGTTTGTTTGTTTTCCAGCTCTCTGAGGCTGTGTTTTCTTGGCCTGCCCAGCACATGTTCTTTGCCAAAACGTCATTTTGATAGCTCCCTGAAAGTGTGCTTTCCTGACCTGTCCGGCAGATGGTGCTCTTCAGTAACCTATTCCCCACAGCACTAAGAAGACAGGGTATTTATAGATCTCTGCTGACTCTGCTCTGACGCGGTTCAAAAAAATGGCATGGAGTTGCTTGTCAGGTCAGGGTAAAACAGCTGGTCTCATGGGTCTCAATTCACTGGCCGAAAGTTGTATCAGTACTGGGCTGTGGCCCTTCCAATCTGCAGCAGCCCATCAGGCAGGGTCGCAACCCAATCTGAACCTGTTGTCTCCAGAGTGAGGGATGGGTGCCAGAAGCCGTGCCCAATGAGTCACAGATCTCCGCGGTTTCTCCGTCTCTTGTCTTGCTCTTCCCTGGATACTGCATAGTACACCCCTGGTCACCAGAGCCCAAGAACAGTGGACAGACCATATCTGCCTGTCCACTAGTTGTTGTTTTTTTTTTTTTAAGAGTGAGCCCTGCAACTCCCTATTCCACCATCTTCTCAGAAGTCTCTCTCTCTCATTCATTCATTCATTCATTCATTCATTTTGGCTATTTCAGTTGAAAGGGTAAATCTGGTCCTTGTTATTTTATCTTGGGTAGCAGTGAGAGCCTCCTAGCAATCTGTGTTTTAACAAGCCTGTCAGGGAATTCTACTGCATGTTAAAGTTTAAGAACCATATAGTTGCATGAATTTAAGTTTAGGTAATTCTTTTATTATGTATTATTATTTTATTAAATGTGAGGACATGATTACATGAATCAACAAATCTTATTTTTTTAGGGAAAATATTTGTAAATTAATTCCCTCATTTCTATGTCTCAGTAATTGTGAGACATTTGAATTATTTTTACAAGGGATGTGCATGGAGATTTAGGTGAAGGGAGGGAAGGTTTTATGAAATAATCTTAAATTAGTTCATTAATGTTGCTATGGTGCATACTGTCCATAGACATTTAGCTTTAAGCTATGTAGTAATTTAACTGTGAAGCTTTGTTAAATGTTAGATGTGAAATACAAATCACAATAGAATTAGACCTCAAGCTGTGTACCTACCATAAAATCACTCTGCTTTAAATCACCCGGAAAACCAGATTACCTTTCCTCCTGCAAGTATGCATTGTGACTACTAGAAACACTTTGAAGGAAGCTAGTGTTGCATTCCTTATTTTCAAAAAGTTTCCTGTGAGAATCTTTAAACTAGTTTTAAGATTTATGTACACAATATCTTTGCCATCTTTATGAAGCAAATAAAATAAGGGTAGTATTTTAAATGGGGAAGTAGATAAATATTGACTCAGTAAAGTCAGGTAGACCATACTCTTCCAAATCAGCAATGTTTACCAAAATTAAAAACAAGAAAAACAACAAAAATCTTGACCCCTATGAAAGATGGGGGAAAGATCCAGACATACAGACTCTCTCAGAAAATCAAGTGGAATAAATAAAACATTTTATTTGGGAAGTGGATGTGGCTCAATCGATAGGGCTCCCGTTTACCATATGGGAGGCCCCGGGTTCGATTCCTGGGGCCTCCTGGTGAAGGCAAGCCAGCCCACGTGGTGCGGTGAGCTGACGCAGCAGGACGACCCAACAAAGGGAGACAAGCAGACACAGAAAAAACACACAGCAAATGGACACAGCGAGCACAAGCAGCACGGGGGGATAAATAAATAAATAAATAATCTTAAAAAAATATTTTTTTATTTTTTACTTTAAAAGAAGAATACATAAAAGGCACTGAAACTAAGGAAAAACCTTCACATCTTGTCAAGTGTGTGGGAAAGATTCTTTGTAGAAGCACAGCTACTCTTTCACTACTACAGATAAATAACAATGTTCAGAGAAGGTAAACTTTGTGAAACATCAGTGATGAATTGAATGCTGGAGAATGAGATGAAAATGGAGATAATAGAGGTTAGAGGAGAAGTGAGGGCAAAAATTATATTCCTGTGTAAGAATGAGTCTTACAGGGAACGAAGTGATACAGATTAAATTTTTATGAGGATTAAATGGTATAGTACATTTTAAGTATATAGTATAATGCCTTACATATAGTAAGTACTCAGTAAATACTCATTTTTAAAAATATTTTTAATAATTTATTTATCCCCCACCTCATTGTTTTGTGCTCACTGTCTACTCTCTGTGTCTATTTGCTGTGTGCTCTCTGTGTCTCCTTGTTTTCTCTTTAGGAGGCACTGGGAACTGAACTTGGGACTTCCCATGTGGGAGATAGGTGCTCAATTGCTTGAACCACTTCTGCTCCCTACTTCTGTTGTGTCTCTCATTGTGTTTCCTTTTTGTGTCCTCCTGGATGATGCACAGCACTTTCCTGGTCTACAGATCCCCAAAGCAACGCCCTTGGATAGCTTTTTGCCCTTCCTCCATTGTTTTTGTGAGAGAGGTGAGCACTGCCTACCTACTTCTATATCACCTTCCTGGAAGTTCCCTAGTTATGGGTTTTTCATATGTGCCCTATATCATGTTGAGAAAGTTTCCTTCTATCACTATCTTTTGGGATGTTTTTATCAAGAAAGGATGCTATATTTTGTTAAATGCCTTTGTGTATCCATCGAGATGATCATGTGATTTTCTTCTTTGATTTATTACTGTGGTGTATTACACTGATTGATTTTCTTGTGCTGAACCACCCTTGTGTACTAGGGATGAAATCCACTTGATCTTGATGAATAATTCTTTTAATGTGCTGTTGTATTCAATTAGTGAGGTTTTTTTTGTTTTTGTTTTTGTTTTGAGAAATTTTGCACCTCTATTTATTAGGGACATGGGTCTGTAATTTTCTTGTTTCATAGTCTCTTTATATGGCTTTGGTATTAGGGTGATATTGGCTTCATATTTTTTGGAAGAGCTTGAGAAAGATTGGTATTAAATCTTCTTTGAATGATTGTTAGAATTCACCTGTGAAGTTATCTGGTCCTGGACTTTTTAGTTTTGGAGTTTTTTTTTTTTTTTTACTGGGAGGTCCCGGAGATCAAACCCAGGTCCCTCCATATGGGAGACAGACAGACACCCAACCATTTGAGCCACATCCGCCCCCTGGAGGTTTTTGATGACTGTTTCAATCTTTTTACTTTTGATTGGTTTTTTGAGGTCTTCTGTTTTTTCTAGGGTCAGTGCAGGTTGCCTATGTGTTTCTAGGAATGTGTCCATTTTGTTTACATTGTCTAGTTTGTTGATGTACAATTGTTCATAGTATCCTCTTATGATGTCTTTTATTTCTGTGTTGTCAGTAGTAATGTCCTCCCTTTCATTTCTGCTTTTATTTATTTACATCTCTCTTTTTTGCTTTGTTAATCTAGCTAAGGATTGGTCAGTTTTGTTGATTTCTCAAAGAACCAACTTTTAGTTTTGTTGTCCTTTCTATTGTTTTTGTTGTTGTTGTTCTCAATTTCATTTATTTCTGCTCTAATCTTTGTTACTTCTTCCTTCTGCTTGCTTTGGGATTACTTTGTTGTCATTTTTCTAGTTCCTCCAGTTGTTAAGTATTTGATTTTATCTCTTTATTCCTTTTTTAAAAAAATTTCACACACTTATTTCTTTTATATATTTATTGTTTATGGTCAATGCAAATCAATTCCATAAAATGAGAAACCATGAGGAATGAAAGCATAGTTATGCAAATTCAAAATAGATATTCAACACAAAAAATGCAAGCATAAAAGTGGGTTTGTTCACACATACAGTGGTAGCGGGAGACCTAACAGATCTTGTTTCAAAGGATGGCAAATACGTGCTTTTTTTCTTGAAGACTGGCCACATCAGATACTAGCTTATCAGTGTGTGGTCATGTGAACCAAAATTTGTTACTAAAAATATTTTTTCATGTTGAAAGTGTTTTAAAAGTTATACTTTCCAGAACTAAGTCTGCTCTTAGGCTTAGCATCAGTTTCTACCCATCTAAAAACTGACAGATATAGAAAGTGTTCCAAATGTAGCTGTTCTGATTCTTAAAAGATTGAAAAAAAAGTGTTTTCAAAAACAGTTTTAAAAGAATTATTACAAACTTATTAATACTGGGGTATTTTCAGTCTTAACATTCCAAATACTTGATCGTCCATCTTGAAAGTCATTATTTCTTTGCCTTAGTTTCAAGATTTTAAAATATACCTCCCCAGTAGATCACCTTTATATTTTAAAATTATTTAACATAAGCAGACATAGCAGTGTTGGGGCACTGTGAGGTCATATTTATGTCTACTCTATGGAATCAGGTCTTATAAGTAGATTTGGTGCCCTCTTGTGGATGGGAATATCTGTGTGAGACTGTGCAACCTCTTTACTTCATCAGGCCCATGGATTAGGGAAGATTCCAGTCTCTCCTGGTTCTTGTATGTGTTGTTGACTACCTAGCAATTAGTGCAACACTAAATCCAAAGCTCCAGAGTAAAGAGTTCTGTTCCCAAAAGCTCACCAAGAGACTAACAATAAAAAAAACTTCAGCTAGACCCAGTATGGAAGTCAGGACTGCCTCTCTTAACCTTAGGTGTGTGGAAGGGAGGGTGAGATGATCATGAAACCAGGGCACCTCCACTCCCTGGGTAGTGGCAACCAGTAAATGGATTTAGGTTGAGGGATGAGCAGTGGTCCTTGTGAAAGAATTGCAGGGTGTCAGTGGTATGCCTGCCCTGGCCAGTCAGTACTTCTTTCAAGTCTTGAAGTGCCAGAGCATAGTTGGGGTGGCAAAGTCAAGTGGGCACCTCTTCGCAAATCCTGAGGATGGCCTCTAATCTCTGATGATGGCAGCTCAAGGTATTCTGGGCCTCTTTCACCCATTGTCACCAATTTGGGGACAATTGGAGAGTTTCACTCAATATTCATTTATGTCCTACACTCATACACATTGCAAATATTTCCCTCATTTTGTCACTTGCTTATTAATTTGCTTGCAATTTCTCCTCAGCCCCAAAATTAGATTTTTTAAATGGGCCATATCTTCCCCTTTATGGTGTCCTTCATCGCTTTCATGCTCAGGAAGCTTCTCCCATACCCACTCACAGAGACGTTCACCAGGCTCTTGTCATCTGGGCATGGGCCTTCATCCTCTGTGTCCAGGGTGAGAGTCTCTGGTTCAGAATTGGCAGCCCTGGGCCAGGCCTCTGCCATCACTCTGATCACTCTGCTTGCCTCCTGTTTCATCGGCAATTCCACCCTGGCTCCAGGTGGTGGTGTGTCTGGTGACAATGACTGCTTCCAAAGCCATGGCCCAGAACTCAGTTCACATGGGCCAAGGCTCAGGGGGCCGCCCACACTGATGAGATTTGGGGGGCTCCTCCTCCAGTCAATGGACTACTGTGTACTGGCTGCTGCAGTGGGTATCAGGCTGTGGAACTCTGACCTCTTTCCTCTCTCGCAGCAATAATTTGGAGATTTTGTGGATAAAGGTCCCAAACCATGTTATTACTGGGATCAGTGCATCTGCGGTGACTGCTGGCTCCCTGGGACATTCTCTATTCCTCACCTGGAGGGTGACCTTAGAGGAGACTTAGTAAGAGATGGACTTAGGCCAGGGAAAATGGTGGGGGCTGCCAGGAAAAGTTGGAGAACTGCCTTTGAGATAGTTTGAATTATGAGGCTCTTAGCCTCTAGGCAGGAACCTCTGTCACATTGATCTGGTCCTTGTTGCAGCAAACTCTCTGACCAGGCATTGAACTGAGAGGGCGGTCAAAGAGCATCATTTCATTGTTCCTGTTGCTCAAGACATAGTCTTGGTGCCATCTATTCCTTTTTAATATATGCATTTAGGGCTATAAATATCCCTCTCAGTACTGTCTTCAATTTATCCCATAACTTTTGATATGATGCTTTCTTGTTTCCATTCATCTCGCTATATTTACTGATTTCACTTGCAATTTCTTCTTTGACCCACTAGTTATTTATGAATGTGTTATTAAACCTCCATACCTTTGTACATTTTCCAGTCCTCCATCTGTTATTTTATTTATTTTTTTATTTTTTGAATCAAACAATATATCACACAATATATTTGGTTCATAGTAATGCATTCATACAGTATTTATCCTTTTGTGTCTGGCTTGCTTCAATCAACATAAAGTCCTCCAAGTTCATCCATGTTGCCATATGCTTTATGACTTCATTTCTTCTTACAGCTGCATAATATTCCATCGTGTGAATAGACCACAGTTTGTTTATCCATTCGTCTGTTGATGGACACCTGGGTTGTTTCCAGCTTTTGGCAATGGTGAATAATGTGGCTATGAACATCGGTATGCAGATGTCTGTTCATGTCACTGCTCTCAGTTCTTCTGGGTATATACCCAGTAGTGGTATTGCAGGGTCACATGGCAAGTCTATATTCAACTTCTTTAGGAACTGCCAAATAGTCCTCCATAGTGGTTGTACCATCCTGCATTCCCACCAACGGTGAAGAAGTGTTCCTATCTCTCCACATCCTCTCCAATACGTGTAGTTCTCTGTCTTTTTAATAGTGGCCATTCTGATAGGTGTGAAATGATATCTCATTGTAGTTTTGATTTGCATTTCCCTAATCATGAGTGATGTTGAGCATTTCTTCATGTGTTTTTTTGCCATTTGTATTTCTTCTTCGGAGAAATGTCTATTCAAGTCTTTGGCCCATTTTTTAATTGGGTCCTTTGTCTTTTTATTGTTGAGTTGTAATATCTCTTTATATATCCTGGATATTAAACCCTTATCAGATATGTGATTTCCAAATATTTTTCCCCTTGAGTTGGCTGCCTTTTGACCCTTCTGACAAAGTCCTGTGAGGTGCAAAAGTGTTTAATTTTGAGGAGGTCCCATTTACCTACTTTTTCTTTTGTTGCACGTGCTTTGGGTGTGAGGTCCAAGAAACCACCACCGACTACAAGGTCTTGAAGATGTTTCCCTACATTTTCTTCTAGTAGTTTTATGGTCCTGGATTTTATATTTAGATCTTTGATCCATTTTGAGTTGATTCTTGTATAGGGGGTGAGATGGGGGTCCTCTTTCATTCTTTTGGTTATAGATATCCAGTTCTCCCAACACCATTTGTTGAAGAGACTGTTTTTTCCCATCAGCGTGGGCTTGGTGGGTTTGTCAAAAACCAGTTGACTTCGGGAAGCGGCTGCGGCTCAATCAGTAGGGCTCCCGTTTACCATATGGGAGGCCCCAGGTTCGGTTCCCGGGGCCTCCTGGTGAAGGCAAGCCCTCCCGCACGGCGTGGTTAGCTGACCCAGCGAGCACAAGCAGCAAGGGGGGGATAAATGAATAAATAAAATCTTTAAAAAAAAAAAAAAACAAAAAGAAACCAGTAGACTGTATAGGTGAGGGTTTATTTCTGGATTCTCAATTCTATTCCACTGATCGATATGTCTGTCTTTATGCGAGTACCATGCTGTTTTGACCACTGTAGCTTTGTAATATGTTTCAAGGTCAGGCAGTGAAATTCCTCCCACATTGCTCTTCTTTTTTAGAATACTTTTGGCTATTCGGGTGCACTTACCCTTCCAGATGAATTTGGTAATCACCTTCTCTAATTCTGTATAGTAAGCTGTTGGGGTTTTGATTGGTATTGCATTGAATCTATAAATCAGTTTGGGCAAGATTGACATCTTCATGATATTTATTCTTCCAATCCATGAACATGGAATGTCTTTCCATTTGTTTAGGTCTTTTTAAATTTCTTTTAGCATTGTTTTGTAGTTTTCTGCATATAGGTCCTGTACTTCCTTGGTCTTTTTGTTGCTATTGAAAATGGAATTTTCCTCCTCAGATTGTTCAATACTAGTGTACAAAAACATTACTGATTTTTGCGTGTTGATCTTATATCCTGCCACTTTGCTGAACTCATTTATTCAAGTAGCTTTGTTGTGGATACTTCAGGATTTTCTAAATACAGGATCATGTCATCCGCAAACAGTGAGAGTTTTACTTCCTCTTTTCCTAATTGGATGCCTTTAATTTTTTTGTCTTGTATAATTGCCCTCGCTAGAACATCTAGTACAATGTTGAATAACAATGGTGACAGTGGGCATCCTTGTCTTGTTCCTGATCTTAGGGGCAAAGCTTTCAACCTTTCCCCATTGAGTATGATGTTGGCTGTGGGTTTTTCATTTATGCCTTTTATCATATTGAGGAATTTTCCGTTTATTCCTATCTTTTGAAGTATTTTTATCAAAAAAGGATGTTGGATTTTGTCAAATGCCTTTTCTGCATCTATTGAGATGATCATGTGGTTTTTTTTCCTTCAATTTGTTAATGTGGTGTATTACATTGATTGATTTTCTTATGTTGAACCAGCATTGCATGCCAGGAATAAATCCCACTGGGTCGTGATGTATAAGTCTTTTGATATGCTGTTGGATTCGATTTACAAGTATTTTGTTGAGAATTTTTGCATCTATGTTCATGACAGAGATTGGTCTGTAATTTTCTTTTCTTGTGGAATCTTTATCTGGCTTTGGTATTAGGGTGATGTTGGCTTCATAAAATGTGTTGGGTAATTTTCCCTCCTCTTCAATTTTTTGGAAGAGTTTAAACAGGATTGGTGTTAATTCTTTTAGAAATGCTTGGTAGAATTCACCTGTGAAGCCGTCTGGTCCTGGACTTTCAATTGCTGGGAGATTTTTGATGACGGATTCAATCTCCTTAATTGTGATTGGTTTGTTAAGTTCTTGTATTTCTTGTTGTGTCAGTGTAGGTTGGTTATGAGTTTCTAGAAATTTGTCCATTTCATCCAGGTTGTCTAGTTTGTTGGCATAGAGTTTCTCATAATATCCTCTTATGATTCTTTTTATTTCTGTGAGGTCATTTGTAATTTCCCCCCTCTCATTTCTGATTGTATTTATTTGCATCTTCTCTCTTTTTTTCTTTATTAGTCTAGCGAGGGGTTTGTCAATTTTATTGATCTTCTCAAAGAACCAGCTTTTGGTTTTGTTGATTTTCTCTATTGCTTTTCTGTTCTCATTTACATTTATTTCTGCTTTAATGTTTATTATTTCTTTCCTTCTTTTTGCTTTGGGATTGGTTTGCTGTTCTTTTTCTAGTTTCTCAAGTTGTTCAGTTAAATCTTTGAGTTTAGCTCTTTATTGTTTCTTTTTTTCTTTTTTTTTTTTTTTTTAAAGATTTTATTTATTTATTCTTTTATCCCCCCCTGCTTCCCGCGCTCGCCGGGTCAGCCAACCGCGCCGCGCGGGCGGGCCCGCCCCCACCAGGAGGCCCCGGGAACCGAACCCGGGGCCTTCCACATGGCAAACAGGAGCCCCACCGATTGAGCCACAGCCGCCTCCCTATTGTTTCTTAATATAGGCATTTAGGGCTATAAATTTCCCTCTCAAGACTGCTTTTGCTGTATCCCATAAGTTTTGATATGTTCTGTTCTCATTTTCATTTGTCTCAATATATTTACTGATTTCACTTGCAATTTCTTCTTTGACCCACCGAATATTTAGGAGTGTGTTGTTCAGTCTCCACACATTTGCAAATTTCCTTTTTTCCTGTCTGTTATTGATTTCTAGTTTCATTCCACTATGATCTGAGAAGGTGCTTTGTATAATTTCAATCTTTTTATATTTATTGAGAGCTGTATTGTGACCTAACATGTGGTCTATCCTGGAGAAAGATCCATGGGCACTTGAGAAGAATGTATAACCCGCTGAGTTTGGATGCAGTGTTCTGTATATGTCTGTTAGGTCTAACTTGTTTATCATCTTGTTCAAGTTCTCTGTTTCCTTGTTGATCTTCTGTCTAGTTGTTCTATCTAATGATGTGAGAGGGGTGTTGAAGTCTCCAACGATTATTGTAGAAATGTCTATTTCTCCCTTCAGTTTTACCAGAGTTTGTCTCATATATTTTGGGGCACCCTGGTTAGGTTCGTAGATATTTATGATTGTTATATCTTCCTGGAGGATCGTCCCTTTTATTAATATATAATGGCCTTCCGCATCTCTTATCACTTTTTTGCATTTGAAGTCTGTTTTGTCTGATATTAGTATAGCTACCCCTGCTCTTTTTCTGTTTACTATTCGCGTGGAGTATCTTTTTCCAACCTTTTACTTTCAGCCGGCTTGTATCCTTGGGTCTGAGGTGAGTTTCTTGTAAGCAGCATATGAATGGCTCATGTTTTTTTATCCATTCTGTCAGCCTGTATCTTTTGATTGGGGAGTTTAATCCATTCACGTTCATTGATATTACTGAATATGCACTATTTATTTCCTCCATTTTATTCTTTGATTTTCATATGTCATCTTATTTTTGTCTCTCTTTTTACTCTTTTGGTTATCCTTTCTGCTTTTCTTTCTTCTATGCTCTCCTCCAAGCCTCTCTCTCCTTTCTTTTTCTTTCAGGTTCTGAGGCTTCCTTTAATATTTCCTGCAAAGGTGGATTCTTTTTTGCAAACTCTCTTAGTTTCTGTTTGTTTGTGAATACTTTATATTCACCTTCATATTTGAAGGACAGTTTTGCTGGATAAAGAATTCTCGGCGGGCAGTTTTTCTCTTTCAGTTTCCTAATTTTATCATACCACTGTCTTCTTGCCTCCATAGTTTCTGAAGAGAAATCTGCACAAAGTCTTACTGGACGTCCTTTGTACGTGATCGTTTGTTTCTCTCTTGCTGCTCTGAGAATTTTCTCTTTATCTTTTACATTTCACATTCTGAATAATATGTGTCTTCGCGTAGGTCTATTTGGATTCATTCTTATTGGGGTACGGTGTGCTTCTTGGACATGTAAGTTCATTTCTTTCGTGAGAGTTGGGACATTTTCAGCTATTATTTCCTCAAATGCCCCCTTTCCTTTCTGTTCTCCTTCTGGAACTCCCATGACACGTATATTCTTGCGTTTTGTGTTGTCATTCAACTCTCTGAGCCCCTGCTCAATTTGTTCCATTCTTTTCTCTCTCTGTTCTTTTCTCTCTTCAATTTTAGCTGCTCTGTCTTCAGTATCACTTATTCTTTCTTCTATCATTTCGAGTCTGCTGTTGTATGCTTCAAATGTTTTTTTTTTTTTTTTTTAGATTTTATTTATTTATTCATCCATCCCCCCATTGCTGCCTGTGCTCGCTGGGTCAGCCAACCACGCCGTGCGGGCAGGCCTGCCTTCACCAGGAGGCCTCGGGAACCGAACCCGGGGCCTCCCACATGGTAAACGGGAGCCCCACTGATTGAGCCACAGCCGCTTCCCTCAAATGTATTTTTGACTTCACCTATTGTGTCTTTCATTCCCATGAACTCCGTTACTTTTCTGTTCAGGGTTTCAAATTCTTCTTTGCGTTCACTCAATGACTTCTTGATGTCATTGATCTCTTTAACTATATTCTCTTTCATCTCATTAATTTGATTTTGGAAATTTGTGCTCATTTCACTGATTAGTTCTCTC
The DNA here is from genome assembly GCA_026826555.1 of Tolypeutes matacus. Classification (NCBI taxonomy): domain Eukaryota; kingdom Metazoa; phylum Chordata; class Mammalia; order Cingulata; family Chlamyphoridae; genus Tolypeutes; species Tolypeutes matacus. The sequence continues at coordinate 19,988,518 of JAKSZT010053825.1, forward strand.
AAATTCTGCATCTCTTCTGGGACTTTGCTGCATCCTTTTCTTGGGCCATGTCTTCTATTTTCTTAGTATGGCTCGTAATTTTTTGCTGGTGCTTAGGCATCTGGTTAGTTTGTATTTTACTTAGATGCTCTATCTCTTTCTCTTTTATGGGGTTTTAGTGGCAGGAGGCTGTGAGTTACCACAGCTCTTTGATTTTTGGCTCAACCTTGATTGTCAGGATTGTTCTGCTGGTTGCTCAAAACTGGGCACTGGACCCAGTAATTGGTTGTAGAGTCGTTTCCTAGGGCCTTGGGCAGGGAGGCTATAGAGGCCAGGAAAAGCCTCTCTTACTTATTAATTTTCTTATGTGCACTTCCTTGGTCTGCCAGGAGATGGCGCTTGTTGGCAGCTCTCAATTCAATGCCTGGTCGGAACGTATTTGTTGTGACACAGGCCAGATCAATGTGATAGAGCTTCCTGTCTGGGGACTAAGAACCCTGTGATTCAAACTTTCTGAGACAGTTCTCCAGGCTTCTCTCATAGTGCCTCCCTTTTCCCAGCTAGAAAATATTTCCACTCCCTTCTGAATCCTCAACAATCAGTCCCTGTTAGTTGAGGAGGAGATTGGGAGGTTTGTATATCTTTAGCCCCTTGCAGGCTCCAAGGCAAACAATGGCACAACCCCACCCAGCCTTGAAGGGCCCTTGGGACAGGGCAGACCAAACCTGAGAGTCTAAAGCAGGGTCAGCCCCAGGCTCTCTCTCCCCTCTCCCGTGGAGTCCTCAACAATTAGTCCAGGCTAGAAGAGAGGGAGGTTGGGAGGGTCGGATTTCTCCAGTCCTTTCTAGGCTCCCAGGGCAAACCGCTGTGTGGAAGGGTCTGTGGGGCTCCGCAGCCCAAATTTCAGGTCAGAACCTGAGTCAGCCTAAGGCTGTGTCCCTCTCTTCTCCCCTTTCCGGGAGTGGCAGATCCCTGAAGCCCCCTTTGTCTGTAGTCGCAGGCCCAGAGGCCCGAGAATTGAAGAGTGTGGGGGAGGGTGCCGGCAGCAGCAGAAGCTGCTACTTGCAACTCACGGTTCTTTTGTTGCGATTTCCCTCGTCTGTCCCTCTCTCCTCCGGGTGGTGTGCAGCCTTCACCTGCTGTCCTAAATCCTAGAAGATCTTTTTTGGGGCTGTTTCCACTTGTCCTTTAGCTATTTTTCTGGAGAAGAGATTCCCGTGTCTTACTAGTCCGCCATCTTCCCGGAAGTCCAGCTTCCTTATGATCAGAGAAAGTGCTTTGTATAATTTCAAACTTTCTAAGGAGTTTATTTTTTTTTATTTTTTTAAAAGATTTTATTTATTTATTCATTTATCACTCCCTGCTGCCCGCGCTCGCCGGGTCAGCCAACCACGCCGTGCGGGCGGGCCTGCCCCCACCAGGAGGCCCCGGGAACCGAACCCGGGGCCTCCCACATGGCAAACGGGAGCCCCACTGATTGAGCCACAGCCGCTTCCCCTAAGGAGTTTATTGAGACCAGTTTTGTTACCCAAATTGTGATCTATCCTGGAGAATGATCCACAAGTACTTCAGAAGAATGTATATTCTGCTGTTTTGGGGTACATTGTTTGGTATGTCTTTTAAGCCTAGTTCACTTATCAAATTGTTCAAGTTCTTTATGTCCTTACGGATTTTCTGTCTAGATAGTCTATCTATTGATGTGATTGGTGTATTCAATTCTCCCACTATTATTGTAGGGACATCTATTTCTCCCTTCAGTTTTTTTTTTTAAAGATTTTTATTTATTTATTTATTCATTTATCCCCCCCTTGCTGTTTGTGCTCGCTGGGTCAGCTAACCACGCCGTGCGGGCAGGCTTGCCTTCACCAGGAGGCCCCGGGAACCGAACCCGGGGCCTCCCATATGGTAAACGGGAGCCCTACTGATTGAGCCACAGCCGCTTCCCTCCCTTCAGTTTTTGTTAGTGTTTGCCTCATATATTTTGTGGCACCCTGGTTAGTGCATAGATATTTATGATTGTTATTTCTTCTTGGTGGATTTCCCCTTTTAATAATATATAATGCCTTTGTCTATTATAAGAACTTTGCTTTTGAAGTCTATTTTTTTCTGATATTATTGTAACTACCCCTGCACTTTTTTGTTTACTGTTTGTGTGAAATATCTTTTTTCAGTCTTTGACTTTCCACCTATTTGTATTCTTGGGTTTAAGATGAGTCTCTTGTAGACAGCATATACATGGCTCATTTTTAAATCCATTCTGGCAGTCTGTGTTTTTTGATTGGAGAAACTAATCTATTAACATTCAGTGTTATTACTGTAAAGGCATTACTTACTTTACCCATTTTGTCCTTTGGGTTTTATTTGTCATATCTTATTTCCACCACTCTTTTTACACTTTTAGTTACTTTTAGTGATACTCATCATTTCTAGATTCTCTTCCAAGCCTCTCTCTCCTGTCTTTTCTTTTCAGGCAGCAGCACTCCCTTTAGTATTTCTTGTAAGGTCAGTGCCTTGGTGACAAATTCTATTAGTGTCTATTTATCTCTGAATATTCTAAACTCACTGTCATTTTTGAAGGACAATTTTGCTGTGCTGTATTTAACATTCTTGGCTGGCAGTTTTTCTCTTGCAGTATCTTAAATATATCATACCACTGCCTTCTTTCCTCCATATTTTCTGATGTTAAATCAGCACTTAATCTTATTGGGCATCCCTTATATGTGATGAATTGCTTTTCTCTTGCTGCTTTCAGAATTCTCTCTTTATCTCTAGCATTTGGCATTCTGATTAGTATGTGACTTGGAGTACATTGTGCTTCTTGGAGATGGATATCTATGTCCTTCAAAACAGTTGGGAAATTTTCTACCGTTATTTACTCAAATATTCCTTCTGCCCCTTTTCCTTTCTCCTCTCCTTCTGGGACACCCATGACACTTATGTTTGTATGCCTTATGCTGTCATTCAATTCCCTGAGCTATTGTTCAATTTTTTCCCTTCTTTTCTCTTTCTGTACTTCTGTGTGTTGAATTTTGGATGCCCTGTCTTCTAGGTCAAAGATCTTTTCTTCTGTGTCTTAAAATCTGCTGTTCTATGCCTCCAATGTATTCTTTTTGTTTTGTTTTTAAATATATTTTTTATTTATTTTTTAAAAAGGTACTTAGATACATAAAATGTTACATAAAAAAATATAAAGCATTCCCATATTCCCCACTCCCCACACCTCCCACTTTTCCCCACTTTAACAAGTTCTTTCTTTAGTGTGTGTACATTCATTGCAATTGATCAACACATTTTGGAGCATTGCCACTAAGCATGGATTATAGTTTACATTGTAGTTTACACTCTCTCCCACTCAATTCTGTAGGTTATGGCAAGATATATAATGGCCTGTATCTGTCATTGCAATATCACTCAGGTCAATTCCAAGATGCACCTCTTTTTTCCCTCTCCCTGACGACAGCACCTCCAGTGGCCACTGTCTCCACATCAATGATATAATTTCTTCTATTGTTAGAATCACAATAAGTCTATAGTAGAATACCAGTAAGTCTACTCTAGTCCATATTTTATTCCCCAATCCTGAGGATTCTGGGATGGTGATGCCCATTCCCCCTCTAATTGAGAGGGGGCTTCGATCCCATATGGCTGATGAATGGGACTCTCTTGTTTGCAGTTGTAGACTTTTTCAGTTCCTTGGTGTGGTGGTTGTTCATCCTCACCTCCTTGTTAGTTGTCCTGGATGAGTCCAATGAACCGGAGAGTAGGTGTAGCAACTCCGCTGAGGCTCAGGGCCCAGCTGGCACAGGGACAGCCCAGAGATTAAAGTCTTTTGGACGTACACCTACCAACTCCAGCACCAACTATAGGTTCAAATAAAAGGGAGAGAAGAGGCATGTGTAGAGAAGTCACATCTGAGTCCAACTCTGTCACACTCGGAAGCACAAATTCCAAAGTAGGGCCCACTGGCAAGGCACCAAACTCTGGAGTTATCTGCCATGACCACAGGACCTGGGTGTCTCTGGAGCCCTCAGGAGCCCTACTATTTGGGGTATTATCTACCTTGGCCATCTATGAGATCCTACTGAGATGTGCATAAGCGTTACTTCTCTGATGACCTCCCGACTCACTTTGAAGTCTCTTAGCCATATACACTCATTTGTCTTTACCTTTCCCCCCTTTTATTCAAGGTCTTTTTCTGGTTGTATCACCAGCCAGTGTTTGGTAGTAATCTCTCGGTGCCAGAGAGGCTCATCCCCGGGAGTCATGTCCAATGTATTCTTTTTTTTTTTTTTTTTTTTTAAAGATTTTATTTATTTATTCATTTATCCCCCCCTTGCTGCTTGTGCTCGCTGGGTCAGCTAACCACGCCATGCGGGCGGGCTTGCCTTCACCAGGAGGCCCCAGAAACCAAACCCGGGGCCTCCCATATGGTAAACGGGAGCCCTACTGATTGAGCCACAGCCGCTTCCCCAATGTATTCTTAATTTCATTTATTGTGCCTTTTCTTCTCATAAGATCTGTTATTTTAATTCGCATGCTTTCACATTCTTCTGTGTGCTCACCCAGTGTCTTCTTAATATCCTTAATCTCTTTAGCCATCTCATTGAATTTATTAAGGGTATTTGTTTGAACATCTTTGATTAGTTGCCTCATATCCTATACGTCATCTGGACGTTTAATTTGTTCCTTTGTTTCATATCTTCCTGTTTCTTATTATGGCTTGTAATTTTTTGTTTGTTTCTCAGTATCTGATTTTCTCGATGTCTTCATTCTGGGCTGCCTTTGTCTGGGCTAAACTAGGGATTTCTTGTTGATTGGTTTTGTGCTAAAGCTCCTCTTTGACACATAGGTCAACTTATTTTGGAACTTTATAATAGCTCTTGTTTAACAAATCAGAGTTTTGGGCTCTTATTCATCTGATTCTTGTGATTGATTCCAGTAACTAATATTTCTATCTTTATGCCAATACCATGCTGTTTTGACCATGGTAGCCTTGTAATATGCTTTAAAACCAGGAGGTGTGAATCCTCCAACTTATTCCTTCTTTTCACAATTTTTGGCTATTCAGGGCCCCTTTCCCTTCCAAATAAATTTGGTAATTGACAATTCCATTTCTGTAAAGTATGCTGTTGGAATTTTGAATGGGATTATGTAGAATCTGTAAATCAGTTTAGATAGAATTTACATCTTTATGATACTTAGTCTTTCAATCCATGAACACAGAATGTCTTTCCACTTGTTGAGATCTTCTTTGATTTCTTTTAGCAATATTTTGCAGTTTTCTGAGTAGAGATATTTTACATCCTTGGCTAAATTTTGTTGATTCTATTGTGATTTTTTTGGTGATGGTCTCAATTTCATTTATTTCTGCTGTAATCTTTGTTATTTCTTTCCTTCTGCTTGCTTTGGTATTATTTTGTTGTCATTTTCTAGTTCTTCCAGGTGTTAAATATTTGATTTTATCTCTTTATTCTTTTTTAATATATGTGTTTAGGGTTATAAATTTCCCTCTCAGCACTGCCTTTGATTCATCCCATAACTTTTGATATGTTGTGTTCTTGTTTTCATTCATCTCAATATATTTACTGATTTCTCTTGCAATTTCTTCAACCCACTGATTGTTGAGTGTTGTTTAGCCTCCATATATTTAGGCATTTTCCCATTCTTTGCCTATTATTGCTTTCCAGCTTCATTCCATTATGATTAGAGAGAGTGCTTTGTATTACTTCAATCTTTCTAAAAACATTGTGACCTGTTTTGTGACCCAACATGTGGTTATCCTGGAGAAAGATCCATGAGCACTTGAGAAGAATGTATATCCTGTTGCCTTGGAATGCAATGTTTTGTATATATCTGTTAGGTCTAATTCTTTTATCATATTGTTCAAGTTCTCTGTGTCCTTATTGATCCTTTGTAGATGTTCTATCCATTGATGAGAGTGATATTTTGAAGTCTCCAACTATTTTTGTAGAGACATCTGTTTCTCCCTTTAGTTTTGCCAGCATTTGCCTCATTTATTTTGGGGCACACTGGTTAGATGCATACTTATTTTTCATTGTTATTTATTCTTGGTGGATTGCCCCTTTTATTAACATATAATATCCTTCTTTATCTTTTATAACAGTTTTACTTTTAAAGTCTATTTTGTCTGATATTAGTATAGGTATCCCTGCTCTTTTTTTGGTTATATTTTTTGTGGAATATCTTTTTCCAGCCTTTCACTTTCAGCCTATTTGTATCCTTGGGTCTAAGGTGAGTCTCTTGTAGGTAGCATATAGATGGCTCTTTTTCTTTTTTTTTTTTTTTTTTAATTTAGTCTGTCAGCCTGTGTCTTTGATCGGGGAGTTCAATCCATTAATAGTCAATGTTATTACTATAAAGAATTACTTACTTCAATCATTTTATCCTTTGGTTTTCATATATCATATCTTATTTTTGTCTGTCTTTTTACCCTTTTCATTACCCTTTCTGATAATCTACACTCTCCTCCAAATCTCTCTCTCCTGTCTTTTCTTTTCAGTCTGCAGAACTCCCTTTAGTATGTCTTGTAGGGCTGGCCTCTTGTTTATGAAACCTTCTTAGTTTCTATTTATCTGTGACTCACCCTCATTTTTGAAGGCCAATTTAGCTAGATAAAGAATTCTTGGCTGGCAGGTTTTATTTAATTTGTTATCTTGAGTCTATCATACCACTGTCTTCTCAACTCCATGGTTTCTGATGAGAAATCCACAATAAGTCTTATTAAACTTCTTTTGTAAGTGACGGATTGCTTTTCTCTTGCTGCTTTCAGAATTCTCTCTATCCTTGGCTTTTGACATTCTGTTAAGCATGTGTTTCAGAGTAGATCTATTTAGATTTATTCTTTTTGGAGTGCTTTGTGTTTCTTGGATGTGGATTTTCATGTCCTTCATCAGAGTTGGGAAATTTTTGACCATTATTTCCTAAAATATTCTTTCTGCCCATTTACCTTCTTTCTCTTCATCTTTTTTTTTTTTTTTTTTTTTTTTTTAAGTTTTTTTTTTTTTATTCATTTATCCCCCCCTTGCTGCTTGTGCTCGCTGGGTCAGCCAACCACGCCGTGAGGGCGGGCTTGCCTTCACCAGGAGTTCCCGGGAACCGAACCCAGGGCCTCCCATATGGTAAACGGGAGCCCTACTGATTGAGCCACAGCCGCTTCCCTCTCTTCATCTTTTGGAACTCCCATGATGCATATGTTAGTACATTTCCAGTATCATTCAGTTACCTGAGCCCCTGCTTAATTTTTTCCATTGTTTTCTCTATTTGTTCTTCTGTCTTTTAAATTTCAGATATTCTTTCCCCTAATTCACTGATCCTTTCTTCTGCCAATTTACATATGTTGTTGTATGCCTCTAATGTATTTTTAATCTCATCTATTGTGTCTTTCATTCCCATAAGCTCTGTTACTTTTCTTTGCAAGCTTTCAAATTCTGCCTTATGCTCACTGTCTTCTTTTTTCCCCCAAAGATTTATTTTATTTATCCCTCCCCCATTGTTTTTGCACTTGCTGTCTGCTCTCTGTGTGTTCTTCTGTGTCTGCCTGTCTTCTCTTTAGGTGGCACCAGGAACCAATCCTGGGACCTTCCAGAGTGGAAGAGGGGCACTCAATCTCTGTGTGCCACCTCAGCTCCCTGGTCTGCTGCATCTCTTATTGTCTCTCGTTTGTGTCACTTTTTGTTGCGTCATCTTGCTGCACTAGCTCTCTGTGCAGGCCAGCACTCCTGCATGGGCTAGCACTCCGCTCGGGCCAACACTCTACTCAGGCCAGCTTACTGCTCGGGCCAGCTTGCCTTTCACCAGGAGGCCCCAGGGATCGAACCCTGGACCTCCTATATGGTAGACAGGAGCTCAATCACTTGAACCACATCTGTTTCCCTCAGTGTCTTCTTAATATCCTTTATTTTTCTTTCAATTGCTTAAAATAATTTAGGAGATTGATTTGAACATCATTAAATAGTTGTTTCAAATCCTGTGTTTCACCTGGCATTTTAATTTGTTCCTTTTACTGGGCCATATATTACTGTTTCTTAGCATGACTTCTAATTTTTTGCTGATGTCTAAGCTTCTGATTATGATGGTGAGTTTACTCTGATGGTCAGTTTCTCTCTCTTGCCTACGGTTTTATTGTTAATTGGCTTTGTGTTATGGCTCTTCTTTGATTCTTGGTTAAATTTATTCTAGGACTTTAAAATTGCCCTGCTTAACTGATTAATACAGGGCCAGGGACCCACTAATGGGGTGCAGACCAGTTTCCAAGGCCTTGCAGAAGGAGACAAAAAGATACCAAAAGCCTTTTTTTTTTTTTTTTTTTTTTTTCTTGGAGTGCAGTTTCCTGGCTTGCAAGTAGATGGTGCTCTTTGGAAAACAGTTCCCCTTAGTCTTGGAATGTGATTTCTCCAACCTTCACCCAGTGGGCAGTGCTGAAACAATGTCCCATCTGGGCTGGCTCTTCACAGACAAGCCCCACAGTTCAAACTTGCTGGTCAGAAGACACTGTCAGGGGTCAGATGTGGCTCAACTGGTTGGGCGTCTGTCTCCCATATGGAGGGACCCGGGTTCGATCCCCAGGACCTCCCGTTAAAAAAAAAAAAAAAAAAGAAGACACTTTCAGCCCTTGGCCTTACCCTCCCTTTTCCCAGGGAGAAAAAAAAAAATGACTGCTCCCCTCAGCCAATCCTGGTCCATGATGAGGGTGTTTGTCTTGAGGGTGGGGGATGTATGATGTTCCCAGCTGCAGGCATGATTTACTCCTGTTTTTTTTTTTTTTCCTTTGGCTTTTCTGTCTCCCCATCCTGCTCCCTCTTGGATAGTGAATAGCACTTCCCTTCTCTGCAAACCTCTCAATAATTTTTTGGGGGCAATTTCTGTCTTTCCCCTTGTTGTGTTTAGAAGAGAGATTAGCTATTGAATTAGTCAGGGTTCTCTAGGGAAACAGAACTGATAGGAGATATCTGTAAATAGTGTGAGATTTTATAAAATTCTCTCACATGACCATGGGGATGCACAAGTCTAAATTCTGCAGGGGAGGCTGCAAACCAGGGGCTCCGATGAAAGTCCTTTATGAGTTCCCAGGGGACAATGGCTGTCCAAAGTGGAACTGGGAATTATCTCTTAATGCTAAAATCACTTTCTCTTTTATTTTATTTTTTTTAAAGATTTTATTTATTTATTCATTTATCCCCCCCTTGCTGCTTGTGCTCGCTGGGTCAGCTAACCACGCCGTGCGGGCGGGCTTGCCTTCACCAGGAGGCCCCGGGAACCAAACCCGGGGCCTCCCATATGGTAAACGGGAGCCCCACTTATTGAGCCACAGCCGCTTCCCATCACTTTCTCTTTTAAATCCTTCAGCTGATTGGATGTTACTCATTGCTGATGGCAATCTCCTTGATTGATTGTAGATGTAATCAGCCATCTATGCAATGAACTCACTGATGATTAAAGTCCATGAAATGTCCTTGTATTACAGTTAGCCCAGTGCTTGCTTGACCAAACAACTGGGTACCAGTTGACACAACAGCCTAACCATCACAGCCCTGTTTGTCTCTAAGCTGCCATCTTGTCGGAATTCTCCTCTCCTAGGGATTTTTCATTTCAGTTATTGTGGTCTTCAACTCCAGTATTTCTATTTGGTTCCCTTTTAAAATTTTTATCTCTTTACTAAGATACTCATATTGTTCATTAATTGTTTTCCTGATATCCTTTAGTTCTTCCTTTGTATTTTCCTTCATCTCCTTGAGCATTTTAAAGATCTTTCTTAAAAGGCTTTGTTCTGTGTATCCACATCCTCATCTTCTTTGGTGTTTTCTGGATTTTTTTCTTCTTATTGTGGATGGGCCATTATTCCTCTCTCTTTGTCTTGTACTCTTTTGTTGCACACTATAAATTTTAATATTTTAAAATGTTAACTCTGCGATTTATTCCCTGAGATGTCTGTTTCTTGTTTTTTTCAACCAGCTGGTGATTAGAAAGAGATTTTCTTGAGCTTCAGCCCTCTTATCAGGAAGGTCTGCCCAAGGTGAATGCAGTGTACACAGTTTTCCCTGTCTTTCTGGGTCTCTGTCATGTCCTGGGCTTTTGCTTCTTAGTTGTTTTGGAGTCCCCAGTTTCCCAGGAGACAAACCTCCATCTCCTGGGTGTTTGAGGCCAGCAAGCCTTTGTTCCAGACGTTCTACCTCTGTAGTTTCTTACACTCCTTTCATTGAGTCAAGCTGCTTTTGCCTGGAGAGCAAATTCTGGGAGGACATGCACACCAGAGAGGACTTTACCAAATCAGTCTTTCCCAACTGAAATGGGGCCAGGGACCCAAAAGGGGATGCAGACTGTCTTCCCAGTGTTGAGGAGGAAATCAGGAACAATGCCAAGTGCTCCTTACATGGCTCCCCAAAGCTAGGATAGCAAATGCAGCCCTTCAACTAACTGTCCCCTGCAGCCCTAAGGAAGTACAACATCCTTAAGTCTCCACTACTGCTGCCTCTGTGCAGGACAGTTTGAAACAATGGCAGCTGGTTGAAATAATAGCTCCCTACGCCTTTGTCTGGGGTGGGTTGAAACAGTGGCTGCACTCAGAGCCGCCCCCCCCATCATAGTTGCTAATCAAAAGCCATGAAAAGTGACTGGCAGTGCCCACCCCTGTTCTTTGGGAAGAGGTTTTTATGTCCTCTTCTGCAACCAGCCAGCTAGTCAAGGGGGGGAGCCTATGGCGGCCTGCTGTGAGAGTTGGGGATGGGTACCAGTAGCTGCAGCATATAGAGAGCAATTACTGTTTTTTTTGTTTTGTTTTGTTCCAGCCATACTTTATCAGCCTCTTCCTTCCACTCTTCCCTGGATGCTATACAGTGTTCTTCTGGTCTCTGGAGTTCAAAATAGTTGTTTCAGACGGTTTCTGCTTGTTTTGGTAGAAGGACTTAGTCCTGGAGCTCCCTATGCCACCATCTTCCCACAATTCTTCTAATTATATCTAATTTTACTTTGCTTAAAAATGTTACTGAAGCCAGGGAGGTGTTGGATTCCTCTAGGTTCTTGGCTATGTTGCATAAAATAATTTAAGAACACACCAGTTTAGTTAGGCCAGTAAAGAGAATTTATTGGGAAATGGGGGAAAAGAACAGAGCTTGCTGAGAAATGGGAGAAGATGACAAAAATACGCACCAAGGTTTGATGCCAGCTCCTTGTAGGCAGAGAGAGCAAGATGTGTGGTTACTTTTAAGCAATTATTTATTCCTCCCCTTACTAATGTTCAGGAAGGGGCCTCAGCTGTTTGCTGTTCTGATTGATTATCCCACCCGCCAGTTCCACAGGGGGCCCAATGATGAGGCACCTTGAGGATATCTGGGGCTTTTCCTTGACCCCAAATGAAATCTTGTTCCAAACAGGGTTCTCATGGGGTCATTCTGGCAGCCTCCTAGGTGGGGGTCTTTGCCTCGGGATTTCCAGGGCCACGTTTTGTGGCCATGTTTTTCTGCCAGGTCTTAGACTCATCTTCCCTTTCCCTAAACTAGTCTGCCTCAGTTACTACTGGCACATTTGGAAATTTTGAAAGGGCAGAGTAAATGTGTTGTTGCCTAATAAATGGCTTTACCTCATTGATCTGAGTTAATAAGTTTTTGCTTAATTGCCCAGACCCATTCCTGAGAAACAACAGCTTCTGAAGGGTAGCTACCAAATGGAACTTTACTTAGCAAGCCTTGGACAATATGAAATGCCTTACTCTCAGGTTTTTTCTATTCAACCCCATCCTGCAGAAAGTCACCAGTTGGAATAAACAATTACAGAACTGCATAGGACAGCACTATTAGGAAAATGGACTAAATATTTATTCTGGCAATGGTTCTAATTACAATCTTAATTTAATATTGTGGTGCATTTATAAAATTGTATTAAAGCAAACACAAAATAGGAATATCTTCGGTAGCAGTCAGTGAATGAAAGAAACAAGGGGATTTAAAAAATTTTGTTTCCATTTTTTCTGTTACAAACAATGCTGTAAAGAACATTGTTTATACATCTTACAAATATATCCTGGCAAAGTTAAGGGAATTTTTCTTACCATAAATTCCTGGAAATAGAATCTTTGGATCAAACAGTAAGCATATTTTACAATTTTAGAGAGCAGTTGAATAAGTTATCTTACATGCATACAATGAAATGCAGCTCTTAAAATAATAGGATAAACCTATAAGTACTGATACTTAAAGATGTCAACTATATTACTTAATTTAGAAGGAGTTGCTTCGCAGTATATAAACCCATTAAAAGTTGTATTTCAGAGAGAAAAATCTTTAGGAACATGCTTCAAATGGTTAATTCATAAATTTGAAGATTGTTTTACATTACATAATTAATGCATGAATAAATTTATCTCATAAAAATAAAAGAATACAGATACACAAACACTTGTACTCGAATGTTCATAGCAGCTTTTTTCACAATAGTCTCAAACTTCAAACAAATCAATTGATCATCAATTGGTGAGTGGATAAAAATTGTGGTATAGCCATACAATGGAATACTACTCAGTATTAAAAAAGGAACAAACTACTGACACATGGATGATTCTCAACATAATTATGCCAAGTGAAAGAAGCTAGACACAAAAGACTACATACTGTGTAATTCCATTTTTATGCTATTCTAGAAAAGACAAAACTGTAGTGACAGCAGTGGCTGGTAGTTAAGGGGAGGGGATGACTGCAAAAGATCATGAAGAAACTTTTTTGGGGGTGAGGGAAATGTTTTATGTTATGATTATGATGGTATATTCCTGTACACACTTGTCAACATTCGTTGTACACTTAAAAAATCAGTGAACTTTATGTAAATTATACCTCAATAAAGCAGATTAAAAAAATGACAGTGTTTAATGTTCTATAGTATGCAGCCTCTGAGTGAAAGGGCCCGTTAAGGATCAACTAGCCACAGTACATTCTGGTGATGGAGCAGCAGGTCCCTCCCCAACTGCTCTTCTGAGAGGCTGAATGCAGGGCAGGGACAGGACGCTGTGAGAACATGGTCCTGTGTGCGCATGGTCCTGCATGTGCTTATCAGGAACACACGTGTTAGTGCCCAAGTGTTAGGGATGGGGGCATGACATTTATACAGGAAAGAAACCACAGACACGTAAGAGGACACAGCTAGAAGGCTTCAGGGGCAGATGGGACGGCATCATAGACAAAGCAGATTTTTTAAAGTACAGATAAATTTCTCCTTTGACTACCACTTAATAACCAGGTTCTCTTATTCCCTGGGAAGGCCCCCTCCTCCCTTCACACATGTTAAAATGGTAACCACTAAATACCACTATATAGGTTCTTGTTCTACACACACACACAAGGGTAATCTATAAAAATTATATTAAATTACAGAACTTAGTCACTATTTGGTGCTTTTCTATTAACTGTGTCTTGGAGACCTTTGCTTTAGAATATACAGCCCTACATACTTCTTTTTTTTAACTCTTAAGAGTATTCCATAGTATGGATATACCATAGTTTATTCACCCACTCCTCCTCATTCAATCATATTTATTGAGATGTGCCAAGCACAAGGAATACAACAGAATATAAAAAGAGATTAGGTCCTGCCTTCCTGGAGATTTCAGACAAGTGTTGCATGTATGTGTGTAAGTGTGTGTGACAATTAATGGTAAAAGTAAAATCATAACTGAGGGGAATCGTAGGGAGATTTGATGTAGTCAGGGAGGTAAAATATTTTCTGAGGGAGTTTAACTTTTAAACTGATCTGAGGGGCAGAGGGGAGCTACTAATCCTAAACTGCAGAAACAGTGTGGAGGAAGGGAGGCAGCAAAGATTAAGGTAAGATGTATACCTTATTTTGTAGTCAGGAAACAGTAAGATCATTGTAGCAGTTTGGCAGTTTGATATAGTTACGAATTTTAAAAATAGATATTGGATTATGCTTGTAAACTGGTCTGTTCATCTGGGCGTGATTAAGTTATGATTAGGGCTTTGACTGGGCCACGTTAGTTAGGGTGTTGAGCCCCGCCCTTTGGTAGGTGGGGAATCAAAAATAAAAGACATGGCAAAGGAAAGACTTGGAGTTTTGACCTGGAGTTCTGATGCTGGAGCCTGGGGAAATAAGCACACAGAGGAGCTTGGTCATGAGAAAGGAGAGAAGGCCTCTGGAAAAGAGATGAGCTGTTCGCCTGATAGTCTACAGTTGGCCTTGTGGAGAGAGGCAAAGCCTACAGAGCCTGATAGTCTACAGCTAACCTTGTGGAGATAGCAGAGGAGCTGAGCCCTGAGACAAGTAAGCCTCAGGAAGAGAGGAACCCAGGAACCCAGGAAGCCTCAACCTTCACAGACGTCTGCAGCCATCTTGCTCCAACACATGGCAATAAACTTTGGTTAGGGAAGTAACTTATGCTTTATGGCCTGGTAACTGTAAGCTTCTACCCCAAATAAATACCCTTTATAAAAAGCCAACAGATTTCTGGTATTTTGCATCAGCACCCCTTTGGTTGACTAATACAATTATAATTTTTTTTTTTCTCCCATAAACCTTTTTAAAGTGAAACTTTCCACTTCCTCAACATAAAGAATAAACTGTTCATGCTTATACAGGAGAAAAGGTAGAAAAAAAGCAAGTCTTTCTAGTTGACATCTCTTAAAAAGCTGCAAGGGGAAGCAGAGTTCTTGGAGCTCTAGTTCTGACATAGGCTTAGGGATCATTAGTGTGAATTGGTGTGGGAGGTCGAAGCATCCAGGCCTAGCTTTTAAAGCAGGTACCAGAGCCTCTTCACCTCCATGTTTTTTTTTTTTTTTTTTTTGCTTAAACAATAGGAATTTACTTGCTTACGGTTTTGAGGCTAAGAGAAAGTACAAATGAAGGCATCATCAAGGCAATGCTTTTTTCCCCAAAGACTGGCATTCTGGGGTTGGCTGCTGTTGATCCTTGGTCCTGGGGTCTTCTGTCACATGGCAATGCAAATGGCTGCCTCTCCTGGCCTCTCTACCTCTTTTGGGTGCCACTGAATTTCAGCTTCTTCCTGTGGCTTTCTTCCCGTCTGTCCGAATTTCATTGCACTTATAGAGGACTCCAGTCATAGGATTACGTCCATGTTGTCTTAACTCACTGGGTGACATGGCCAGTCTTCACTCCTCCACCAGTCCCAGCGTCTGGTTCCGAGAAACGTGTACCTTAGTAGAACGGGGAATCCCTAACGCGCAACATTAAGGAGGAGAACGATCTAACCCATAATGCACCGGACGTCCCTTCGGAAACAAGGACTACAACCTGCAGTGCCCGTTTGTCCGGACGGAGGAGCCTTGACCTGTCTCTGATAGGAAGTGACAAAGCGAGGCATTGTGGGACTTTGTCCATCTCCCAGTACGCATGCACCTACGGATCTCGCCCAGCTCCAGGAGCCACGTTCAGGAGGCAGTGGCGGCTGGAAATGCACGTCAGCGTAGCCGGCCAGTCCCGAGCGTACGCAGGCGCAGTAGCTTGGGCAGCGCCGGAAGGACAGGGGGATGGGGCGGCGGTGACGCGATTCTGTCCGCGTTGGAGGGGCCGGGCCGCCGCTGGAGTCGCCGCGGCCGCCGCGTGACGTGGCACAGCCAGAGTCTTAAGGCCAGTGCGGGAGCTGTCGCGCTAGTCGCCGAGCAGGTCCTCGCCCCGCGAATTCTTCCCCTGGTTTAGGAGCTGCCTCCGACGCGGCGGCCGGCGAGCGGTCCCTGACGCTCCCTTTCTTCTTCAGCTCTTCTCTTCTCTGTCGCTCACTTTTCCGTGAGCCTGAAAGGAGAAGGCCCGGGGAGCAAGCCCCTTCTTCTGCCCATCGCAAGTGCCACCGCCGCCATGGGCCTCACCATCTCCTCTCTGTTCTCTCGCCTCTTTGGCAAGAAGCAGATGCGTATTTTGATGGGTGAGTGAGAGTCCGCGAGCCGAGGCTGGTCCCCAGTAGGGTCAGAGGGATCTCTACGTTTGGGGCGACCTCGGGGCCTATTTTTTTCCCTTCCTCTGTGAGCTGTGGTGGGGGAGGGGCGGCGGGCCGGGGGTCGGGTGTGATCTTTAAGGGGGAACAATCGGGTGAAGGTTGGGCAGTCGCCCCGGATCCGTCACCCGAAGAATCCGGGACAAGGACAGGGTCAAGATTTCCTTCGTCTGTGCTTGGCTTTCTCTCCTTTCTCATTGAAAGCCAGACAAGACTGGGTGGGGATGTTGGGGAAGCGAACTCCGGGATCTCTCAGGGACCAGAAGACACTCGCGAGGCCCAGCCCCGGGGTGCGATCTGGCGTCTCTCCACCCAGTGTGTGGGGAACCGTCGGGAGGGACGCAGAGCGGCCCCAGTCTTCCTCCACCCTTATTCCGCTCCGTGTACACACCGCACAGTCGGATGGTATGTGAGCGAGCGGCCGCTTAGAGCTTGGAGCCGGCCAGGGCAGGAAGTGACCAGGCCCAGGCGGTGGCGAGGGATACCAAGGTTTTCGAAGAGTCCGGAGTCCTCAGCTCTCACTTTGTTAAACTTTGCCTTGCTCTGGATTCCGCTTTATATTTTCTTCTTGTTGCTAAGTTCATCCCATGAAAATTCACTTTGTCGTGAGTCTCTTGATCACTCTCAAAAACTTATTCTAAATATTCTTGTTCTATTTTGTTTACAGACTAATTTTTATCCAGCTGGGCTAAGAGTTACTACAACAAAAAATTTTACAAACTAATTTTTTAAAAAACCCGATAATTTTAAACAACTAATCTGCACATCATGACGCTTATTTTTAGGGTAGCCTTGTTGAATAAAAATCCCAGAGTTATTTTAAAGTTCTTTTAGAAAATAGACTATTTGAACACTGCTTTCCAGAGACGGTTTTTGCTTAGCTGAGGGAGAAGGGGCTATCACTTGGGTGATGTAAGCAACCGCTTCTAAGTAGTATTGTGAGTAGTGTCTACATCACAGGTAAGCTCCGTGGACCTGAAGAGTGCTTTTTAAAAGGATCCCCTCTAACTTTCAGTTGAAACTTGTTGGTACATTAGCTTGTTTTCCAGGAGTGGAGAAAAAGGGTTTATTTTTGAGCTCTTCTACCAAGGAAAGTTTTCAAAGGCACTGTTCTGTAATATTTCAAGGTATACGAAGAATAAGAGAATACATATATTCTTTTTATACTTTCTTGTTAATCCAGCTTCCGAATTTAAGAAACATTTTCTAGTGATTCATTCACAAAGCCAAATCAAAATGTTTTCTCTTTCAAAGTTTCTCGGATGTTTATGAAGAGGGCAGAGAATTAGAAGGGCAAGCATATTATTTTAAGCTTTAAGTGGCTGAAAATTGACAGTCTGAAAAGGGATCTGAAGTCAATGGGAGAACTTTGAACTGTGATAAAGGAATTTCCAGCCCGTTCCTTAATCTTTGAATATGGCTAAATGTTTCAGAGGGGAAAGTTAGAATTATGCTATGAGCACTTTACTGAGGGGAAAGATAGAATTACACTATAAGCACTTTACCACGCCCACCCAAAGTGGAAGAGGAAAAGTATTTAACTTTGTCGGTCTGTGCAGGGGATAAACTCATGATTTGGGGTTATGCATTTTATGTCAAATGTTCTGTTTCTCAGGTTTGCTCTTGCACCTTAATTTGGGGATAATCAGGTTCCCTTGGTTAAAAATTCAGTCATAAGGTTAACTTTTATGTGAACTCATTAAATGAAAGTGTAAACATAAGAGGAATATGTACATGAATAGGGAAAGATTTGAAAGTTTTAAGATTGGTTTTATGAGGGATACTTTTTAAGTTTTAAAGCTACTGGTTAATGGGTTTTCCCATTAATGTTCTCTGGCAGGTATGTTTGTTTCCTTTTCCTTTCTAAGGCTTAGATAAAATTCATGCCTTCTTGAGCCAGTGACTTTTTCAGGGTTTACCATTTTAAAGTGTATTTAAAGATAACGATTAGCATCCAGTTTGCCCAACTATTATGGAGAAGTTTTAAATTTTATTCCTATAAGTGCTCTCCCAAAAGTAAATTTAAAAAGTGGAGTTAAGCATGTAGCTCACAGTAATCAAAAACTGAAAAAACCCAACATAATGTACTCAACTTTAATGTCATAGGAACTATTTGATTGACAGGAATTTTGTGGTAATTTATAAGAGGAAATTAGTTAGGCAAACTGTATCTTTGAACTTCCAAGTTCTTGCCTGTTGAGAAGCTGAAAAAACGTTGTTTTCTAAAAGTTTGCTAATACCAATATAGGCGTGAATTGCCTTTTATGTAATTATGTGTTTTTTAGGGGACCAGAGAGGTTCAGGAGAAAGGAATCCTATTTGCCAATTTAAAAAAAATCAATATTTTAAGAGAGGCTTCACGCTAAAGCATGGTGTTTGTCATTTTTTCCCCTTGTTTATTTTGTAAATTCATTTATTATGTAATTTTTTACTTCTTTCCTTATTCTAAAAATAACGTTCTTTTTGGTTAAATTTGGAAAACATGGAAAAATTAGCGATAACTATAATTTCCAGCAATCTACCGTTATTAATATTTTGTTATATTTACTCTCAGCCTTATACGAGGAAGTTTTCCTCCAAAATCATAGTTGTGATGTGGATATGATTTTGTGTTTTGTTCTTTTGTCTTAGCATGTTAGGAACATTTTCTCATGTTTCAACATTAGTTGAAAAATTATTTGCCAGCCATTTAAAAAGACCTTTTTATTAACTATGTGAATATAGGAAACAAGAGAAAAGGCAAAAATCTTTTAGCTATATGCTGCTACAAGCTGATTGAGATAGCCATCCTCCTGTATTATTACAACCTATGGCTAGCAGAGACTGATCATTTGCCGCTAATTCACTGACCAAATACACATATTCCTGATTTGTTGGGTAGAATCAAAATCTAAGCTCATTAGAATTTTTCCATTTGCCTGGTAGCCTCTGTTTTAGTTTAGATGGTCAGATCTCTGAGGAATGAGAATATTAAGATACAGTGTGTCCACCAGAGAAATCTAAAGGCAAGGATAGCAGTATATAAAAAATATTTAAGAGCTCTGGAATCAGACCTAAGTTTTTTTTTTTTTTGTTTTGTTTTTTTAATTTATTTACTTTGAGATATAATTCACGTACCATAAAATTCATCCCTTTAAAACTTACAGTCAGTGGTTTTTAGTATATTCACAAAGTTGTGTAACTCTCACTACTTACTCCTGAACCTTTTCATCCCTCCAAAAGAAACCTCTTGCCCATTAGCAGTCAATCCGGGTTCCCCTCTTCACCACAGCCCCTGGCAATTACTAAGTGCTAATCTTTCTGTCTCTGGATTTGTCTGTTCTGGACATTTCCTAAAAATGAAATCGTATATTTGGCCTTTTGTGTCTGGCTTCTTTGACTTAATGTTTTCAAGGTTCATCAATATTGTATCATGTATCAGTTCCTTTTTATGGCTGAATAATAATTCTGTTGTGTGGGTATACCAACACATTTTGTATATCCATTCATCTGTTGATGAACATTTGGGCCCTTTACACAACACACACACACACACACCACCTTTTGGCCATTATAAGTTCTTCTCTTATGGACATCGGCATACAAGTTTCTGTTTGGATCTCTGTTGTCAGTTCTTTTGGGTATATACCTAGGTGTGGAATTGCTGGATCATATGATAACTATGTAATATTTTGAGGCATTGACAAACTTTTCCAAAGCACCTGTACCATTTTACATTCCCAACAATATATGAGGGTTTAGATTTCAAGTTTTTGAATGCCTGTTCTACTACTAACTGACTCTGATTTCTGAGGAAGCTAGGGATTCTTGGGAATCACAGGAATCAGGTGTCTCATCCAAAAAATAGAGTGCTATTGTGAAGATTAAATTACAAAAATGTATGGAATCATCTAGTATTGTACTTGGAACACAGTAAGCACTCAGTTTTAAATGACTTATTGATTACTATGAGTAATGCAAGTTTCTAGTAGAAAATTGAAAGCTAATGAAGAAAAATCTGTAATTTTACCCCAATGAAAATATTTTTTTCTTCCCAATCTTTTCCCTTTCTGCATTAGTTTTTTTTCTCAAAGTTGAGATGATTGGAATCTATAGTTTCTTTTACTTAAAATACAAGTATTTCTTGCTGTCATAATGTGGTAGACATAGATTTTAATGATTGGCAAAGATTTTTTTTCAGTAGTTTTGCTGTCATTAACACTTTGGTCAAATTGCAGATCTGGTTAAGGAGTAATGATTCCGGGATATCTGTTAATATGGAGACTTGTTTATGAGTGTGACAGGGAGAGGACATTCCTGGACTGTACAGATAGTCTTATCTTGGGTAGTTGAGAATAGTTTCGTTTTGTATAGAAATCTCATTGCTAAATTTTGCAACATTAAGGATATACATACTTAAGAGATGGCTAAGGAGGCAAAAAATTGTTAAAACCAGCATTTTATTTCTTTTTTTTTTTTTTTTGTGGTAACATACATACCATAAAATTTGCCATTTTAACCATTTTTAAAAAGCGTACAATTCAGTGGCATTAATTACATATACAGTGTTGTGCTAACATCACCACTATCCATTACCAAAACTTTTTCCTTACCTAACAAACTGTAGTCAGTAAGCAATAACTCTATGTTCTCACTCTCTGGCCTCTGGTAACTTCTAATCTACTTTCTGTATGAATTTGCTTATTCTAGATATTGTATGTAAGTGAAACCATAGACCAACATAATTTTGAGTAAGGAACTATATAACAAGTTTTAAGCCATGATGATGTACATAATTGGTACATCTTAAAGCTCACAGTAGAAATTAGTTTTGAAAAAAAAATTCGTTTGGTTTGCATTTATACAACCGTATTATATTGAGTACAACTGCAAAAAGACATCTTTGTGATTTTAGAATCCTCTGTGGTTATGAGCCATTAAACCAGGAGTTCTTAACCTTTTTTGTTCCACAGACCCCTTTGCCAGTCAGGTAAAAATCACAGACTCCTTACTAAGTCTACACTACACTGTATTGTTTAATAAATACATCACACCTGCACCAAAATGTCCTCACAAGAGTGGGTTTTTTTTTTTTTTTTTTTTTTTTAATTTCAATTCAAGCTCATGGTCCCCTTGTTAAGAACTTGAATGGATGCATTAAAAACTTTATGATTGTGTTATTTAAAATGAGTATATAAAATAAATTCAAGGCTCTTTAAAGCATCTTTTCCAAGTAGGTATACCAACAAATGTAACCAGCTTGAGGTTTTAATAAAGGAAATTTACTACTTGAGAAAGTTCTTTTTTTTCATTTTTTTTAATGAAATTAAGAGATGTGTATTTGAGGGAAAATTCTAACAATATAGAAGTAGAAGGTGAAAGGACAAAAGGATTGTATTAATCCCTTCCTCAAAAGTAACCACTTTTATCAGATTGGTGATAAAACTATCAAATATACATGCAAATATATGTGAAACTTAGTAAAAAAAAAATTTGTATCTCACCAATTTTCTTTTCTACAACTTATATAATGATTTGTCCTGGATTTCTTTCTTTCTTTTTTTTTTTTTTTTGATTTTTTTTTTATTTTCTTTTTTTTTTTTTATCCCCCCCCCCCCCCCCGTTTTTTTTGCTGCTGTTTTGTGTGTGTGTGCATTCACTGGGCAAGTCTCTGTGTCTGTTTCCTGCCCTCTATTCTTCTTCTCCTCCTGGCTTCCCCTGGATTCGATCCTTGTAACCTCTGATGTGGGAGAGAGGCATCCCACCACCTGCGCCACCTTAGTTCCTGTTTTGTCAGCACGTCTCATCTTGGCTCGCCCTTGTGTCACTCTCCTGTTCCGTCATCATCTTGCTGTGTCGCTTGGCGGGGCCTGATGGTGCACCCATGCGCGGGTCCTGTGGGGCTCACTCGCTTACAGGTCCTGATGGTGCACCTGTGCATAGGGCCTGGTGGTGCACCCGCTCACAGGGCCGCCCTGTGCGCCTTCTATATTTTTCTTTTTTATTTTTACCAGGAGGTCCTGGGGATCGAACCCAGGTCCCTCCATATGGGAGTTGGACGCCCAACCACCCGAGCCACATCCACCCCCCTGAATTTCTTCCACTTTGTCAGTATTTGTTTCACTTTGTTTTAAATTGTAATATCAAGTCCAATTGACTTGCAGGTGTTTTTTTTTTTTATTATTTTTTTCGCAGTATCTCAGTATCAGTATCTCAGTTTCAATTCTTCTGCCTTGGGCTTAATTGTAATTGTATTTGGATTTAGCTAAAGGTAGATGCTGGTTTATTTAAAAATTTGATCAAATCTCCTTTGAGGAGTTTTTCCCCCTTGGTTTTCTGTATTTTTTTGTGAAGATGCCAGACTTTATGATAGCTTCTTTTGTTTCTTTGTGTATTTATTAGATTGGATTTTGATCTTTCTGATATTGTGCCATACTAAAAAAATAAAATGCTTGGTGTACTTCAGTTGATGTTCCTTAGGCCCATGAGAGAGGGCTTGGGGTGGGCTGCTTGCTCTGACTAGTAAATGTAATAGTATTTTTGAAAGAATACTACTTATGCTATTAAGTAGTTTGAAGAAGCGGGGAGCAGTTTGATTAGAGGACAAAAGAATTATAAGGCATAAGAGGCTTAGGTGTTCAGAGAGATCCTAAAACTACCCTTTGTTTAGGGTACAGAGCAGAAAGAATTGCTTAGTGAGTGAGTCTGAATTGCCTATATCCTTCGGTTGTGTTTTGGAGCAACTGATAAAAGTTAAACTTAACTTGCACAGGAATGTAAAATAAGTGAGGTGATTTTTGTGTTTGTGTGTGTGTGTGTGTGTTTTAAACTTAATAGCACTGGTTTCATGTGCTAAGTTGTGCTTTGGTGTAAATATTTTTTAAATGTCACTACTTAAATCACTACTCAATTGGATTTCAAAATCTCCAATAGCATGAATCCTGGCAAACAAATGTGATGTCCTTGCAACAGAGATGCATTCAGTGAGGTTATTAGATATCCATCTTCCATTTATGAGGGCTTTAGCAAACTGCGTAGAATGTGCAGGTTTTGAGAGATTGAGATACTTTAAAACATTTGATTTGCTCTGCACTGCCACTGTAATAAAGAGGTCTATTCTGTTGTGGATTTTTTCCATAAGAATATTTCTCCCTACTTGTTTCTCTGCCTCAAAAGAATCATCTTAAAAATCTAGACTTGACTTATTGAAGATGAATAGGGCCTTTTTACAACCCAATTAACCAGATCTTTGCTCTCATTTCCATATATTTGATGTTGAAGTGGAATGTGGTAGGGTTAAAATAGGCCTCATCTTCCTTTATTAGCATTATAAGGGGATTAAGACATAGTTATACTTTTTTTCCCACAACATCAAGATCTTTTACCCAAAATTTGCTCTCTAAATAAAGGAAATTGAGTTTACTACTCTTAAGATGACTGTCTTAATTTGTTCTACGTGTTCTCTGACACAGTTTCTAATGTGTTTTAGAAAAATGGTAGTTCATAGAATTAAGGACTTGAATTGGAATAGAGCTTAAATTATCTGATCCAGTTTCCCTATTCTATGGCTAATTTATCTGGCCTCAGTTTCCTAAAAGTGACCTGCTTAAAGGTATTCAGCTAGTTTGTCGCTAAACTAAGACTAGAACCTGAGTCAACCAGGTGTTCTTTTCTTTTGACTATATGTCTTTCTAGGTTTAGAAAGAAGAATGGAAAGGTCTTCTGTAGGAAGTTTTGGTTTTGTGAATCAGAAATAAGCTGATTTCATTTCTTATTCATATTTGTGCTTTAAGCAGTTTTTTACTTTCAGACCATAAAATTATTTTTTAGTATGTGCTTGATCTAGATTTAAACTCTGAAATGCCTTATTTTCCTAGTTGGATTGGACGCTGCTGGCAAGACGACCATTCTGTATAAACTGAAGTTAGGGGAGATAGTCACCACCATTCCTACCATTGGTAAGAAAGTTTGCAGATGACTTTGTATCATAATATATTGTAAAGTAAAATGAAAACAGGTTTAATTTGAAAAAAATCTTTTTTATGAAACTTTAAAAAATTTATTTTATTTTATTTGGACTTTAAAAAAGCAATTATAAGAGAATTTCTCATAAAGGGGTTTATTTTCTTGATGACATTTTTGTTTTTCTTTTTAGGTTTTAATGTGGAAACAGTAGAATATAAGAACATTTGTTTCACAGTATGGGATGTTGGTGGTCAAGATAAAATTAGGCCTCTTTGGAGGCATTACTTCCAAAACACCCAGGTGAGGAATGCTATACATTTTTATAACTTTTCTTTATATGTTTTATGCTATTAAGTTTATATTAATATATACTATTTACTTGGATGTTGGTGTTTACTATAAATGAGTGGGCATTCTTCTTATCACTGCTTCCATGTTCTTTAGTGGCCTCTTACTCATGCTTTAAAGAAAATTACCTAGAGTGGAAGAGTTACATGGTAATCATATTAAGATTTTGGAAGACTGATTGGGGGGGTGGGTGGTGTTTGGTTCTCAAGCATGAATTAGGTGCTCATCATTCTTAGTTAGAAAGCAAAGTCTGTCTAACTTTGCCAGTGTAGTTTAATGAATATAAGACAATTGATAGTTCTTCATTTAGCTCAGGCTTTTACTTTAATTTATACAATACAGGCATGGAAGGGCCTTGGAGATCCTGAGTGCAGGGGTTCTCAAACATGGCTGCAGATTAGAATCATCGGGGGGGGGGGGGGGGGGGAAAAAAATTTTTTTTCCTAACCCCTGATCATAGCTCCCCAGACCACTTAAATCAGAATCTCTTTGTCTGTAAGCCAGGCATCACTCACCTCAAACTTTAATGTGTATATGAACCACCTGTGTATCTTGTTAAACTACAGATTCTAATTCAGTAGGTGCTGGGTTAGGTTTGAGACTCTGCTTAGGTAGTTAGAATCTAGTCCAGGGTGTTCCAACAATGGCACTGTTGACATTTTGGACCAAATAATTCTTTGTTGTAGGTGACTCTTTGCATTGTAGGATGATAGCAGCCTCCCTGTACTTCACTCACTGAGTGCTCATAGCAAAACCCCCTACCTATATCAAACAAAATCTTCTCACACTTTGCCAGTTGCTCTAGTCTGACCCTCTTTTTTAATAGATGAGGAAACTGAAGCTTGCAGTGACTAAGACTGAAGAGATGGTTCTTTTTCTACCTTTATTTCTAGCTACTTGGTCCCAACTTGTGTTTGTTCCAATATACCAGGGATTTTTCATCAGTTTTTATTTACTACTGAAGTTAGTAAATATATTTTTAAAGTAAAGTGTAATGATACAAACATTGTTTAAGATTTGCAGTTGTCACTGTTGGTCTCCAACTTTTAAAACATTGCATACAAGGGTGGTATAGTGCCACCAGGTGGCAGCGACAATCCCAGGTGAGTGGCCGGACCCCCCAGGTTTAAGTAGTATGCTATGTTAAATAAGCAACATGCTCTTTTATTTAAAAATTAATTTTTATTCTATTACCGTATGAAGTAAAATCTTGCTAATCCTTAACCTTAAGCCTTTAATCTTGACTGATGTTAACCCTGGTCTTATCCCTTGACTTGTTTAGGATGCTTTATAATTTGGACCCATTTCTGGCTTCTCTGGACCACCTTAGAATTAAAAGCTCAAGTACTTGTAGGGAATTCGTGCTCGCTCGGGAAAGCTTTATATATTACCTATAATCACAGCTGGGCTTTTAGTTAGCTTTTCCAGCATTCCTGATCCACTTTGCTATAAAATTTAAAAGAAACTAATTATAACTATTAACTATGTTTCTAACTTATATTAACAATTCAGGACATAGAGTTTCTTATAGTAAATTCCTCTTCCCTCATTGGATTATTCCAGTTATTTTGCTATTCTAAATTTGTAAATATTTGGCCTTTTATAGCAGCTGGGATTATCTCTAGAATCCTATATTCTTGATTCTAGGCTCTCTTAAGAGAATAACAACTTAGGATTTATTCCTGAAATACTACCTTTCAGTGTACTTTGGGACTGATAGCAGGATTTACATTTAAAACAATAAAAATGGACCCATTTTAGACACATTACCCCTTCTGGAAGGATAGATTCTAAAAAGAAACAGCTTTCAGGATAGAGGAGGGAAAGGAGCAGGAGATACAACATTCACCAAATGCCTGTGATATGCCAAGCACAATGCCTAGATCCTTTTGTATACCTCCATGCTTATATTTAATCCTCTAAAGTTTATAAGTTTGGTGGTCTTATTTTTATTTTAAAGAAGAGGAGACAGGCTCAAAGATTAGGTAATTTATATAACTATTACAGTGCTGAGATTTGAATTTGGGTCTGTCTGTCTACCACACCAGATTGGCTCTTGAAGCACCAAGGGTGTTTTAAAGAAATGGATTTGAAATTTGCCAGACCAGAGGAAATTAATGTTGTTTAATCACTGTAGCCTAAAATGAATATTAGGTGCCCCTGCCAAGCCCAGTACTGTGGTAATGCTGAGGAGTATATAGAAAATAATGTTTCCCTTTGCCCTCAATGGATTTAATCTAGTTTTATATATATATATAATATGTAATAGCACAAGGGAGCTTGTGATAAAGTGACAAATGGTTAAGAATACTTTAGGGGTTCAGAGCTGTGGGGAGAAGAATAAAGTAATCATTTTAGTATATTAATAGAGGCATTTTCTTCCTAATGTCTGTCCCTTGATATAATTGTGCAGCCCCCATACTTTTGTTTCATATTTTGTTATGACCTTTAAATTTCACTGTTAAAATGTATTGGAAAAATTTTTCCCCAGGGTCTTATTTTTGTGGTAGATAGCAATGATCGTGAAAGAATTCAAGAAGGAGCAGAAGAGCTGCAGAAAATGGTAAGAATTAGTGGTTTGTACATTTTACCAATGATTAAATTATACAAATTAATTTCTTTTAGAGCTAGAAAGAACTTTGAGGAACTCTCACCCATGGGTTCTTATTAACGCATGTAAATCGATAAGAGCTTTTTAAAAAACACATGGAAGAGTAATTACTTCAAGAAATTGGGGAGAGAAGCCTTACATTGTTTTTAGAATGCTTTACAAGTAATTTTGATGCATATCTCTGGTTGAGGATGCCATATTTATTCCAGTCCCTTATTTTAGATACAAAATCTGTAGTTTGGAAACTGTTGTGAACTAGGAATCCTAGTTCAAGTAACTTCCAAAATAATCAGGTTCAAGTCTCTCTATACTGTGCCTGTAATTTCTTCAGAATGGTTTGTAATCAATCATGATAAAGAATTCCACCTGATGATAGTGGTGTTTTGTTTGACAGTGAATTTTGACCTTGCCATATATGAGATTAAGGTTTTTATATTGCTGAAAATCTTGAGAGAGAAATTGTTGAGGAACCTTGTTGTGGTTTCGAACTTTTAGCCATAAAATATTTTCTGAAATGAAATCACCACTGTTTAATTTTAGAACACTTCACCACCTCAAAAAGAAACCCCATACCTATTACAATGCATTCCCCATTCCCTTCTCCGTCTCTCCCTTTCATCCCTTAGCTCCTGATAATCACTAATTTTTTTTGTCTCTGTGGATTTGCTTATTCTGTACATGTCATATAAATCTACAATTTATGATCTTTTGTGACTGGCTTTTTTCACTTGTCATAATTTTTCAAGGTTTATCCATGTTGTGTCATGTATCAGTAATTCATTTCTTCCAGTTTCTTTATTGCATTTTTCATGATGCTAATGCCCTAATAATAAGATTATTGCCCCATGTTGTCTGGTCCAGCTGGCTGGAAAGGATAAAAATCCAAAAAGAATGATCATCTAATATTAAATAACTTTACTGTTAAGTACCATAAGATCTTCCATAAATATTTTATTCCCATATGTAATTCTTGACCTTGTCTTTCCTCACCGTTGATGATCAGGAAGGCTGAAGAAATATTGACCTTAATGAAATAGAAGATGGTTGGCTTGAGAAACAGTTTCTCCTTTACTTGAAGGCATATGATTGTTGGTACCAGATTTAAAAATGGAAGGATAAGAGATTTTTAAGGTGTAAGAGTAACTGAACTCTATGTTGAAATTAGGTTGATGTTTAATAATGTATTTAGGGAAGCGGCTGTGGCTCAATCAGTGGGGCTCCCGTTTACCATATGGGAGGCCCCGGGTTCGGTTCCCGGGGCCTCCTGGTGAAGGCGAGCCCGCCCGCGCGGCGTGGTTGGCTGACCCAGCGAGCACAAGCAGCAAGGGGGGGATAAATGAATAAATAAATAAAATCTTTAAAAAAAAAAAAAAAAAAAAAAAAAATAATGTATTTAATGTTAATAAAGAGCATGTATAGGAAGACAGTGTTTCACCCAGTTTATTACAGTAATTGGATTCCCACTTTGGTGGTTGTTAATGCCTTAGCTTTTATTTCCAGCTTCAGGAAGATGAGTTGCGAGATGCAGTGCTGCTGCTGTTTGCAAACAAACAGGATTTGCCAAATGCTATGGCCATCAGTGAAATGACAGATAAATTAGGTCTTCAGTCACTTCGTAACAGAACAGTAAGTATTTGGAGGTGTATATTTAGATCCTGACTCTTTATTATCACGATAATTATTTAAGCTAGTGTTTAGTTTAACCATTAATTGTCCTATTTGGACAGATAATAAGCACATCATTAAAAAATATATAGTAATATACTTTTTCATACAAAATAAGACATTTCAGGCTTTACTTCAAACTTTTACATTGATATCTTCATTTTTTAGCCTTTAATAATACATCCTTTAAGAATCCAGATTTAAATAACTATTTAATTTGATTTTCATTAACTTTACCTTGAAAATGTTTAGTATTGGTAAAGATGTGGAAAACTGCACTGTAGGAGAATTGGAATATAAAGATTATTGATATTCTTAACTTTACTTTTCTATCTTTTATAATAGCTGTACAGGAAATTTTTCATAATTTATTTTTCTTATTAAGAGTCTGCTATTTGGCAGCCATATTTTAGATAATATTGTTTAATATTGTTTGCATGTTAATATTAAAAGCATTTATATGAAGGACCTATACTTATGATTAAACAAGTTTCTAAGGCATCTTGAATATAAAATTAATAAGAAATATTGTACTTGCTCTCTAAAAGCTTATCTAAATCAGTGATTAAAATATTGGCAAAATAATGATACACTGTATAATATGTAAAGACATCATAAACACATGGGGCACATGATTTACAACAGTCTTGTATTAACTTGTCAACAAGGTAAATATTGTGCTGTGGTACTAAAACTGTGTAGACTGAGCAGTCCCACCTGATTGAAACAAGATAAACTGTAAATGATACCAGTTTTCCATGTTGTAAAGGTATGAATTCATGCCTTTCCGCAGCTCTCTAGGTTGTTTTGAGCTCAAATAATAGCGTGGTATACTTACAGTGATCTTGTGACATTATAGCAAGGTTTTATTGTAAAGCAAGATAGTTTTCAACTTAAAAAATTAATAAAAATAAACTATGACTTAAGGGTAATTAAGTTGCTTTCTAGGTCTTTTTTCTTGGTACTTGTAACTTTTTCATGGCTTTTTATACAGTTATTGGAATGGAATATTTGGAATGCATGAGACTAAAGAGACAGTGAAATTATCTGAAGCTTGCCCCTAAAATTATCAACAAGCCTCACTCTTCTACTTTGAACTTAACTTTATGGGAAATAAGAGGGTTTTAAGGACCCAGAGAGTTTTCCTAATTTTCTCATGAATGTTCTCTTCAGATTAAGTAGTGCATAGTTGATTAAATCCAATGAATAGGTAGGAGTAGCTTCAGATATGACGGTAGTTTTCTTTCTTAAATGCAAAATTAACTGTTTGTTAGATATAATATTTTAATATGTTTACTCCCATTTATTCTTTACAGTTTTTATATATTAATTTATTTTTCCTGTATGCTCATGGTAATTGGTGATTGACTAACATCCCTGGGCATTGGGGGAAAATATTTAATTTCCTGATTAAGAAATTTTAAACACTGTGGTTATGCTAATCAAATATTTTCTTGTTCCCCTTTCTTTACAGTGGTATGTTCAAGCCACTTGTGCTACACAAGGAACTGGTCTGTATGAGGGACTTGACTGGCTGTCAAATGAGCTTTCAAAACGTTAAATGAAACTGGATATTTCACCAAGGACATGTTTGATAGAATTGGTCTAGGCTTGTTACAACAAAATTAGTTTGCATCTTTGTTATTAAATAATATCTGGGACTGGTTTGGGCAGAATATTACAGCATTTAAAACTTATTTTGTTGCCAATTATTGTTTACCAAGTGTAATGTTGCTATTTAGCAATATGCTTGGTTTTAAAGAAATTCTCCTTAACTTGGGAAAAAAGTCCTCTTTTAATTTTACTTCCCTTAAAGCCTAAATGCCTGGACATACATAGCTATTTGTGAAACCTTTAAATCCATTTTGAATGTTTTTTGAGCCCACAACAAATAATGTTTTAATGTTACCCCTTGCTACTTTACTGGTACCTTTATCATTCCTGGGACAGTCTGCTGATTAAAAAATGTAGCAGTCCATTTGTATTTATTTCTCTCCCTTGCCAAAAAGATTTTCTAATACTGCTTGTGCCAGCCAGTGAAATGCTCCAAAACACTATTCAGATCTCTTGCACTGAGGAACTTTTTCTTTCTCCCATTATTGACTCCTGGCTTCCATCAGCCAAACTTACCTTGGTGTGGGTTGGAATTGAT
>JAKSZT010053825.1:20019583-20051603 GCA_026826555.1 Tolypeutes matacus
AGCAAGGGGGGGATGGATGAATGAATAAATAAATAAAACAAAAAAAAATAAAAATAAAAATAAAGTCTATGTTAATAGAAAATGGGATTAAGATATGGCTCTAAAATGTACCGAGAGTTATTTACGCTCAAGCCCATTTTTGATAAATTTCTTCAAGTATGTACATTATAACTATTGAGATGCCTAAAGGAGTTACCTTTACTGGCAGGTTGGAAGGTTACTTGGCTGCATTTCTTACTGTGTTACTTTTAGGCAAATATCCTTTATTTTAGGATTTCCACAGACCATGTAAAAAGCTGAAGTGGTCTTATTCTAGTAAAAAAAATTTTTTGGTTTTTGAAAAAGCGAAAGCAATAACCAACTTCACGAAGCTGCAAATCTGGACTCAAACAATTAGGGCAGCTGTACTAGTGGATGCCTGCTAGTGTGTGTTAAAGGACAGTGGAGACATTCTTTTCTGTGTCAGTGATTTCTGCACTCTTCTCATGATATGCTTTCAATCTAATTGGGCATCAAAATACTTGATGGTGTAGGGCTTAGCTAGGGAGCTGGCTCTTGGGGACTAATCATACTTTGTTGGTAGTGTTTCTTTTAGGCTGGATCAAGTGCCATTCAAGTAATAGGGAAGTTAAGTACTAGGTAGATTGACCAAGGTTTGCCTCCTAGATGGTCCTGTAGAAGTGAAGGATGATTTAAAAAAAAGGATGGGGTGGGGTGTGCACAACAACAAAAAGACAACCCAAAATGGGCAAAGGACCTGATAGACATTTCTCCAAAGAAGATACACAGATGGCCAAAAAGCCATCAGGGAGATGCAAATCAAAACCACAATGAAATACCATTTCACACCCACTAGGATGGTTGTAATAAAGATAATGAACACTAGTAAGATATG
This sequence comes from Tolypeutes matacus, assembly GCA_026826555.1. Lineage (NCBI taxonomy): Eukaryota > Metazoa > Chordata > Mammalia > Cingulata > Chlamyphoridae > Tolypeutes > Tolypeutes matacus. The sequence continues at coordinate 20,020,479 of JAKSZT010053825.1, forward strand.
GAGAAATTGGGACCCTCCATGGCTGTTGGGAATGTAAAATGGTGTAAATGCTATGGTAAGCGGCAGTTCCTCAAAAGGTTAAACTTCCCACATGACCCAGCAATTCCACTCCTAAGTATATACCCAAAAGAAATGTAAACATGTCCACTCAAAAACTTGTAAATGAATATTTATAGTAGTAGTAGTCAGTTATCAAAAAGTGGAAAGAACTCAAATGTCCACCTGATGAGTGGATACAGTTGTGGTAAATTCATACAATGGAGTTGTTACTCAGCCATAAAATGAAGGACTGATACATGCTACATGGAAGAACCTTGAAAACATGCTAAGCAAAAGAAGCCAATCACAGAAGAGTACATATTATTTGATTCCACTCAACAAATCTGTAGAGAGGGTAGATTAGTGGTTGCCAGTGGCTGAGGGGAGAAGGGAGTTACTGCTAAAGGGTATGGGGGTTTCTTTTTGGGGCCATTCCTTGTCCATTGATTTGACATGCAAAAAACAAACAAACAAAAAAACCCCACAAACAACTTAGCACTTAAAGGAAAAATTAATTTAGGACTGAAGAGCCAAAAAGCATCATGGAATGTTTTCATTTAGGATGAAGAAAAAACACACAAGCCAGGATGCAAAGCCAGATTTCTTGAGGTATTTAATAGAAGTAGATGAAAAGGATAATTTAATTCCATTATTTATAATAGAATTCTTAAAATTCTATAGCTTGAGCAGAAATATCATTCCTTGGCTTAAGACACCCAAAATATTATATTTAATCTGGCTTTTCTGAAGAAGGCTAGCTTTATTTCTAAGTAATTTTTATCACCAACACCATTTCTCCAAACTATTCCACAGGAGAAATAAAGAATATATGGAATAAACTCTTTACAAAATGTGTATATTGTTCATCCAATATAAGAAAGCCAACTAAAAGAATATCCACCTCCCTTCTGAATCATCTTCAGCACAGAAAGAACACAAATATTTGAGATGAAGCCATCAAAAATGCAACCTAAGAATACTTTAATACAGTAAGAATGCATATTAGCAACGTTTCAGGACAACATTAAAGTTACTGGGCAACACGGACTACATTATGTAATCTCATTGACAACACAGAAAATGGACAGAAGGTAGAGAGGAATGATTTAGTTTGTTTTTATGAAGTTTAAGGAAATCTAAAATTATAAATAAAAACCTAGCACTGCCAATATGAACATGAATTTTGACAGTTTGCTATCACAGAATGAATCCAACTGGTAGTTACTAGCCATGCTGAGGGTGGCATCAACCAACTGAACTCAGGTTTAATATTTTATAGTTGGAGATTATTTATACAGACAATAAAAGTTTTAGCATCTGGCTTCAATATGATTCAATATACCTTGAAGATGGCCAACTTGGAAAATAATTTCCCCCATATTACAATTTTTAATGTATTAGCTCAATGTTTTTTTAGCAACTTATTTTTAAAGCTTATCTTGAATTTAGGCTTTTCTTTTCAAATATAAGATCTTTAATAAGTATTAGAATGTTTTATGATTATGCATTGTAACTTGTTATATTCAGTCACAGCCATCTCAGATTCTCAGAATTATCTAGGCATTCTTGCTATGTACTCCATGTAACTAAAATGGCATTTAAAAGGTAATAGGTAAGAGAGGAGCATGCTCAAACCACTTAAAAGCCAACATCAGTAAAGTTCAGCCTCTGAAACAAGTCACTTAAGTAGACCAGTATTTAAAAATGGCTTGTTTTGTGAGCTTAGGGGTTCTTATTTCTAATTTACTTACATTCCAAGGCTTTTGTATTTATGGTAACTTTTATCTTCCCAAAACTTCTCAAAGGAAACAATGAGACTTTTCCTACTTGACACAAACTTGTAAAAGTAAGTACGGATTGATGGGGATTGGCTTTCTGGAAAAAAATATAGGTTGAGTAATCTATTGTGAATAATCTAGTTCATGACAGCAACTACTCAATTAGACTTCACAAGTTAAAAGTGCATTGGTAGCATAATAATAAAAAAATATATATATATATATATAAAAAAAAAGTGCATTGGTAGAGCGAAACAGATGTGGCTCAAGCAGTTGAGCGCCTGTGCCCCACGAGAGGTCCTGGGTTCGGTTCCCAGTGCCGCCTCAAAAAAACAAAAACAAGCAAATAACCAACTTGGTGGATGCGGCTTAGTGGTTGAATGCCAGCTTCCCACATATGAGGTCCCAGGTTCAATCCCTGGCTCCTCAAAAAAAAAAAAGAAAAAGGCATTGGTAGAGATACTACTTCATACCCACTTAAAATAACTATAGGAAAAACCAGAACTCTCATACATTGCTGGTGGGAATGTAAAATGGTGGAACCATTGTGGAAGAAGTTTGGTGGTTTCCCCAAAATTAAACAGAATCAATATAAGACCCAACAATCCTACTCATAGGTATATACCCCAAAGAACTGAAAACAAGTATTCAAACAAAAATTTGTATATATCTGCACTATTCACAATAGCCAAAAGGTAGAAACCCATATGTCCATTTGGATAAACAATGGAATATTCAGCCATAAAAATAGAATACAGGCTATAAAATGGATATAAAATGGATAAACCTTGAAAACATGCTAAGTGAAAGAAGCCAACACAAAAAAGTCACATATTGTGCTTCCATTTATATGAAATGTCCACAATAGGTAAATCCTTAGAGAAAGCTGGTGAAGGAGGAAATGGTAAATGACTGCTCAGCAGGTATAGGGTTTCTTTCTGGGGTGTTGAAAATGTTTGGAACTAGAAAGAGGTGATGGTTGTACAACACTGTGAATGTATTAAATGCCAATGAATTGTACACTTTAAAATGGTTCATTTTACGTTATGTGAATTTTACCTCAATTTAAAAAAAGCATTGGTATTGTCATCTCTGAATGTGGTATTGTTATTCTGAAATTAGTGCTAAATAACCATCTAATTTAGTACAGCTCCAAAACCTTTGATATTTTTTAAAAATTTATTTTTATTTAATTATCCCCTGCTTGCTGCTTGTGCTCGCTGTGCCCATTTGCTTTTTTGCGTTTTTCTGTGTCTGCCTCCCTTTGTTGCGTCATCTTGCTGTGCCAGCTCACAGCGCTGCGCGGGCCTGATTGCCTTCACCAGGAGGCCCCGGGAATCCAATCCAGGGCCTCCCGTATGGTAAACAGGAGCCCAACCAATTGAGCCACAGCCACTTCCCTACCTTCGATATTAAAGCATGTATTTACTTCCTCATAAAGTGGGACTACAGAACTTGAATATTACCCAAATTAGGTGACTCACTTAAATGAAATCTAGTGTTTTCTAGTACTATATTGAGAAAAATGGTAAAAATTTAAACATTTAAATATTTTCGAATTATATTTAGAAAATATTTTAGTATTTGCCATAATTTTTCAGAGTAAAGATTTTCCCTATTGAGCTGTCATGTGAGTCTTGTGATAACCTAATAGTGCTTTTTTTTTTTTTTTTGCAATTGGAAAACCTTTATTTGTAATAACTAATTCTGGCAAGGATCATCAACAGATGCTAAAATCCTATGATTATCAGTGAATAGGATATTTACGAAGTCTCAAGTATCCATTCAAATATTATTTCTAATTACAAAGGGAATAAGACAAGATCTGGCAGGTACCACTTTAACTAGTAGTGAGCCACCTTAGCATCACTAATAATGGGACAAACCAGCATTATGGGTTTATGTGAAGAATGATATGACAGTTTGAAGATTTGTGAATCCCAGAAAAGATAGTTTCTTTTTTTTTTTTTTTTTGATATATAAATATATATGCATATATGTGTATTTGCTTACAAAAATTTGTTTATATATATATATACACACATATATTTTAAGAGGTGCTTAGATTACCCAAAATATTACACGGAACCCACTGGGATTCCCATGTTGCCCACCTCCCACACCTCCCATCACATCCCACACAAACATCTCCCACAGTGTGGCCCACCACCCTCAATGAACTTACACATCCTGGAGCCTTGCCACCAACTATAGACCACAGTTCACACTGTAGACCACACTCTCTCCCACTCAGTTCTGAGTGGTGTGTGCTGATTTAAAATGGCCTACATCCGTTGCCACAACAGTACTCAGGAAAACCTCCAACTCCCAAAGAAGCCACTGTATTTCAACTGCTCGTCCCCTCCCTACCCCAAAAGTGTCAAGTGGCCACTGGCTCCACCTCATTGTTATAATTTCTTGCATTGCTAGAATCACCATATGTGAACAAGAGAATACCATCAAGTCCACTCTAGTCCATAGTTCTTCCCCCAATCCTGAGGGGACTGGGATGGTGATGTCCACTCCAACTCCAAGTGAGAGGGCTTATATCCCATGGATATGGTGGGTGGGATGATCCTGCCTGCAGATGCAGGCCCTCTCCATTCCCTGGGATGGCCATTGCCCATCGTTGTCTCCTCACCAGCCTAATAGTGCTTTTATCTTTAATTTATTTTGGATTTTAGATTTGTCCCTATCAAACCAGTTTGTAGGGAGCCTCTACCTATACTTCATAGTTAGACAATATGAGATCTAAATGAGATTTTCACCAGGGAAATCTTCCCATTGTAGCATTCTCTGGACCTTCTTGCCCTTGTATTATGCTCCTCAGAGATCCATTTCCAGACTTAAACCAGCACCTTCTGATGTAATCATACCTTAGTTTTCTCAGAAGTAACCACCCAGTTGAAATTCGTGAAAATTTGATACAACTTATTTTAGTATTCAGAATTTTAAAAATATTACATTATAGCCAGAAATTTTTCTTTTACTAATGAATATCAATTTACACGTTTGCTGTAGTGACAGCTGCACAAGAGTTCATTTTAACAAAAGTGTTCTATACTATACTTAGTCATTTATGATTGATAATACACATTTTTGGACTGTTACGACCTATATATAGCAAGAACTTGTGACATCATAAAACATGGCTCACTGTGGAAAGAATTTAGACTTCCATATTTTATTAAAATTAAACGTACTAAAAAAAAATCCAAATGTAATAGAAAAATTCAATCACAAAGATGGCTTTAAACACTTAAACATTTCTGAATGATACCCTATTCTAACTCATGAATGAGTACAAGGAAATTTTGATATACTATTTATGTAATTTTCTTAGTATTCCCTATCTTAGGACTCCAATTATTCTAACATATCTACATAACAGACCAAAAAGTATCTGGCATTCATAATAACATTCTATAACCTAATATCCTGAAATGCCTGTATACAATCTGTTCATGCCATTTAGTAAGCAAATATTAAACTTAAGGATTCAGGACATGGAATGTTTGATAAGTGCTGAGAGCATTTCTGACTAGAGTTCAATCTATCTTGTCATGGTGTCAATACAGGATGTGCATGCTTTTCTCATGGGCATTAACAATTATATCACATTGCATTTTCTTTCAAAATGTTTCTCAACTTTTTACTGGTTTTCTCTCAAGTTATCCTAAAGGTAGTATCAACACATTTGGTTGAAAGCAGGCCAAAAAACAAAGAAAAAAAAAAAAAAAACACAAAAAAACCCCAAAAAGACATTTTGGAAAAGAATCAGATTCTGGCTTTAATATATCATTTATGTATTTGTAAACTGATGTTAAAATGCTCTAAAAAATGTTATTTAGGAAGGCACAATTTGGTAGCTTCAGTTTTCATTTAGAGCTTTTTCTAAACAAGATCCCTCAAAACTGCTACCTTATTATTTTCCCTTAAAATTCTTTAAGTACTTCAAGGTTTGATCTGCAGGTAATACCCTCTCATTCTCGAACTTACTAAGCTAAGAGTTAATACAATGGATAGTGAGCAGAATATGAAAGTACAAGCTACTGTATCAAAAAGAGGAAAGTTATTATGGTATTGGGCTCAGAGATTAAAGAATGTGGAACAGGAGCTTTCACAAGTCCTTGGAAAATCTGAGCTTTTCTTGAGCTCTTAATACCTAAGGTTATCATGAACATCAAAAAAGCAACAGCTATAAACAAGCTTTGGTAATAAATGAGTTAGTAAAGCTCAGTTACCACTCTAAGTTAGACAATCATCAATACAAGCTTTTGTACTTCTAATTTTAAAAAGCTTTTGGCTTCACATTTAAGTTTTTTTAAAACAATACATAAATTATATATACAACGTTTCTTTGTAAGTCAAACTATAATACTCGTCTTTAAAAATGAGTTTTTTCAGAGATGCTCAAAAGCTTTGCTACTCCTAATTCTCCTATTTATAAAAACCAACAATTTTGAAAATAATTCTACCACAGAAATACTCAATGGTTCATCCAAAACTTCCAACCCATATCAGTAGATACTTTCTCATAAAGTAATATACTGTAATCTTTAACGTCATGTGGTCAATTATTTGACTGACTCCATTGATTTATAACCATTTTTCACAGGTAAGGTTAATTAAAGACAAGGGAATCAAATTGAATATGTTGCTATTCACTTTGAATCCTAAACTGTGCTTGCATCCTAAAAACTCTGCAGTATGAATGATATAAATGTCCATTTGCACCATACACTAAAAAAAATGACTGAAAATATCTTCCTTGTTGATTGAAAAAATGAAGGATGAGAAGTTATGACAAATGATGACGGTGTATTTTAAATCTTGTTAAAGCTCTGAAATTGTATTAAATTGCTAATCAAATTGAGGTAGAGGTAGACCCTAATGCTATTCCTTCCATATGTCAGAACTTAGGCCTCTCACCTTATGTTGTATACATTTTCTCTCTTAATTATATAAACATGATTCAATTTGAAATGTTTTTATTGTAGAAAAATTATAGGATCATTCATATGGTGCTTAAAAAAAATTCTTAATTACTAGCTAAAAAAAATAACTTATAAAACGTACACAATAATTCAATTTTCTTCCTGCCAGTCATAAATATATCTGTAGAAGGTAGAGAAACTATATTATGCAAACATTAAGAACAATCACAAAACGAAGATATAAGAAACATAATAGATTATGAACATTTCAGTGTCTGGTTTCCCTCTTTGAAGGTTACATATAAGCTTTGATTCATATTAAATTCTCCTACAAAGTAACTAATTTTCTTTCCAGATTGAAAACAAATTCCATTAAACACAAATCTATTTCCATTTTAAATCACATACAAGTGCTATGTGATCAGAGGGATGTGAAACACTAGGTAAGGCCTGGTGGGTGGTAACGTCTTCATGACTAGGCAATGGAATCACTTGTTCAACCTCTAAAGCATTTAAGTCAATGAAAATGTAATCCAGACATCCATGAAAGCCACCAACATAATTTGTGTAAGCAGGTTCACCACAAGCACTTTTCAGTTTGAAGTAATGTGTAAGAGACATATTGCATCGTTCTTCTTCCCCGTTGGAAGCCCAGTCTTCATGATCCTCTGGAATGCTGCCATTGATGACAAAATGATACATTCCTGTGGATGGTGTACTATTAAAGTCCCCACAAAATATAACTGGTATGCCAGGATACAGGTCACATGAGACATGTCTAATGTGAGCCAAGGCTATCGCCATTTGAATGAGACGAATGTACCCACCTATGAATATAAAAAACATTAATGTAAGTACTTTTAAAAGTTGTCTTAAAGTATAAAAGAAAAAGAAAAAATTCCAAACTACATATCTGGAAGGACATGTAAGATATATATTTATGTTAAACAGCTTTATTGACCTTAATTACATCACCATGTTTAAGTCACTTACCTTTTGGATGCCAGTAGAGATGGGTATTAGCAACACACATCTTCTGAGAAGAGTCCTTTGTAGACTGAAGAACTGAAACCTAAAGTAAATGGAAAGCGTCAAGAGTTCAGTTGTTCTCTGCCAATGTCATGAGTGCTTTTTATCCAAGATTATATAATCAACTGCCATTTTCTTCCTTATTTTTCTCTTTTGATGAACTAAAAGATTCTGAAATCTGATTTTTATTACATGAGCTTCAGAGTATACATTAATAGGACTCAGGATAATATGTTTTAATAATATTCAACATATAAGGCTAATATCAGAATAAATTTTAGATAACAACTAAGGTTGGTGGCAGTGTTTTCACGGTGAGTGAGAATAGTTTTTGGAATTGGGCAGACTGACGTTTGAATACACACTCTTAACATTTACAGCAAAGTAACTTGGGAAGACACCTAAATTTACTAAGTCAGATTTGTCATGGGTAAAGTGACATGGGGGATTGTCTTATGGATTCAATTAAATGAATTACACAGAGGTTCATGAAACACAGTAGGTGCTCAAAAAAATGGATGTTCCTCTTCTTACCATGAACAAAATCAATTACCTAAAAACTTTGGACAAACAGACCAATGAACATATTTTTAAAAACTAAGATAACCCTAAGCTAAGTGGCAGCTAACACTCTGCCCAGTGATGATGACTGTGTAAGAATCCTGACTCCACACTTGGGTGAACTTGGGTAAGTAAATGTAACATTTCCTCATATACAAAATGGGAAAAACGGCAGGATTACTGAGGAGATTAAATGACATTAAATGGAAGCTAAAATAACAACATTTAGGGAACATTTCGTCAAACATGCCAAGCATTACGTAAATAAACTTCCCTACCATCCAGGCTACAGCCACTTTACCTGAAGGACAGAAGATCTCTGGAGCACCCTCTCCTGCGCCGAGGGGTACAAAACTAGTTTCTCCAGCAGTTCTTTATGAAGCGGGTCAGAGTCTAGGGCTTCATGGAAAGAAATGTCATGCTGGCTAAGAAGAACGAACTTGGACTTTCGGTAGAAGGTGGCCAGGCCTTCGTGTTGCTTGATTCGGAACACACCTTCCAGGCCGAAGGCCCCGAGCGCCGGAACCAAGCTATCCGAAAACACTGCGCGGTCCACCTCCTGCAAGCAGATGAGGTCAGCGTTGTAGCCAGTGAGTTCCTTCTGGATGAGGTTCTGGCGGTAGTCGAGTTCCAGGGCATACGGGGCACAGTACGGGTACAGGACTGTTCGGGAGAAATCAGTCTGGGCGTAGGTGTCGGCCAGGATGTTGTAGGATACCACGCGGATGAGAGCGTCGTCCGTCACCTTCTTGGTGTAGAGATGCCGGTGGTCAAAGGTGCAGGTGCCGGGTCCGGCCTCCACCAGACAGATACTTTCCAAATCCCGGCTTGGTCCGAAGCGTTGACCATTGCCTGGAGTGCAGTGAAGCTTCAGCCGTAGCCCGATGTCGCCATTAGACGGGGTATAGACACGCTCGTCCACACCCGTCTCGGTCCAAGTCGGGGAGGAGGAGGAGGAGCAGGAAGACAACGACGAGGCGCCCCTGCCCTCAGGCTCGGCCGCTCCGGGCTTGGATTCCTTGTACCAGCGGAAGAGGGAGTCGGCAGGATCCCCAAATTCGACACTTAGCTTCGGGCACACGGGGAAACCGGCCATGATGTAGCGTGGCAACTGCAACTCGGTGAAGGCGGGCGGGTTGCGCTCCACCTTGTACTTGACATCGCCGATCTGCAGCACAGCGCCGTCCTGCCAGGCGTCTACATTGAGCACATCGTCAGCCACCGCCTCCTCTCGGTAGTACAGCTTCACCACGGGCTCGCAGGCCGGGGCCGGCTCGCAGGCCGGGGCTGAGCCACTGCTCGCGTTGGGCCGGTTCTTCCTGCTCTTCTTGGCGGCAGCTGCCTTGGCGTGGCCCTTGAGAGCTTTGGTGGCGATCCGGCTGAGGGCCCGACCCAGCGGCTCGCTCTGGTCGCGCTGCATGTTCTTGTGGCTGCCGTCGGCCAACGCGAACGACAGGCTCAGCTTGGGCTCCGAGGGCACGCATCGCACTACAGCGCGCTCCATCTCGCCCGCCGCCGACTCAGTAGCCGCCTCGGCCCGGCCGCACCGCTCCAACACCTTCCGGACCCTACGAAGCGCGGCGCGGGCGCCAGGGAGCCTCCACATGAACCTGGCGATCCTGCAGCTGACTAGACCGGCATCCGAGCGACGTCGGAGCGTCAACTGGAGAGAGAGGAACCGCAGCCACTAGCTTCGAGACCCATTCAGTCGCCGCGACTTCCGGTTGGCGAGGAGTGTGCGCTCCGCGCAGCCGCCGCGCACTTTCGCCAGACCTACTCGACAGCTTCTTTTTTCCATAGCCCCTCTTGTCTCTAATCCCTCTCAGCATAATTTTTATCTTCAACCAGCCTCATAAAAAGGGAAAAATGAAGGGAACATAGAGGTTCCAGAGGGAAATATTAGACTTCATGTTTTTGTCGAAAGTGTAGGCGAGAGGCGGCAGGGAAGGCGCGGCGAGCCGGAAGTGGCTGAGGCGGTGTCGCTGGCTCCGCCTTCGCTAAGTGAGGCGCGAGCGTCGCCGTGGATGGAGCGGCCCAAGCTTTCCTTCCTTGAGCGGGCCGAGAGCTCCGCCCGGATTGCTGGTGGTTTAGCGTGAAGGGAAGGCTCAGTTTTTGTTCATAACTTTGCCCGCCAGCTCGCCTTCTTCTGAGGTGTGGAGGGTTCGCGCCGAGCCGAGCCTTTGCGGTAGTTGGAAACAACAAACAATACGTAATAATTCCCATTTAGTGAGTGCTGTGCTAAATTTTACAATTGCTCTGAGGTAGGTCTCCTAATCTGTCTCTTACATATGTGAGGTCCAGAGAGATTAAATTACCTGCTCAAGATTACACAGGCAGCTAGTAAAGTAGAAACAAATATTTTGACAAACTGTGGAAGGCTGTTAATTTTTAATGAGTAAATATATAGGAAGGCCTTTTCTTTGTTGGGTTGCCAGATTTAGCATATAAAAGTCCAGGAGGCCCAGTTACATTTGAATTTCAGATGAAACAAGGAATAATAATGGGACATACTTATATTGAGAAATAATTCCTTATATTTCTGATATTCAAATGTAACCGGGCTTCTTACGTTTTATCTGGAAACCCTATTTCTGTGGAAGGTATAGGAGTATAAATGAGCTTGGCTTCTCTGTAGAGTAGAAATAAACCCAATGTGGCTGGAACACAATGAGCCTAGGGGAGAGGAGAAATAGGAAAGTTAGGCAGCCGTCAGATCATGTAGTGCATTCTAAGCCAGGGTAAGAAGTTTTGGAAGTGAAAGGGAATCTTTTGGAGTTGTGTTGTAATTATGGTAACATTTTAATATTCTTTCTCCTTAAGGGGAAAAATAAAGATAACTATGGGAAAAAACTTTTTTGAATTTTAATTTTCATTGGCCTCCATTATTTTTTTTTATTACAGAAGTTGTGGGTTTACAGAAAATCATGCAAAAAAATGCAGAGTTCCCATAAATCCCCCTATTATTAAGACTTTGTGTGGTATGTTTGTTATAATTCATGAAAGAACATTTTTATATTGTAGTATTATAGCTCATTGTTTACAATAGGGTTCACTGTGTTGTACAGTCCCATGATTTAAAAACAAATTTGTAATCTATTGACAGAAGTTCAACCCAAATTTCCCATTAACATTCAAATTTATAATTCAGTGCTGTTAATTACATTCAAAATATTATGCTACCATCACCACCGTTGAGTACCAAAACTCTTCCATCAACCCAACAGAAACTCTACAATTTACTTCCATTCTCTACTCTCACTGTAGCACTTGGAAACCTGTATTATAGTTTCTGACTCTAGTAATTTGCTTATTCTATTTATTTCATATCAGTGAGAGCATATAATATTTATCCTTTCGTGGTTGGCCTATTTCACTCAGCATGAAGTCTTAAAGGCTCAGTCATGTTGTCACATGTGTCAAAACTACATTCCTTTTTATGGCTGAATAATATGCCATTGTATGGGTGTACATACAATCCATTGTATGGATTTTGTTTATCCATTCTTCAGTTGATGGACACTTGGGTTGCTTCCATCTTTAGGCAATTGTGAATAATACCTTATGAACATTGGTGTACAAATATCTGTCCCAGTCCCTGCTTTCATTTTTTTGTGTATATACCTAAAAGTGGGATTGTCGGGTCATATAGTAATTTCACACTTTATACTTAGCTTTCTGAGGAACCGCCAAACTATCTTCCACAGTGGCTGCACCATTTCACATTCCCACAAACAACGAATGAGTGTTCTTATTCTCCACATCCTCTCCAGTGCTTGTAATTTTCCATTAAAAAAAAAATAGTAGTGTGTGTGAAATGCTATCTCATTGTGATTTTGATTTGCATTTCTGTATAGCTAATGATGTTGAACATCTTTTCATGGTTTTTTTTTTTTGCCATTTGTATATCTTCTATGGAAAAATGTCTATTCAAGTCTATTTTAGTTTGCCAAAGGGCAGCCAATGCAAAGTATCAGAAGTCTGTTGGCTTTTATAAGGGGGATTTATTTGGGGCTAAAAGCTTTCAGTTCCAAGGCCATGAAGTGTCCAAATGGAGGCATCGGCAGAGATACTTTCTCACCAAAGTCGGCTACTGTTGATCCTGGCATTGTTGCCACATGGTGAGGCAAGATGGTTGCCTATCTCTGTGGAGGTCTCTGCCTTCCTCTGCAGAATCCACCGTCTTCTGGAGCTCAGCTGTGAGCAACCGGCTCTTTGAGCCTCTTGGGGGTTTCTTTTTCCTGCATTCCTCTCTCTCACATTGCAGAATCAAATATGCCGACTTTCTTTCCCAGTGTCTGTTCATGTGAGTCCTTTTATATCAACCTGAGCAAAGAGGTGGGGACTCAACTTGAGTCATGTCTCACTGATGTAGTGCAATCAAAAGCCATAAAGCAGTCTTATTAAGTAATCTAATCAAAGGCCCCTCAACTGAATTTAATTCAGTCAAAGGCTGTCATACCCAGAGGAATAGATTAGTTTTACGAAGATAATCTTTCTCTTTTTGGGGTTCATAAAATAATATCAAACTGCCACAAAGACTTCTGATTTTTAAATTCAAGTGTTTGTCTTTTATAGTTGAATAGTACGATTTCTTTATATACAGGTAAACCTTTTTTTTTTTAAGGAGGTACTGGAGATTGAACCCGGGACCTCGTATATGGGAAGCAGGCACTCAACCACTGAGCTATATCTGCTCCCCTACATGTATACTATTTTATTGTACTTTGCTTTATTGCACTTGACACATAATGTGTTTTATACAAATTCTGTGTGTCGAGCAAGTCTATTGGTGCCATTTGTCCAACAGCATGTGCATACTTCATGTCTCTGTGTTGCAATATTTCATTATTTTATCTGTTATAGTGATCTATAATCATTGATCTTTGATGTTACAATTGTAATTGTTTTGGGGCACCACAAACCACTCCCATAAAGATGGTGAACTTAATTGATAAATGTCGTGTGTACTCTGACTGCTACACTGACCTGCCATTCCCCATCTCTCTCCTTCTCCTTGGGCTTGCTATTCCCTGAGATATAGCAATATTGAAATTAGGCCAGTGATATTAAAAGTAACCCTGTGGTGACCTCTAAGTGTTCCAGTGAAAGGAAGAGTCGCCCATTTCTCACTTTAAATCAAAAGCTAGAAATGATTAAGCTTAGTGAGGAAGGCATGTTGAAGGCTGAGAAAGGCCAAAAGCTAGGCCTCTTGCACCAAACTGTTAGCCAAGCTGTAAATGCAAAGGAAAAGTTCTTGAAGGAAATTAAAACTGCTACTTCAGTATGCACTCAAATGATAAAGTGAAACAGACTTGTTGCTGATATGGAGAAAATTTTAGTGGTCTGGATAGAAGATCAAACCAGCCACAACATTCCCCTAAGCCAAAGCCCAATGCAGAGCAAGACCCTAATGCTCTTCAATTCTTTGAAGGCTGAGAGTGGTGAGGAAGGTGCAGAAGAAAAGTTTGAAGCCAGCAGAGGTTGGTTCATGAGGTTTAAGGAAAGAAGCCATCTCTATAACATAAGGTGAAGCAGCAAGTGCTGAAGTAGAAGCTGCAGCAAGTTATCCAGAAGATCTAGCTAATATAATTGAAGGTGGCTAATATTAAACAAATTTTCAGTGTAAACACAACGGCCTTATATTGGAAGACAATGCCATCTGGGACTTTCATAGCTAGAGAGAAGAAGTCAATGCCTGGCTTTCAAACTTCAAAGGACAGGCTGTCTTTGTTAGGGGCTGATGCAGCTGGTGACTTTAATCTGAAGCCGGTGCTCATTTACCATTCCAAAAATCCTAAGACTCTTGAGAATTATGCTAAATCTACCATGCCTGTGCCCTGTATATGGAATAACAAAGCCTGGGTGACAGCATATCTGTTTACAACATGATTGAATATTTTAAGCCATTGTTGAGACCTACTGTTCAGAAAAAATATTCCTTTCAAAATATTACTGTTCATTGACAATGCGCTTGGTCACCCAAGAGTTCTTCTGATGGAGATGTTCAATGAGATGAATGTTGTTTTTATGCCTGCTAGCACAACATCCATTCTGCAGACTGGATCAAGGAGTCATTTCAACTTTCAAGTCTTATTATTTAAGAAAGACATTTCATAAGGCTATATCTGTCATAGATTTTGATTCTGTTGATGGATCTATGCAAAGTAAACTGAAAATCATTCCAGATTCCTTTAAAAACTTTGTGATTCATGGGAGGAGGTCAAAATACCAACATTAACAGGAATTTGGAAGAAGTTGCTTCCAAATCTCATGGAATACTTGGAGGGGTTCAAGACTTCAGTGGTGGGGAAGTGGCTGTGGCTCAATCAGTGGGGCTCCCGTTTACCATGTGGGAGGCCCCGGGTTCGGTTCCCGGGGCCTCCTGGTGAGGGCAGGCCCGCCCGCGCGGCGTGGTTGGCTGACCTGGCGAGCGCAAGCAGCAAGGGGGGGATAAATGAATAAATAAATAAAATCTTAAAAAAAAAAAAAAAAAAAAGACTTCAGTGGTGGAAGTGACTACAGATGTTATGGAAATAGCAAGAGAACTAGAATTATAAGTGTAGCCTGAATATGTGACTGAGTTACTGCAATCTTATGATAAAACTTGAACAGATGAGGAGTTGGTTCTTATGAATAAGCAAAGAAAGTGTTTTTATTTTTTTAAATTTCTCCCTACCCCTTCATTATTTGCACTTGCTGTGTCTGTTTGTTGTGTGCTCGCCTTCCTTTTAGGAGGCACTGGGAACCGAATCTGGGACCTCCAGTATGGGAGGGAGGTGCCTAATCACTTGAACCACCTCCACTCCCTGCTTTGTTGTGTCTCTCATTATGTTTTCCTCCTTATGTCTCTTGTTGCATCATCTTGTTGCATCAGCTCACTGTGCCAGCCCGTCATGTCAGCTTGCTATCTTGCCTGTCTTCTTTGGGAGGCCCCGGGAACCGACCTGGGACCTCCCATGTGGTAGGCGGGAGCTCAGTCGCTTGAGCCACATCTGCTTCCCAAAAGTGGTTTCTTGAGGTGTAATCTCCTTTGATGAAGATGCTGTGTACATGGTTGAAATGACAAAAAAGAATTTAGAATATTCCATAAACTTAGTTGATAAAGCAGTGGTAGGATTTGAGAGATTGAGTCCAATTTTGAAAGAAGTTATATTGTGGGTAAAATCAATAGCATCAAGTGCTTCAGATAAATGTTTTGTGAAAGAAGAGTCAGTTGATGTGGCCAACTTCATTGTTGTCTTATTTTAAGACATTGCCACAGCCACCCCAACCTTCAGCACCCACCATTCTGGTGAGTCAGCAGCCACCAACATTGAGGCAAGGCCCTCCTCCATCTGCTGGAGGCTCAGATGGTAATTAGCATTATTTTTTTTAGCAATAAAGTACTTTAAAATTAAGATATGTACATTTTTAGACATAATGCTATTGCACACTTAACAGACTACATTATAGTATAAGCATAACTTTTATATGCACTGGGAAACCAAAAAGTTCATGTGACTTGCTTTATTGTGATATTCTCTTTATTACAGTTGTCTGGAATCAAACTTGTAGTATCTCTGAGGTATGCCTGTTTATCGGATATTAAACCCATATCAGGTATGTAATTTTCAAATATTTTATCCCATTGAGTAGGTTGTCTTTTTTACTTTTATGATAAAGTCCTTTTATGCACATAAGTGTTTAATTTTTATGAGGTCCCATTTATCTATTTTTTTCTTTTGCTGTTGTGCTTTGGATGTAAAGTCTAAGAAACCATTTCCTAACACAATGTTGTGAAGATGCTTCCCTGTGTTTTCTTCTAGGGGTTTTATGTTCTGGTTCTTATATTTAGGTCTTTGATAAATTTGAGTTGATTTTTGTATATAGTCTAAAGTAGAGGTCTACCTTCATTCTTTTGCATGTAAACATGCAGTTTTTCCAGCACCAATTGTTGAAGAAATTATACTTCCCCAATTGAGTGGACTTGGCAGGCTTGGCAAAAATCAGTTGATCATGAACATCAGGGATGGTTTTTAAACTCTCAGTTTAATTCTGTTGATCTATATGTCTGCCTTGTGCCAAGACCTTGCTGTTTTCATTATTGTGGCTTTGGAATAAATTTTATTTTTATTTTTTATTTATTTTTTATTTTATTTTATTTTTTTTTACCAGGAGGTACCGGGGATCGAATCCCGGTCTCTCCATATGGTAGACGGACGCCGAACCTCTTGAGCCACATCCGTTTCCCTTGGAATACATTTTAAAATGTGGAAGTAAGTCCTCCAACATCGTTCTTTTTCAAGATGACTATGACTATTCCGGGCCCTTTACCTTTCCATATCAATTTAATGATTGGCTTTTCCATTTCTGCAAAGAAGGCTGTTGGAATTTTGCATTGAATCTGTAAATTACTTGGGTAGTATTGACAGCTTAATAATATTTAGTCTTCCAATCCATGAACATAGAATTAAGACTTCTTTGATTTCTTTTAATAATGTTTTGTATTTTTTGTGTACAAGTCCTTTACATCCCAGGTTAGATTTATTCCTAGATATTTGATTGTTTTAGTTGCTATTGTAAATGGAATTTTTTTATTGATTTCTTCTTCAGATTGTACATTACTGGTATACAGAAACTCTACTGAAATTTGCCTGTTGATCTTGTACTTTGCCACCTTGATGAATTCATTTATTAGCTCTAGGATCTTTCCTCTGGATTTTTCAGATTTTCTGTATATAGGATTATGTCATCTGCAAATAGGGTTTTATTTTTTCCATTCTACCTTTTGAATACCTTTTATTCTTTTCAACCTAATTGCTCTGGCTAGAACTTCCAGCAAAATGTTGAATAACAGTGGTGACAGTGGGCATTCTTGTTTTCCTGATTTTAGAAGGAAAACTTTTACTTTTTCACCATGGAGTATGATGTTAACTATTTTCATATATGCCCTTTATCATGTTGAGAAAGTTTCCTTTTATTCATAGCTTTCTTTTTTTTTTTTTTTTTAAAGATTTTATTTATTTATTCATTTATCCCCCCTTGCTGCTTGTGCTCGCTGGGTCAGCTAACCACGCCATCCGGGCGGGCTTGCCTTCACCAGGAGGCCCCGGGAACCGAACCCGGGGCCTCCCATATGGTAAACGGGAGCCCTACTGATTGAGCCACAGCCGCTTCCCCATAGCTTTCTAAGTGTTTTTTTAATGGATCTTTTTTTTTACTTCAAGTTAAAATGATACTGTAATTCTTAGTGATAGCACTTAGAAATTTTGAATAGTATCTGGTGATTGCACTTTATAGTAATCTGCTACTTCCCCATTGTATTAGTCAGGGTTCTCTTGGGAAACAGAATCAGCAGGAGATATCTGTGAATAATATGGAACTCTAAAAGAGTCTCTCACGTGACCGTGGGGACACACAAGTCCAGGTTCCTCAGGCAAGCTGCAAACCAGGGGCTCCGATGAAAGCCCGATGAAAGGTTGTTGATAAGTCTCGGGGAGAAGTTGCCTGTCCAACGACGAGCTGGGAAATTCTCTCTGAATGTTGAAATCACTTCCACTTTTAAGTCATTCAACAGATTGGATAAAAGCACCACCCATTGATAATGTAATCTCCCTCATTGATGCAGATGTAATCAGCCATCCACACAGTAAACTCACTGGTGATTGAAGTCCATAAATGCTCTTGTATTACAATTAGCCCAGTGCTTGCTGGAACAAACACCTGGACACAACTACTTTGCCGAGTTGACACATTAGCCTAACCATCACACCCATGTACTCAAATTTTAATAATTTCCGTTTGCTCTTTTTTAAAGGGATCAAGCTCTCTTCTTTTTTCTTTGATTTTATATCATTACATGATACATATATAATGTGTTCTAAAAGAAGTTCCTTTTTGCCTTTTTATATTATTTTTTAGAGTTATTTTAAATTTATATTTATATATATTCCTACATATAATATAGTTATATATTAATAAAATATTTAAGTAATATTATTTGACTTAACAGTGATCGGAAAATTAGCTTGAAGAGAAGAAATTTAATCAAAGACTCTAAAATCTATGATAGTATAGCTCTATAAAGAACTCTTATGCCTATGGACCATTTCTCTTCCCTGTACTCCCATTTTTAATTTTGATATAAATAATGTACAGTATGAAACATAGTAAGTCTGTCCCAGAAGCTCTGCTGGCATCTTCAGCATTTCAAATATAAAGAAGAAGAAACTCTTGTTATAATAGCAGAGAATCACATTTTAGTGTCATATCCATACATGCATTTTCAGTAATCAAGGCTTTGCAAAATAAACTGATCTGCTCTTATAAATATTGTGTCTATCCCTTAGACTAAGAACTTCATCTCGTAAGGAAGAATTTTCAGCTGAAAATCAAATATGTTTATATGTTAAAATGTTTTTCCTTTCTTTCAAAGCAAAGGATTTATCAAAATGCCAGCTGGCTTTCTTGCAGAAATTGACAAACTGATTTTAAAATTCAAATGGAAATACAAAGAACCTAGAATAGTCAAAACTTCTTTTTATAAAAGAAGAACATTACCCAATTTCAAATCTATCGCCATTATTACTAAAGCTACAGTAACCAGAACAGTGTAATATTGGTGTAATGATAAACACATAGATCAATGGGACAGAATTGAGAGTCCAGAAATAAACGCTTTCATTTATGGTCAACTGTTGTTGTTTTTTTTTTTTGTTTATTCATTTATCCCCCCCCTGCTGCCTGTGCTCGCTGGGTCAGCCAACCACGCCGTGCGGGCAGGCCCGCCCCCACCAGGAGGCCCCGGGAACTGAACCCGGGGCCTCCCGCATGGTAAACGGGAGCCCCACTGATTGAGCCACAGCCGCTTCCCATGTTGTTTTTATATTGAGGTGAAATTCACATAACCAAATTATGTGAATCAAATTCACATAATTCAAATAATTGTTTTAAAGTGTACAATGTGGTGGCATTTCATTTATTCACAATGTTGTGCACCCACCACCACTATCTAGTTTCAAGTTTTTCACCACCCCAGAAAAACACCCCATATCCATTAAGTAATCACTCCTCATTCCCTCCTACCCACACTCCTGGTAATCACTAATCTGCTTCCTGTTTCTATGGATTTCCCTATTCTGGAAAGGAATCATAATATGTGGCCTTTTTTTGGTCTGATTTCTTCCACTTAGCATAATATTTTTGAGATTCATCCATGTTGTAACATGTTTCACTATTTCATTCCTTTTTATTGCTGAGTAATATTCCTTTGTATGGCTATACCACATTTTGTTTATCCAAATGGACATCTGAGTTGTTTTCTACCTTTTGGCTCTTATGAGTAGTGCCTCTGTGAATATTCATGTACAAGTTTCTGCGTGGGTATATGTTTTCATTTCTCTTCGGTATATACCTAGGGGTGGAATTGCTGGGTCATATGGTAATTCTATTTAACCTTTCGAGGAATTGCCAAACTGTATTCTACTGTGGCTATACCATTTTACATTTCTATCACTAGTGTGTGAGGACTCAATTTTCTTCATATCCTCACCAGCATTTATTTTCCATTTTTTTCATGGAAGCCATACTCGTAGGTATGAAGTAGTATCTCACTGTGATTTTTTTCTTTTAATTTTGGAAAAATATCTATTTATTAAAATAATTTTTTTATTAGGGAAGTTGTAGGTTTACAGAAAAATCATGTAGAAAATGCAGCGTTCCCATATCCCCCCCCATTATTAATATCTTTCATTAGTGTGGTACTTTTGTTATAATTAATGAAAGAATATTATAATATTACTTTTAGGGAAGCGGCTGTGGCTCAATCAGTAGGGCTCCTGTTTACCATATGGGAGGCCCCGGGTTCAGTTCCTGGGGCCTCCTGGTGAAGGCAAGCCCACCCGCACGGCGTGGTTAGCTGACCCAGCGAGCACAAGCAGCAAGGGGGGGATAAATGAATAAATAAATAAATAAAATCTTAAAAAATATATATATATATTACTTTTAACTATAATCCATTGTTTATGTTAGGGTGTATTATTTTTTCCCATATACCACCTGTGGTGGTTTGAGCTCTTTGTACCCCAGAAAAACATGTTCTTAAAGTTAACCTATTTATGTGAATGTGAACCCACTGTAAATAGGCTTTTGATGAGGTGACTTCAGATAAGGTGTGACCCATCTCAATCAGGATTGCTCTTAATCCTATTATTGGAGTCCTTTATAAGAGGATGAAATTCAGACAAACAGAAAGAAAGCCACAGGGAGCAAGAAACTGAAATGGAGCTGAAATAGAAGGAAGAGACCAGGAGGCACCACCATATACCTTTCCATATGATAAGCTAAGGACCAAGGGTCACCAGAAGCCAGTCCCAGAATGCCACAGTCTTGGGGAGAAAGCATCACCTAGAAGATGCCTTGATTTGGATATTTTCCCAGCCTCAAAACCATAAGCTAATATATTCCCATTGTTTAAGTGTACCCATTTTATGATATTTACTTCAGCAGCCTAGGAAACTGAAATACCCACCCTATTATTAACACTTTGCATTAGAATGGTACATTTGTTAAAATTATTGAAAGAAAGTTTTTATAATTGTACTATTAGTTATAGTTCTTCATTTACAATATGGTTCATGTATTGTACAATCCTATGTTTTTACTTTTAATTTTTACTGTGGTAACATATATAAGACCTAAAATTTCCCATTTTAACTACATTCACATATATAATTCATTGCTGTTAATTATACTCACCACTGTCCATTTCTAAAACTTTACAATCAACCCAAATAGAAATTCAGTATAATTTAATCATCAACTCCCCACTCCCTACCGCCATTCCAGCTCCTTGTAACCTGTATTCTAGATTCTGACTCTATGAGTTTGCTTATTCTAATTCTTTAATATCAATGAGATCAGACCATATTTGTCCTTTTGTGTCTGGCTTATTTCACTCAGCATGATGTCTTCAAGGTTCATCTGTTGTTACATGAATCAAAACTTCATTCTTTTTTAATGCTGAATAATATTCCATTGTGTGTATATACCATATTTTGTTGATCCATTCATCAGTTGATGGACACTTAGGTTGTTTCCACCTTTTGGCTATTGTGAATAATGCTGCTATTAAGATTGTGTGTAAGTATTTGTTTGAGTCCTGACTTTCAGTTCTTTTGGGTATATTCTTAGTAGAAGGATCGCCAGGTCATATAGTAACTTTATACTTAGCTTTCTGAGGAATTGCCAAACTATCTTCCACAGTGGCATTTTACATTTACATTCCCACCAGTATTAATGAGTGTTCCTATTTTTCCACATCCTCTCCAATACTTAAAAAAAATTTTTTTGCTTCTTTTTTTTTTTAGATAGTAGCCATTCTAGTGCATGTGAAATACTATCTCATTGTCATTTTGATTTACATTTCCCTAATAGCTAATGATAAGCATCTTTTCATGTGTTTTCTTTAGCAATTTGTATATCCTCTTTGGAGAAATGTCTATTTAAATCTTTTGCCCATTTTTTAATTGGATTGTTTGTCTTTTTATTATTGAGTTGGAGGATTTCTTTATATATTCTGGATATTAAACCCTTAAAAGTGGGAGCAAATGTGGCTCCAGCAGTTGAGTGCCCACCTCCGACATGGGAGGTCCCGGGTTTGGTTCCCAGTGACTCCTGAAAAAACAACAATAAAAAACAAACAACAAGCAAATCAAACAATAAAACCAACTCAGGAAAGCTGATGTGGCTTAGTGGTTTAGTGCCGGCTTCCCACATATAAGGTACCCAGCTCCTGGTACCTCAAAAAACAACAAAAAACCCTTATCAGATATGTGGTTTCCAAATATTTTCTCCCATTGAGTAGATTGTCTTATCACTTTCATGATAAAGTCCTTTGATGCATAAAAGTTGTTAACTTTGATGAGATCCCATTTATCTATTTTTTCTTTCGTTGCTTGTACTTTGGGTGTAAAGTCTTAAGAAACCATTGCCTAACACAAGACCCTAAAGATGCTTTCCTATATTTTTTCCTAGGGATTTTATAGTCCTGTTTCTTATATTTAGGTCTTTGATCCATTTTGAGTTAATTTTTGTATAAGGTTTGAGGTAGGGGTCCTCCTTCATTCTTTTGCATATGGATATCCAGTTCTCAGAGTACCATTTGTCGAAGAGACATTCCCAATTGAGTGGATTTGGCAACCTTGTCAAAAATTAATTGAGGGAAGTGGATGTGTTCAAGCGATTGAGCTCCCGCCTGCCACATGGGAGGACCCAGGTTCAGTTCCTATGCCTCCTGGAGAAGATGAGCAAGACAGCGAGCTGGTGCAATGGGCTGGCATGGCAAGCTTACGCAACAAAATGACGCAACAAGGAGACACAAAGAGGAAATACAATGAGAGAGACAAAAGCAGGGAGCAGAGGTGGCTCAAGCGACTGAGCACCACCCTCCTACATGGGAGGTCCCAGTTTCAGTTCCCCATGCCTCCTAAAGAGAAGAGCAGACACAGAGAGTGCACAGTGAATGGACACAGAGAGCAGACAGCAAGCACAAACAACAAGGGGGAGAGGGGAATAAATAAATAAATCTAAAAAAAAAAAAATCAATTGGCTATAGATGTGGAAGTCTATTTCTGAACTCTCAATTTGATTCCATTGGTCTGTATGTCATCCTTGTGCTAGAGCTATGCTACCATGCTGTTTTTTTCCCAAGAATTTAAAAACTTTTAATTTTTTATTCTATTTCATATTCTGAATATTTATATACAAAAAGTGTACAGATCATAAAGTTACAGCTTGACTAATTTTCATAATCTGATCACACCCATTAATCAGCACCCAGGTCAAGAAACAGAGCAGAAGCCCTACTCTGCACTCTTCCAGTCTGAAATACAATTTAAGATTTGTCGACATTAAAAATTCTATGTGCACAAAATCTGGAGAATTATTGAAATAAAATGGGAGAGCCCAAGCAATGTTCATTTATTCATTCAACAAACATTTCCTGGCAACTGTCCTGGGTTGGTTTCCAGGGGAAATGGGATGAATCTGATGTGATGCTGGACCTATACACAGACCCTGGGATGCGGGTGGGGAGCAGGGCCGTGGGTGTGGGGAAAGGGGTTTATGAAGCAGGTAAGGACACAAATGACGTCGCCCAAGCCTAACCAGAAGGCTTCCCAGGGACAGTGGACCTCGAACGTGAGTACAATAGGGGTGGGGTGTGTAGCCTAGTCCTGAGCTGGTATCTATTGGAGGGTCCTCTGGGGAGAGATGGCCATGGCCTTTCTCAACTTCCTGCACTGTCGCCTGGGGTTCTGTGTCCCAGCTCAGTGCCAGGCACAGAGGAGTTGGTGGGGCAGGGGAAGGGCTTTGCCCTTTTTCCCCCCATATGAGGTCTCCTTTTGGGTGGGGGGGGCAGTTCTGTGGAGAAGTTCCCAGCAGAGGCGACTTGGTAACGAAAGGAGGTTGGTGGCAAGGAGAGCAGGTAACAAAGTAAATCAGCAGCAAGGGGCGGGGTGCAGGTTGGGGGAAGGGGCTCTGAAAGGAGCACGGGGTAGTAGAGGGGTAGCAAACAGGCTTTGGCGATGTGATAAAGGTTTGGGGGCGAAGGTTGGCCTCGAGGAGGGCGTGGGGGCGGGGTCTGGAGAAGGTGGGCATGGGGGTAGGGCAGACAAGGAGGGCTCATGGGTGGGGGTCAAGGTGGGATCCAGAGAGCAATACTACCATGCTGTTTTTTGTTTTTTTTTTAAAGATTTTATTTATTTATTCATCTATCCCCCCCTTGCTGCTTGTGCTCGCCGGGCCAGCCAACCACACCGTGCGGGTGGGCCCACCCCCACCAGGAGGCCCCGGGAACCGAACCTAGGGCCTCCCACATGGCAAACGGGAGCCCCACTGATTGAGCCACAGCCGCCCCCCTACCATGCTGTTTTGACCACTGTAGCTTTGTAATACTTTTTAAATAAATCCATTTTATTGATAAACATTAGTAAAGCATACATTTCATCCAAAATGTACAATCAGTGGTATTTAGTATAATCACATAGTGTGCATTCATCACTTCAATCACTATTAGAGCTTTATCATTATTTGACTAATAAAAAAACCAGACAAACAAGAAAATTCTTTACCTCTCAATCTCTGTTTCCCCTGCTGTACATAGCTGCTATTTCTCGCTATTCTTGCAAAATGCATTTATTTATTAAGCAGTTTTATTGAGATGTAGTCACAAACCATACAGTCTATCTAAAGTGTATTATCAATGGCTTTTAGTATAATCACAATGTTGTGCATTCATCATCACAAAAAATTTTAGAATTTCATTACACCAAAAAGAAAAACTCCGTACCCCTTAGCATGCCTTCCCTAACCCCACATAACCACTAATCAAATTTCATTTTTATAAATTGATTTATATTTACATTTTATATAAATGGAATCATGTTACACAATATATTTAATTCATAGTAGCTCAATCATACAGTATTTGTCCTTTTGTTTCTGGCTTGCTTCACTCAACATAATGTCTTCCAGCTTCATTCATGTTGTCAAATGCTTTACGACTTCATTTCTTCTTACAGCTGCATAAATATTCCATTGTATGAATAGACCACAGTTTGTTTATCCATTCATCTGTTGATGGACACCTGGGTTGTTTACAACTTTTGGCAATTGTGAATAACGCCTCTATGAGCATTGGAGTGCAGATGTCTATTTGTGTCACTGCTCTCAGTTCTTCTGGGTGTATACCCAGTAGTGGTATCATGTGGCAGATCTATATTCGACTTCTTTAAGAA
The DNA here is from genome assembly GCA_026826555.1 of Tolypeutes matacus. Lineage (NCBI taxonomy): Eukaryota > Metazoa > Chordata > Mammalia > Cingulata > Chlamyphoridae > Tolypeutes > Tolypeutes matacus. The sequence goes on from JAKSZT010053825.1 coordinate 20,045,598, forward strand.
ATGCTAAACAGTCCTCCGCAAAGGCTGTAACATTCTGCATTCCCACCAACAGTGAATAAGTGTTCCTGTCTCTCCAACACTTAATAGTTCTCTGTCTTTTTAATACTGGCCATTCTGATATGTGTGAAATGATATCTCATTATAGTTTTTTTTTTTTTATAACATTTATTTCTTCCCACCTTCATTGTTTGCATGTGCTGTGTCTGTTTGTTGTATGCTGGTCTTCCCTTAGGAAGCACCAGGAACCGAACCCAGGACCTCCCATTCATTATAGTTTTCATTTGTATTTCCCTAATCATTAGTGATGTTGAACATTTTTTTCATGTAATTTTTTTTGCCATTTATATTTCTTCTTTGGACAAATGTCTATTCAAGTCTTTTGCCCATTTTTAAATCAGATTGTTTGTCTTTTTATTGTTGAGTTGTAATATCTCTTCATATATCATAGTTATTAAACCCTTACCAGACATATGATTTCTAAATATTTTCTCCCATTGAGCTGGCTACCCTTTTACCCTCTTGTCAAAGTCCTGTGAGGTGCTAAAGTGTTTAATTTTGAGGAGATCCCATTTCTCTATTTTTTCTTTTGTTGTGTGTGCTTTGGGTATAAGGTCCAAGAAACCACAACTTACCACAAGGTCTTTAAGATGTTTCCTTACATTTTCTTCTAGTTGTTTTATGGTCCTGGCTTTTATTTTTAGGACTTTGATCCTGGAGAGCTCTGCCGCATTCTCTGCTGGGACAGTGGGAGTGCCCTGAGTGCAGGCACAGTGAGTGGTGGGGGAGGGTGGACCATTGGCGGTCCCTTGATTGTGATGACTATACTTGTGAACCTTTGCTTTTGAAATTGAAACTTGGCATAGTATTATAGGGTGACTAAGTGTTACCTCCTGAAAGCCTCCTTGTTGCTCGCGTGTGGCCTCTCTCTAAACCAAAACTCAGCATGTAGATGCATTGTCTCTCTCCCCCCCCTGCCACCCCCCCACCCCCAGCATGAGGCATGGCTCCTAGGGATGAGCCTCCCTGGCACGGAGGGATTGCAGCCGGGTGGCTGGAGGGAGACCTTGACCAAGGGGGGAAAGGGTGGAGACAGGTGAGTTTGTATGGCTGGAAGACTTCAGAGTGAGTTGGGAGGTCATTTCAGAGGTTACGCTTATGTACGTCTCAGCAGGAACTCATTGACTGCCAATTTAAATATTACCTCAAATAACAGGGCTCCTGAGGGCTCTGAAGACATCCAGACACTATAGGCAGGGCAGACAGCTCAGGGGTTTTATGCCCTGCTAAGGGCTCTTCTTTGAAATTTATGCTCCCCAGTATGTTAGAGTTGGACTCAGTTGTGTTTTCATTACATGTGGCTCTGCTGCCCCTCTATTTGAACCTATAGTTAGTACTGGAATTGATAGTTATACATCCAAAAGACTTAAATCTTTGGGCTGTCCATGTACCAGTTGGGCCCTGAATCTCAATAGACTTGGAACACCTATTCTCCAGTTCATTGGACTCACTCAGGACAACTAACAAGGAAATGATGACTGACAATGATCATCTCAAAGAGCAGAGTCTGCAACTGCAAGCAAGAAAATCCCATCCACCTGCCCCATGAGATCTAAGCCCCCCTCTCAAAGGTGGAGTAGGCATCACCCTCACAGAATCTTCAGGATTGGGGAATGGACAGTGGTTTAGAGTAAATGTACAGTTGTTCTACTGTAGACTTGTGATCCTAGCAATGGAAGAACTTTCTTATTTATTTATTTATTTGTTTATTTATTTATTTATTCCCCCCTTGCAGCTTGTGCTCGCTGTGTCCATTTGCTGTGTATTTTTCTGTGTCTGCTTGTCTCCCTTTGTTGCATCATCCTGTTGCGCCAGCTCGCCGTGCTGCACCAGGAGGCCCTGGGAATCGAACCCGTGTCCTCCCATATAGTAAACGGGAGCCCAACCACTTGAGCCACATGCACTTCCCTGGTAGAACTTTTATCATGGATGTGGAGGCAGTGGCCACTGGAGGTTCTGAGAGGAGGCAGACAGAAAAATAGGTGTAATTTGGGGGCATTTTTGGGACTTGGGAATTATCCTGAGTGACATTGCAATGACAGATATAGGCCATTGAATATCTTGTAATAAATTGCAAAAATGTGCAGGAGAGAGTGTAAATTACAATGTAAACTATAATCATCGCTTAGTGGCAATGCTCCAAGATGTGTTCGTCAATTGTGGCAAATGTACCACACTAATGAAGGAATCTGTTGATGCAGGGAAATTGTGGGATGGCTAGGGGCCAGGGCATATGGGAATCCCCTATATTTTTTGTGTAACATTTATGTAATCTAAGTTTCTTTAAAAAAAAATATTTAAAAAGTAAAAAAAAATTCATTTATTTCTGCTCTAATCTTTATTATTTCTTTCCTTCTGCTTGTTTTGTGATTGGTTTGCTGTTCTTTTTCTAATTTCTCCAGTTGTTCAATTAAATCTTTGAGTTTAGCTCTTTCTTTTTTAATATAGGCATTTAGGGCTTTAAATTTACCTCTCAAGACTGCCTTTGCTATATCCCATAAGTTTTGATAAGTTGTGTTCTCATTTTCATTCGTCTCATTATATTTACTGATTTCATTTGCAATTTCTTCTTTGACCCACTGATTATTTAGGAGTGTGCTGTTTAGCCTCCACCCGTTTGCGAATTTATATCTTTCCTGTCTATTATTGATTTCCAGTTTCCATTATGATTTGAGAAGGTGCTTTGTATAATTTCAGTCTTTTCATATTTATTGAGATCTGCATTGTGTCCTATATGTGCTCTATCCTGGAGAAAGATCCATGGGCACTTGACAAGAATGTACAACCCACTAAGTTTGGATGCAGTGTTCTGTGTATGTCTGTTAGGTCTAACTCATTTATCATATTGTTCAAGTTCTCTGTTTCCTTGTTGATCTTCTGTCTAGTTTTTCTATCTAATGATGTGAGAGGTGTGTTGAAGTCTCCAAAGATTATGGTAAATATGTCTATTTCTCCCTTCAGTTTTGCCAGAGCTTGTCTCATGTATTTTGGAATCCTAATTAGGTGCATAGATATTTATGACTGTTATATCTTCCTGGTGGCTTGTACATTTTATTAATATATAATGGCCTTCTATATTTCGTATAACTTTTTTGCATTTAAAATCTGTTTTGCTCAATATTAGTATAGTTACCCCTGCTCTTTTTGGTTACTATTTGTGTGGAGTATCTTTTTCCAATCTTTCATTTTCAGCTGGTTTGTATACTTGAGTGTAAGGTGAGTCTCTTGTAAGCAGCATATGGATGGCTCATGTTTTTTATTTTTTTATACATTCTGTCAGCCTATATCTTTTGATTGGGGAATTTAATCCATTCACATTCAATGATATTACTGTCAATGCATTATTTACTTCCACAACTTTAGCCTCTGGGTTTCATATCATATTTTCATCTGTCTTTTTACTCTTTTGGTTATCCTTTCTGCTATTCTTTCTTCTATACACTCCTCCAAGCTTCTCTCTCCTGTCTTTTTCTTTCAGGCTCTAAGGCTTTCTTTAATATTTCCTGCAAAGGTGGATTCTTTTTTTGCAAACTTTCTTAGTTTCTGTTTGTGAATATTTTATACTCACCTTCCTATTTGAAGGACAATTTTGCTGGATAAAGAATTCTTGGCTGGCAGTTTTTCTCTTTCAGTATCTTAATTGTATCATACCACTGTCTTCTTGCCTCCATGGTTTCTGATAGGAAATATACAGTAAGTCTTATTGGCAGTCCCTTGTATGAGATGGTTTGCTTCTCCCTTGCTGCTCCAAAATTTTCACTTCATCTTTGACATTTGACATTCTGAGTAGTATGCATATTGGAGTAGGTCTATTCAGATTTATTCTGATTGGGTTATGGGGTGCTTTTTGGGCATGTAATTTCATTTCTTTCGTGAGAATTGGGAAATTTCTAGCTATTATTTCCTCAACTACTCTTTTTGCCCCCTTTCCCTTCTCTTCTCCTTCTGGAACTCCCATGACACGTATGTTGTTGCATTTCATGTTGTCATTCAACTCCCTGAGCCCTGCTCAATTTTTTTCCATTCTTTTCTCTCTTCAATTTCAGCTATTCTGTTTTCGCTATGACTTATTCTTTCTTCTATCATTTTGAGTCTGCTGCTGTATGCCTCTAATGTGTTTTTGATCTCACCTATTGTGTCTTTCATTTCCATGAGCTCTGTTACTTTTCTATTCAGGATTTCAAATTCTTCTTTGTGCTTGCTCAATGTCTTCTTGATGTCATTTATCTCTTTAGCCATATTGTCTTTCAACTCATTAATTGATTTTGGAAATTTTTGTGCATATCATTAATTAGTTGTCTCAAATCCTGCATCTCTTCTGGGGCTTTGATATATTGCTTTTCTTGGGCCATGTCTTCCATTTTCTTAGTATGGCTTGTAATTTTTTGTCTAGGCATCTGATTAGGATGGTAGTTTACTCAGATGCTCAATTTCTCTCTTTTATAGGGTTTTAGTGGTGAGAGGCTGTGTGTTACTGCTGTTCTTTGATTCTTGGTTCAACCTGGATCTTTAAGATTGTCCCTGTTAGTTTGCTCAAAGCTGGGTTCTGGACCCAGTAATGTGTTGCAGACCCACACTCTAGGGCCTTGGGGAGGGAGGCTGTAAAGGCCAGAAAAAGTCTCTCTTATTTGCTTTTAATTTTTCTCTTAGCCTGCCGGCAGATGGCACTCTTTGGCAGCCCTCTCAGTTCAGTGCTTAGTAGGAGTGTGTTTGCTGCAACAGGGACTGGACTAGATCAGTGTGATAGAAGTTCCTGCCTGGAGGCTAAGAGCCATGTAATTCAAACTTTCTCAGAGACAGTTTTCCAGCCTTCGCTGGTAGCCCCCTTCCTATTCCTAGGCAAGAAATAATCCCACCCTCCTCTGCATCTTCAACAATGAGTCCTGGTTAGTAGAGAAGGAGATTGTGAGGGCCTGATATCTTTAGCCCTGGAATTCTTTAGTCTGGGAGCTGGCTTCCAAGGCAAACAATGGCATGGTCACACCTGGCCTAGAAGGGCAGACCAGATTCCCTCCACCCCCCCAATGGTTTCTTTTATATATATATTTTTTAATTTTTTAAAAAAGATACTTAGATTACATAAATGTTACATAAAAGATATAGGGGATTCTCATATGCCCCGCTCCCTACCCTTCCCACACTTTCCCATGTTAACAACATCTTTCATTAGTGTAGTACATTTGTTAAAATTGATGAACACATTTTGGAACATTGCCACTGAACATGGATTATAGTTTACATTGTAGTTTATACTCTTTCCTGCACAATTTTATAAATTATGACAGGATATACCAATGGCCTGTGTCTGCCTTTGCAATGTCCTTCAGGATGATTCCCAAGTCCCAAAAATACCCCCATATTACACCTATTTTTCCCTCTTCCTCCCCCCAGAACTTCCAGTGGCCACGGCCTCCTCATCAATAGCAAAACTTCTTCCATTGCTAGAATCACAATAAGTCTATCATAGAATAAGAGTAAGTCTACTCTAGTCCATCATTCATTCCCCAATCCTGAGGACTTTGGGATGATGATGCCCACTTCGCCTCCAGTTGAGAGGGGGCTTAGATCCCATGGGACAGATGGATAAGACAATCTTGCTTGCAGTTGCTGACTCTTTCTGTTTCTTGGGATGGCCATTGTCCATCATCATCTCCTTGTTAGTTGTCCTGGGTGAATCCAATTAACTGGAGAGTAGAGCAGACCAGATTTTTGGGTCAGAAGCTGAGTCAGCCTTGGGCTGTCCCCCTTTCTCTCTCCTTTCCTGGGATGGTGGATACATGGGGACCCCTTTGTCTGTAGCTGAGAATTCCCTGAGGCCTGGGAATTCTAAAGTGTCTTTAGACACTTTATGGGGGAGGGTGCTGGCAGTAGCAGCTGCTGGTTTTAACTCACAGTTTTGCCATTGTGAATCTTTTTTTTTTTTTTTTTTTTTTTTTTTTTTTTTTTTTG